>JAWWMO010000011.1:15105027-15155579 GCA_035047845.1 Dendrocincla fuliginosa
AACACCGCCCCTGCCCCGGGATCGGGGGGATCGGGAACACCGCCCCTGCCCCGGGATCGGGGGGATCGGGAACACCGTCCCTGCCCCGGGATCGGGGGGATCGGGAACACCGTCCCCGCCCCGGGATCGGGGGGATCGGGAACACCGTCCCTGCCCCAGGATCGGGGGGATCGGGGGGATCGGGAACACCGTCCCTGCTCCGGGATCGGGGTCAGCCAGAGGCGCTGGAACATTACTATTTTTTTAGGGACGGTAAAATGTTGTGGTGAGTGCTCCTTCCAGGAAGCCTCATTAATACTAATTATAGCTCGTCATTACAGCGGCATCACATTTCTGTTAATAAACGCGCTGAAAGGCTCAGACAGGCGGAGCTGCCAGGTCAGAGTGAAACGGAGCACGTGTCTGGTCGAACAAAATCGTGAGGAGCAGCTCTGCAATATTGAACCCCGCAGACAGCGCACCTGGAAGTACTCCAAGGCTGAAATAATCATCATCAGGAGCACATTAATTGGGTGAAAACACACTTCAGATCACACAAAAAAGTGCTTCTAAAATGATGCTTATAGAGGTTAACTACCATTTCCTTCCTGAACACGTAATAAAGTTGTATTAAAATCATATTTGCATTCCCTATTAATGCAAGTCCACAGAGGGCCAACTGATTTAAATCAGCGAACATTTGCTGGGTCGCTCCTTCCATCCCGTGTGTTGGGTTCAGCTGCAGCGCCCGCACCTCCGGCATGTGCCAGGGCCACTGGAGCTGCCGAGTCCAGTTGGGAACCAGGGCGGAGGCCAGGGCTGGCTCGAATGACCGCCCCGGGAGCCCACGCCCTCGCTCTCCCTCAAATAACAATGTTTATTACATTCTTATTACACTGAAAGGAAAGGAATGAGCATCTGGGAAAACATAACCCACAACTGCAGGCTGGTGTGTGGGAGGACAAGTACGAGTTACCCTGCCCAGCAATCTATTACTTCTCTCTCCCCATTTGATAACACAGTGATTGGACAAATGTCCCTTTCACACTTTGCCCCTCTGCTTTTTGTTCTCTGTCACCCTCCCTAAAACAACACAAACTAACCGAGCTGTAAATAGTTTGTCAGATTCCAGAGCCTGGGATGCTTTTACTCCAGCCTATCTCTTTCGGGATGAAAGTGTGGAGCTGCTGCGGCAGCCACAAAAGCACAGTCTCACACATCCCTCTGTCCCTCCCTTACCTCTCTTCTTCACGGTGGAGGAGAATTTAAAGTATGGACAGGAGGCCATACTGGCATTTCCAGCATCTCTCCTGGATCATCGCTCAGTGCACCGTTTCACCCCTCTCTAAGTTTCTGTGCTTCTTAAAGGAATTCCAGCTCGACTGACTCATCGCACCGCAGTCCTTGGAGTCCCTCCCTGGTGCAAGAACATAAAAGCTCTCCCTCCTTGCTAGGAGATCGACTTTCTGCTGGCACTTGAGTGACAGTGGCAACCCAGAACCTAACACTTCTTGTCAAGTAGCTTTGTTATCTTTTAGTGTACAAGAAATACACAAACTCAAATGAAATCGAACTGCAATGCTCACAGTGACATGCTCAGTGTAAGGCAGTGACTTGGATGTGGGAAAGCACCTCTCCCTAAAAGACAAAGACTGAAGTTACCTACATGTGCATCACCTTTCAGACACCCTTGGACTGACAGCTACCCCACCTATATGTGTGAAGTTTTGTACGGCAACAAGGAAGGGAAAGAAAAGTACTAATAGAGTGAGATAATAAAAACACAAAATAGAAGAATAGGCTAAAAAGAAGCTCAGAGGCAGAATTAGAATCAAACCCTCCCCTGAAAACAGCAACAGGAATCTAGCCAAGAAACAATGGTCTCGGTGTATTTTGGAAACTAGAGTCGGGGTAATTATAGGCATATCTTCTTTAATCAGTAGTACATAAGAAGTATTTTCTACTACTCTGATTATGGACTTAGTCATGTAAATTTTTACTTATATAAGCAGCTTGTACTTAAAACGAATACTAAATGCTTGGAAGATGTTTATGCTCTTCTTTAAAACTTTGTTTATTAGGAGACTGAAACAAAGAAGTAGATTGTAGCATCTAATTATAAAAAGAGGATACCTGTTGAATCTAAGTATAGTGGCAATCCCCATGTTCTTTTAAGGTGAGCACCACAAATACTGAAAGCATTTGTGTTAAAAAAAAAGTTTATAATTTAGATACTTGCTTTTTAAACTGAGGGTCAATCTGGCAAATACCAAGCTGCTCCTGTGTTCAACATTAAGCATGCTGTATTTTACTTCTGAGATTAGGAGTTATTTTAATCTTGAGTGCTGGACCTTTATTGTTATTTTAGAAAGTGTCTAGATATCCGTAAATATTTACATACATAAATATTTTACAATCCATAGAATCACTTTAAAAACAGTGCACTTGCAGAAAAGGAATAATTTGCAAACATACTGTATTACAATGCTATTCATATAACATTTATGTTATATATTAAACAAATTATGATATATTCTTGTTCAGAAAAGCTTTCAACCTCTGACAGTATTATTTCATGGTTTACATATGGAAAAATGGAAAGAAAACTATTTTATTGTCCTCCACTAGAGGGAGAGAGAGCAGCTCTTGTTGCTAGGCAGATTCTGAAAACAGCTTCATTCTGCACCACTTAAAGCACCATGTCAATTTTGGGGGGGAAACCCGCCTCCCCCGAGTAATTTAGTCCATTTTATTACTAAATACGAAGTAATTTCTAAAATACTAAAACTCTGAAATATAAAATTTTATTTCTGATAGGTTACTTTCTGCAATCATCACTGCACTTTCTTTAGAAGTGGATGTTAACATATGGATAAAAAAAATCTAAAATAAATAGCAATAGTAACAGAAATTGTAATCTTGAAAACCAGTTACTAATTTGATAATGAAACAAAATGCCCTGTATTGTACTTTCCATTCTGTATTGGATGTGAAACATTCCTACAGGTACTGCACTGTCTTCACTGCTTCCTTAGAAATCAGAGCACGATTTCTTCCACCCAGCAGACCACCCTTTATCTCAGAACCTCAGAGAAGTTTCATCTCCCCAAAGACAATTTGACAGTAACTGCTCAGAATATGTCGATGTTTCTCTTTCATCTAAACATCCTGATGATCCAGTCCATGATATCCACTCCAATGATGTGACACCCTTAGTCCTATGGACTCGTGATCCTGCTGGTTTGCAGTTTGTTGTAGGGTGAGAAAACAAGCTCTGGTGGTCTGTGTGCTCCACAGAATGTGTGGAAACTGCACCAGCTCACAGAAGCACAAGGCACTTGGTGCAGCTTCAGAGTACTGAATAGGGCTGAGTGGCTGATACCTGCCAATGCCATTTGGACAGTGGGCAGTTTGTAGGGAGGGGGTACCTGTAGGACAACTGTGGATGGGATACAACCAAAGACTGAACTTAGAACTCACTGCAGAACTCACTGTAGAAAGGGTATGAACAAATGCTGGGAGGGGTTCATGTGTAGATTGGCATAGTAATAATCTACCACTGAACATTTAACTGACCTTGAAAAGTTGCAAATATTTCTTTATATAATGAGATATGGACAAACTAAGCACAAGGCAACAATGTCAATTGTTGTTAGTTTGTGCTGTTACACATTTCAAAGGAAGCCCCCTGTTTACGTCTCAAGAAAAAGAACTATACAGGGAAACATAACCCAGGCCTTAATGGAATGTTTGAATTTCATTTTCAATTTTCCAAACGCTCACAAATCAAAACTCCCCATAAAATATATCTCTATTTTGCACTTCTGTTTATATTTTTTTAAATTTTCTAAGGAACTTGAGGTAATTTAATAATACATTCTGTTTCCCTCCTGATCTCTGTTCAGGGAAAACTGTAGCTATTGACAATATGAGTGCTACAGACTGAAAAAAAACCCAACGAAACCATCAAGTGACATCAGAACAGTTACTGAGAAGGAAGGAATGACTCTATTTTGGACACATAATGACACTTTTGTACAAATAGTTCTGGCTGAGGTCCCACAGGGATCTCTGTTGCAGAATCTCTGGGTTTCATTGGGCTAATGCAGATCAGTCACACCCCAGCCCTCCAAAACAGCTCGTGCAGCTTTGGAGAGTGCAACAGCAGGAGAACACTGAGACACGCTGGCAGCTTCACACAGCCTGAAAATACCTAGTTCAAGTACTGATGCAGATGACCTTATGAGATTTGAGCCACTAGTCACACAATGCAATTTAGCTGTGAACCGAGGAAGTTACCTGCTATAACTTGGCTGAAACAGCTCCCTATCCAGTGGAGGACAGTGTATGGGTATCCTCCTGTCTCTAATCATTGTTTGCTTGCTCTGTTCTCATGAATCATAACATCATTGCAGTTCTGGTATTTTAAAAAAATACCTTTTCTGAAAATATATTGCTTTGTAATTTTACAGAAATCAAGTTATTAAAATGTTGATGTTAGGGTTTCATAAAAGCATTGATACTTCACGATCTGCTTATAAAGAATGTAATACCTTGGCAGTGGTGCTACAGAGAACACAAAGGAAAATCAAACAGTTCAAATCCATCTCAGATAAACTCAAGTTTACAAGCACACTCTTTTAGATCATATTTTCAAAATGTTTAAAGATAGGGAGATTCTTTTGACCTAAATGCCTGCCAGGATAAGCATGAAGAAGAGCCACTGCATACAGATTAATACTGATTTGAATGCCACAGAGTGCAGGACTAAGCCCTGGTGCCACTGAAATAAGTAATTCGTATTAACTAGTTCCGTGATAATTTGACCTTGCGGGAATTTACAATTAATTTGGTATATTTGCAACAGGTGCAAGCCATGACCAAGTCATGCAGTTCTCACTGAATGTTCTGAGATCTCCTACAAGCACAAGTTTGACCCGGAGGAAGTGACTGCAGTGCGACTGAGTCATATCGGAGGCCCCCGAGTTCTCTCTCCTCACACGGCACTTCAGATGTTCAGCCAACTGCAACCACACCCTTATGCTCACACGTTTTAAACCAGAAAAGCGAGATATCACCGTGTGCAAAACATGTTAGTGGTACAACAGCACTTAGGACTAATAGAACTGTTCTTGATAACATAGTTTATCTTACCTCCTCAATATGCAAGTTGGATTGTTAACACACAAAGCTGAAATTGAGTAATGCTGCAGAAAAGGACTGTTTTATCACCACTGCCTTTGTTTTGTGAGCAAGTATCATTCCTCCTGTGCTGTGACTTTCTGAATCAGGGAAACAACTATAAGGAGTTGAAGAACATTCATTTTCCTATGGATGTCTTAATCTACTACATGGGAACCCACATTTGCTGCTGCTGCTGCTGCCACTGAAGGACTTAGGAGTATGTGGGTGGCAGCAGTTCAGTTCAGAAGCAGAAGCCACTGTATGTACTGCTACCCACTCAATGTACCCTGCTGGCTCTCTAGGCTTCTTCTCCAGCTCAGTGGCCTGTTCCCACTCACTGTTCCCCTTCATTCTTGCCGCATTTCTCATGGCAGGAAGAGCCTGGCCCCAGCCTTTCATGTGAGGCAATACTCAGTTTTGCTGGGGGAACTTCTTGACAAGACACTGATGAAATAGCCCCTCTGCTCAGCGGCAAGACTGTTAACCTCTGCAGCATCCTCATCTGCTAAGAAACATCCTTTGGTCCTTTAAATACACTCCAGGAAACTCTCACAGGATACAGAGAGGGCTTTTTACCAAGTTGAATGACTTTAAACTGAAACAGCATAGTTTTAGATATTATGAAGAAATTCTTCCCTGTGAGCATGGCAAGACACTGTCATGGGTTACCCAGAGAAGCTGTGGCTGCCCCATACCTGGGAGTGTTCAAGACCAGGCTGAATGGGGCTTTGAGCAACCTGCTCTAGTGCAAGGTGTTCCTAACCATAGCACGTTTGAAACTATATGATATGTTGGTCCCTTCCAACACAAAGTATTCTATGATTCTGAAGCGCCCCTCTGAAAGATCTAAGGAAATTGGACAGGATCCTTTCCATATCTGTATCTGCTGTATTGCATCAACTCTTGGAGAAAGAAGAAAGAGAAAAAAAAGATTCCATTCTCCAAATGGAATTCTCTATGCCAGCAATGATAAAAATGTTGCTTTTTCTTCTATTTCTGAATTCCATTCCCATGGTCTATCCTCAATCTTGGGTGAATTTGAAGATAGCAAATTAGCTCATTCTTTCCCATTTGAATAAGATTGCAGCTATCATGGGAGTACGCAGGAGAATTGCTGAAAATGTTCATGCTTGCTTGGGGTATTGTTTGGGAATGTTGTTTGTGGTGAATCTACCAAAGATACCAAGGATTCTCCTCAGACAGGCAGTGGGAAAACAAGAAAATATGTATTATTTTTGTTTGGCAGTCTAGAGTTACCAAAATGAAGAAAACGCACAAGCTTTTAGGGTGTCATAAAAAAGCTGTACCACTGTGCAGTCTCTGTGGCAAGTTACAGTAATAAGTTTGGCTTGTTTTCCATTTGTCTTTTTTACCCCAGGACCAATGTAACATGGCCCCACAAATACACAGAATTCTTCACTAACCCAAAGAAGCTACTGGAAGAAAGAGGAGGTAAAATCTATAAATGCCATAAATTATGTCTCCTCCTAACAATAATTGCAAAACAAAGAATTGACCAGATTATTTGGTGATACTTTGCACTGGTTAAAAGTTCAGCAGTTGAACAAAACTGAGGGGAGGATGTTTTTTCTGCTCTATATCTTGGTGCTGCAGCAACCAAGCTGTATTTCAGACTTGTCCTTCCTCATCAGTTGCTGCAGCACTACCATTTCATGGCAAGCAGGGAGGTGGCTTAATGAGAGCTTTAGGGAGGAGAGCTATCAGAAGTAGAGGAAAAATGCTGGGAAGTTAAACAGCACTTTATATGTTCATCAATTTGCAGAGGGCTGAATGGTCTGTAAGCTCTCCAGCACAGCTGCCCTTTTGGACAATGGGGATTAAGCAAGTGGTTAAAGCCCCACGTGAGGAAAAAGCTGGAGTATGGTCTGGATGAATGAACTACTTGGTGGGTTAAACCTGGATGGATTGCTGGGCTTGAAGTGTAAGAATCAATGGGTTGATGTTTAGTTGGTGACCAGTACAAGCAAAACACTCTGGGGTCAATACTGGTGCCAGTATTGTTCATTACCTTCTTTGTAACTTGGATAATGACACAGGATGCACTTACAGCAGATTTTCATATAAGTTCAAAGAATGGTTTTCAAACCAAACAGTGGAGGGTTCAGTTGAGAGGCCTTTAAGAAACTTAAAAACTGGGGCAACAGAAACCTTATGAAGTTTAATGAGGAGTGCAGAGTGCACACATAGGGTTGGATAGTACCAGGCACCAGTACAGGCTCAGAGCAGCAGCAGCTGAAAAGCATGAGGCTGTCGCAGTGGACACTAAGTTGGACATGAGCCAGCAGGATGTTTTCACTGTGGTTACAGTGAACTATACACTGAGCTACATTAGGAAGTTAGCTTGAACAGCAGATGAATAGAAATTATTATCCTTCTTGATTTATTGCTAGCGAGTCCACCCCCAGGATAATGTGTCCTCTTCAGGGTTCCCCAGTACAAGAAGGATGTCAAGAAACAGGAGAGGGGTGTGCAGAGACCTACAGCATATGACTTGTGAAGAGATGTTGTGGAAGTTGGGCTTGGTTTGCCTGGCAAAGAAGAAAATAAAGGGAGATCTGTTAACAATCTAAAGCTGCCCAAGTTCATTGAGCTGGACTCTTGCCAGCAGTAGCAAATGGTAAAACAAGGAGCAAAGGTCTGAAGCCGAGTCCCTGGAGCTGTGACTGGATGCGTGTGATTGTGCATGGGTGGTGCTGCACAGGAACATGCTGCCCAGACAGCTGCCCAGTCTATCCTTGCAGGCTTTCAAGGGCAGGCTAGGCATGGCTGACCTGAAGAGCTTCCAGTGGAAGGCTGGACAGGGTGTACCCCAGAGATCCCTTCCAATCACCACCTCTATGATGATGCCACCACAGTGCCCCCCTGACAGTAAAGAAAATTGAGTTATCAGTTCCTCCTACTCCTGCCTTCCTCCCTCTTCTCTCCATTCCTCTCTCCCTTTAAGTTACATTATGACATCTAATTACCATTATGTTTAAGGGATTAGTAAAACATCCTTCCTTTTCAGCTGGGGTTACTCTGCTTGCCATCTAAGCATTTTATGCAGTTATGATTTCTAAGGCACCAGACTCTGTCAGACTTGGTTTACATCTTACTTTACTGGATCAGGCACTTTATTCATCCTTGCCAAAAACTGCAGTCTTTTTCTGATACCATGGAACTGCCCTTCCCATTCTTACAAAATGGACTTTTTTCCTTACTGAACATAATTTGTACCCTTGCCGCTAGACCTACACAATTTAATGGTTAAAATTCAAGTAGATCCTTATATACACACCTTCCCAAGAGGCAACATAAATCCAAGCTTATAGCCCAGAGCCACGGTGACATATGAAGCAGAACTGCTGAAGCAGTATGACACAGCTAAGTGAATTCTCCATCAGATCAAATCTCTGTTGGCACAAGGATCTAGGCACACAGACAGCATGTCAGGTACTGGAGGCAACGTCGGGTAACAGACAGTCAAATCTGTTTCTGTGGCAGATTAATAAAGGATGTTAGCATGTTAGATAATTCATAAATCCAAATGTATGTGTCTCAGACTTGAATAATAACACTAGTCAATAAGCTGCAACTTTCAAGTGTCAGGTCCCTAGCATTATACCTTTTAGGAAGCCAGACTCCAGCCAAAAAGCTAATGCCAAAGTTAAATTCTGGATAGGAATGCCTGTGCACTGTTGGGCAAGGTATTACTGTAAAACACAAAGTAACCAGGAAAGATGTATATTTCAGAATGACACACATTTGCAATGCAATATTATAGTCTTTTAAAATGGGAAATCTAGATTTGTTTATGAAGGAGAAGTAAATAACCAAATCACAAGTTTCTGACACTAACCTAGTTGTTTACTCTGGAAAAGGATTATATTTTGAAGACTACAATGCAAAGTAGTGTAAGTTTTACGTAAAGAATGAAGCCATAGCAACAGCCCATAGTCTGCCACACACCTGAACCTAACCTAGATAAAAATGTTTCATATTGATATATTTAACAGACTAAATATATAATGGAACAGCACATTTTTAAATGAAAAGTAGATTAAATTTTCATCTGTAAACAGCAGATAGACAAAAGAGTAATAAAAGTAAAAAAAAAGTAGAAAAAATATATATGAAAATCCCCAAGCACATATTTTTACCCCCCCTCAAACTAATTCTAACAGATTCTGTACCATCATGTCTTACACACAGACAGCATTAATAACACTATTGAAACATGCCTGTTGGCTTCTCCTCATTTTGTTTTCTTTCAAAGTACTTCTTACATATTCTTGAACAGCCTTCATTTATACTACTCTGTGCACTGCTAGGACATCAAGATTCTCTGATGATGAAAGTTTTGGGCCATGGCATACAATTGCTTTAGCCTGGGTATATTCACTGGAAATAGTCAAAGCAATGAATGCAGAATGTATATCTCTTTAGTCATATTATTCACAACCAAGGTGTGGATACTGGTCTGAAAAAGTAATGTATTTCTGCAGCTTTTCTCATAAGGGAGGAATATTTAGGAAACTTATTGCGCAAATAAGGTACTATACAATGAAACTTTCAAGCTTCATTCTTAGGGTGTTTTGGCTAATAAATTGAACCAAGACATAATTCATCTGCCGTTAGAGTGGTGATAGTGGCCGCTTTTATTAGACTACATCCTCTACCTCTCTGGGATGTAAATTTCCGGCGATAACCTGTGCAGCAATAAACTTCATTCAGCCACAAGAGTGTGCATGTGAGAGGACTGCAAATCTGCTCCGCCAAACCAGAATTAGCCGGTATCGCAGGAATGAAAGAGCGTGGAGATTTGAAATTGCAGGGAATGGAGACACGGCGGTACAGAAGACGAGCTGCCAGCGGGGCAGGGGCCCCCAGCCCGGTGCCGCACTCCCACGGAAAATAATCCCCGGGGCGGCGAGCAGGGCGAGGCTGAGCGGAGCGCAGCGCAGGTGGGCACCGCAGCGGCTCCCGGGGGCTCCGCTGGGCTGGGCTGGGCTGGGCGGGCAGGGACGGCGGTGCTGGCGGTGAGTACCTCGGGAGGAGCCGGGGGAAGCCGGGGGAGCCGAGAGGAGCCGGGGGAGCCAGAGCCGGAGCCTCCGCACGGCACCGGCACCGGCACCGGCACGGGCAGGGAGCGAGAAGCGGCCGCGCCGCCTGCGGCAGAGACACGCTGGGCTGAGCTGGGCTGGGCTGGGCTGGGCTGGGCTGAGCTGGGCTGAGCTGGGCTGGGCTGAGCTGGGCTGGGCTGAGCTGGGCTGGGCTGAGCTGGGCTGGGCTGAGCTGGGCTGAGCTGGGCTGAGCTGGGCTGATCTCAGTGACAGAGCTGAACTGAGTTGTCCGCCGCGGTGCACCGCGAGCGGGCGGCGGGGACACCCAGGATGGGCGACAGGGACCCCCAGGATGGGCGACAGGAACCCCCAGGATGGGCGGCGGGGACGGCGGGACCCCCGGGATGGGCGGCGGGACCCCCGGGATGGGCGGCGGGACCCCCGACCCGCGGCGGGCCGGCGGCAGCGCTGCCGCAGCGGGGTAACTCGCGGTCATCCTTTGTGCTCCGGCGGGCGGGCGGTGCCGCCCTGCCCTCCCTCGCCTGCCTTTCCCTGCCCTCCCCTCCCCTGGCTTTCCCTCCCCTCCCCTCTCCTCCCGAACGCCGTCCCCGCCCCGCCGCCGGCGCTGGGGCAGGTGGGGGAACCTCGCTGGAACGCTGGGAAAGGCGTAGCATGGGGAGGGGAAAAAGTACAGCCGCTGCCTTCGGGCTGCTCTGCAACCCGGCACAGAACGGAGGTGCGCCCCCTGATGAAAGCTGCCCGTTCCCTTGGCAGCGAAAGGAGAAAAATGTGTTACTGTGCGAGCCGCTTCCCGCAGTCCCCGGGGACGTGGCACCGGGGCAGAACAGCAGGGTAGAACAGCACCGGGGCAGAAAAGCACGGAGGGGTCGCCCGGGGAGGTCCGAGTAGGGTTTGGGAAACAGCCCTCGGGGAGGGGCGGCGGGGCAGGGCAGGGCAAGGCAGCATCCCCGGTCTGGAAACGGAGCTGCTGCCGACTTCATGCAAACTTGTGACCCTGGCAATTAGCTTAGCCTTTTAAGCATTTAATTTCCCTGGTTTTGTGTTCCTTGCTGGACACGCACGGTTATCACTGTGGCTCTGACTGGCAGAAGTGGCCAGTGTCCACATTTCCAGTGAAGTCGGTGACAGCTGAAGTGCTGGGCATGTTGGCAAGGTGAGGTCAGACTGCCAAAACATACAACGACAAAAATAAACGGTGTTTCCAACAATGTTTTTTTCTGTATGCCTTCAGCAGACAAATAATTACGTGCGAGGTGTCTACTGGGAATATTGCAAGCAAAACTCATTCCTATTTATAATGCATTTATGAGTTATCTATTGGAAGTGCCTTTAAAGTTTGATTTTATTCTATAACTTTTAACACGGAGGCAGTCATGTACTGGAAGAGGTTGCCCAAGTATATGTAAATTATTTATCATATGGACTTTTTATATCAAGATCGGATATTTTTCAATGATCTAGTCCAACTACAAGCTGGAGAGCCATAGCTCCACTGACAGTACAGGGAAGTTGGGTGTTTTGCTGTTAACTTTGGTGTTATTACAGCACCTGCATTTGTCCCTAAAATAGCTCATGAGTCAGATTTTCAGAAAAGCTCAGCATCTTTGCAGGCACTAATGTTTGGGCCATTTTTCTAAGAGCTCTGCATACTTTGTGTGCAGAAAATCTAAAAAGCTTTTCTGAAAAAAAAAAAGGTTCTTCTCCAGCTGACCAAACAGGAATCCAGATTCTCCTGCCTTTAAGTGCAATCCCCTGTGAGGGCCTGTATGCAAACACTTACTGTGAGCGAGTCTTCACTGCTTTACTTATTGGGGAAACTGGCATGGCCTTCTAGGATTTCATAATTGTGAAGAGTCCCTCGGGCTCCTCTGCCTTTCTTGAGACTGTGTTCTGCATGAGACTGTTCTTGAAGGTGCTGTGGTGTGGGAAGAAGGTAAGTGCATTTCTCCAGGGCGCAGTAGGACATGGGGCAATGAGTCAGTCATGAGGAGGGGATCCAGGATAATAAGCAAGAATCCAGTTCAAAGAGAAAACATATGCATTTTCTGAAGATTTGTGGAGGTTGATACAAGCATGACATTAACTGGCATCTACTCAATCTAAGCCTGTTCTGTCAGCAAGACTGCAAAGATGAGTGTCTTATCTTTGCAGCTTGATGTCAATTATTTTTGCTTCAAATAATTTAAAATATGTAAGAGATATGTCTATTTCCCATCCAAAGAAGAAACTTCTTGCATCCAATATCAGGAGTCAGGTGCCACAAAACCAGTCAAAAGCATAGAAGAGAAAGGTGAGGCCTGACTCATTTAATCCTGATTCTGAATCTTCAGTTACATAATTTTGTATTTCATTATCTGAGATGTACCATAATATCCATCATACATTTTCATTTTGCACAACGTGTGTAACAGCTTGTGATTTTCCTTCCTTCTGCTATTTCTCATTATTTTCCATTATCATGATTATTCACTGTGTTTATCACCTTTATGCACTTAGTCTTTCTCTCTCTTGTGAGTGGGCTGAATCCTCCATAACTAATCCTATAAAGCACAGGAACAGGGGATCTGGCTGCAAGTACATTATTATGAAAGAGTTGAGATGTCATCTGTAAGACCTACCCTTTGTAGAAGAAGCATGAAGTATAATTGTAACTAAGGCTATCCCAGGCTGTCCTCTTATGGTCAAAAAACCAGTCTGCACTACTACATGGCTCTGACTTGCTCCCCTGCCACCCTTCCTGTCTCAAACACCCTGCAAGACCTCTAGAAAGACCTGTAAACACCATCCCCATTCTCTCAGTTTGTCAGTTTGGAAAGAAAAAGCCTGTAAGGCATTTCAGTATCCGTTTCCACTGGCAACCATGTGTGGACTCATTGATTGATCCCAGGGGATGTGCCCAAGCAGTGTTAAATGTGCACAAGTTCTTGTTTTTCCTTGCTGTGTCACCAATACCTTCCATGGCCAAGTTAGGGCTAGTGAGAACTTAGTCACTAAAGAGTATCCATCTATGAAAAATCTGATGCCAGGACTACGAGATATCTTAGCTCCAGCTCACTGTATGAGGCAAATCAATGTGCTCTTGGAGGAACCTGCGTGTCCACACTGCCCAAGTTGCACATTATTACCTGTAGTGCTGGGGAGGGTTGGTGGCACTTGACTGCAAAGGTGACTTACCCAGCAGCCAGGCTGGAGATGCTGCACGTATCAACAGGTGGTCACTGGTGGCTGGGAAAGGAGCAGCTCTGACTTCATCTATGTATTAGTGTGGAATACATCAGGGCCACCTCCGTGTGTTCATCTAGCAATAAGAAGAGTAGAATAGTTTGGAAAGGTAGTAACTTGAGAAGCAAAATGTACTCATGTGTTTAAAGACAAAATTTGAGTTGGTACAGATCTGAGTTAGTCCGTTCACTGCCTGTTTGCAGCAGTGAGGAGCTATCCCAGAGGAACACCTTCCGAGGGCTCACGGAATACATTAGGAGCTTTATAAAATGATTTTTGATAACTTTCTTCCCTGTTTCAACTGTCGTGAAGTTAATGTTTCTTCTTATTTCTCTGGAGAAGAAAGACAAAAAATTACCATCTCTGGTAAATTGTATCATTACATTTCTAGTCTCCATGGAAACCTATGTGGTGCTCCACAGTTGGGTAATATTTCAGTCTGTTGCAGCAGGAATCAGATGGAGGGAAGGCTGAGTTCTGCACCTTGCATGTTAATCAATCACAATTGTTTTGAAATTATTTTCACATTGTGTTGCAATCTTTGTTTAGAGTAACAACAGACTAAATTGAAGTCATCAAATTAAGATAGGTATGGCCTGATCCTTTGTACACCTATGCACATAACTCTGCCACTCAGTTTGGTTCTGATAGACACTGACATTAATTGGGGAGAATTCTTTGTTTTCAGTAGGATTACAAGGATTAACACTGTGGAAACTGAAGGTATAATAGCAAACTGTTTATCATGTTGACTCTAATGGAAAGCTTTCCAGAGAGGTAGTAACAATCCCCTTGTTGTGATTTATGTAAGCAAAGCATTTTGAAAATCAAGTACCTTAATTCTTTATCTTGTTCTTCTGCTGCTAAGGAAGAAATACATCTGAAAACTGGTTTCCTCTGAAAAGATGGGGTAACTTCATCTACCTGCCTCTTCAGGATTTAATTTCTTTACTCCAAGCTTTATGAACTTTAACACAAAGGCAGATAATCTTAACTGGGACAGCAGAAGGTGATACAGTGGAGAAATACACAGAGAGAGACCAGTCTTTTTGGTGACCACAGTCAGCCCATGAAGAGTGAGTGCTCTCAGCCACCTAAAAGTAAGTAGAATCTATAGCAGTGGAGATAATGCAGCCTACTGTCAGCCTATAAATGCTCCTGCATAGATAGCCATGATAATAAGGTACACAAAGAAATAAATTAATTGGTCAATTTTCTAAGCATTTTATATTTGAACAATGAAGTCACAATATTCACTTTACAACTGCACTAAGTCACGGTGGTGAAACATGATACTGATTTGTGGTATTCACTAGAAACAAACTACGAAGTCTGATGTTTTTTGTGTGTGTTTTTTAGGTATTTACTGCATTTTTTTCATAATACTGTGGAGAAAATGTATGCTAGTCGAGAGGATATTGGATATGATTTTGGAGATGACTCAAAAGTTGGAAGTAAGCCAATTAAGCCTAATCCAAACATCGATGGAGGATGGGCTTGGATGATTGTATTTTCCTCTTTCCTTGTGCACATACTTATTATGGGTTCCCAAATGGCTCTTGGAATACTCAACATGGAATGGCTTGAAGAGTTTAATCAAAGTCGTGGCTTAACAGCATGGGTTAGCTCCCTCAGCATGGGCATTACCCTCATTGTAGGTATGATCCAGCATCACTTATTTCAAACCTACAGAGATTTTTAGAATATGTTTGCCATTCATCCCTAAAGTGTTTTCTTACGGTTTCCCATTTTATTAGCATAGCTGCTTAAGTTGTCCTGAGTCGCCTTTTTTAAGTCAGTAGGACAAATTTTACAGTTTAGATGCAGAAAGGGAACAACAGGGAAGATGCAAGGGAAGTCAGTCAGTTCAAGAGACAGCATGAGCAGGAAGGGCAGTCTGTGACTTCAAGGCCTCACACACCTGTGGCTCCTAAGTGAAGACTGAAAAAACTGTGTTTAGATTTGTCTTAAATACTCCACTGAAAACAAAATAAAATGTTTACTTTCTAGTTATTTGTGAAAAAGGCCTGCACTCACACAGCATCAGCATTGGGAACAGCAGTTTCAGCTTATTCCTCTATTTAAACTGTCTGTTCTTCATGGGACAACTTTGATTGTAGGTGTTACAGATATTTGCTAAATATTTGATCAGTTGATCATATTTTTCTTTCCATGATTTTAAGGAATAATATAGAAAATAAACTGAATTGCCTGAGTTGCCTGATGTTTTACATTTTATTTAAAACATTAAAGAAGTTAACATGTGAAACCAGTAGAGCATAAAGAATTAAATAAATAATTTATCTTTTCTTTTTTTGATGTTTTTAACAGGTCCTTTTATTGGTTTATTCATCAGCATGTGTGGGTGCCGCATGACAGCTATAATTGGAGGGATATTGAATGCCCTGGGCTGGATCCTGAGTGCCTATGCCTCAAATGTGCACTACCTTTTCCTTACGTTTGGAGTGATGGCTGGTAAGAGCTGCACTAATATTTGAAAGTTCTTTCATTTTTCATATTTTTTTTATTTCTTTGAAGGTTATCTGAGTGAGTAAAGAAGGAAGTTGGACCTTAAAGTTATTCCAGCTCTTCTTTCACACTCTTTACAGCCTGCTATCTTTTTAGAAAACTTAATTATTTACTCACAGTAAATAATGGATGCAGTTTTTATCAGTTTCACTGAAGTGAATGTATTAGAGGACACTTTTTATTAGAAGAATTAATGCACCCCAAACTCTAACAAGTGAGATTTAAAGATATTAAAACACTGTTGAATTACATGTCTAGCTAACTCCTCTCTTTGTCACAGGAAGAAAAAGCAAATGTTTTCTCCAGGAGTTGCTCCACATTAACAAAACACCGGATTATGATAACTATGTACTTCTTCAAACCCCATTTTAAAGGGTGAAGTGGGTTATAGCTGGTAGGCAGATAAGCTTCATACAGCACCTTGCTCAGTCTTCCACAGTGGGATGGGGAAAGAATCAGGAAGGTAAAAATGAGATAAAGACATTTTAGTGGGTGAAGCAAAAGCTGTGTGCACAAGCAAAACAAAACCAAGGAATTCCTTCACTACCTCCCATGGGCAGGCAGATGTTTAACCATGCCCAGCAAGGCAGGGCTTAGTCACGTGTAGCTATTACCCGGCAAGACAAATGCCACAACTCTGAATGTCCTCCATTCCCCCTTCCTTCCCCCCATTTTATTGCTGAGTACGACATGATGTGTGGGTGTGGGATATCCCTTCAGCCAGGTGGGGTCCCCTGTCCCACTGCATCCCCTCCCAGCTCCTTGTGCTTCCCCAGCCTGGTCGCTGTCGGGGTGGGGTGAGAAACAGCAAAGGCCTTGGTGCTGTGTGAGCACCATCTAAAACATGCCCGTGTTATCAGCAGTGTTTGGGCCATGAATCCAAAACACAGCACCCAATAAGCTGCTAGGGAGAAAATGAACTCCATCCCAGCCTCAGTTAGGATAATGCACAGGGCTGGATTTCATACCTAGTTTCTAATAAAGGATATTCAGATTGTATCAACAACCACCTAAAATAACTAATATTGCTACGTTTTTTTTACAGTCAAAATGAGTGAAGTAATACTTCATTTTAATTGGACTTAGATGTCTAGAAAATCTTTTGACAATGTAAGAGCCCAATCAAAATATGAAAAGGCATGTGTGTTTAGGCATTTTTCTTCAAAAGCAACAGATCTTTAGTGCCTGTGTGCTCCCCTTCTAGGAATATGTGTCTTGTGAAAATATTTAGTTACTCTAAGTTATGTAGAAGAGCCCAGTGCTTAAAGCACTACTTAATTTTATTTACTGTTCATTTCTGGAAAGAGATACTGTTAATTGATACAAAACAAAAATGTGAAAGTTACTCAAGTAAGAAATTAAAAAAATTGGCTTTAATTATCATCTGAGTGACACTGAGCAATGAAGGGGCTTTGAAATATTACTCACCCCACAGGTAACTTGACCAGTTATGTTTGCAAATGAAGCAGTGCCTGTGTTGTATGTGACAGATGGAAACTTAGGAAAAAAAGGAATTGTTTGCAATACCAAAAATAGCTTCAGTACCCTGCATTCTCTTAAACTGTCCTTTCATAGAATTTATAGAAAGCTACAGAATTTCTATACATAAATTTTTATCCAGCTTTGCGGATGGAGAAATACTGAAACTAGCCAGGATCACTGTGATGGCTCTTTATACCACCACACCATAGACCTCAGTAATGCTGCACAGCCCTGAACAAAGAACAGCCATCACAGACAGGCCTTTGCCTTTTTCAGTTTCCATATATGCTGAATATAATTGAGCAGGCAGGAACCTACACACTTTTGCTCTTAGCCCTGGCTGCTTTTCAGAAGGAGTACATATAAAACAGCAGACAAATGACAGAGATTATATGGAGAATTTAAAGAGGGGTGAAAACTGTATTGCAGAAGAAAATCAGAAGCAAGCTCTAATGTGAGGTGGAGAAGTGAAATGCTGTTGCAGGAGTAATTCTGGCTGGAGAAACAGTGTGGAGATGCCTGAGATATTCCTTCCAGCTCCATGACACATCCGTTCCCTGTCCCCTGACTCACCATCCCCTCGGTCACTGTCCCCTCATGGATTCCTCCCTCGCCCCTCGCCTCAGTCCCTGCCCAGGCCCTCCCAGCCCCTCATTCCCGGGGAAGTCTCTGCCCTGTTCTCGTGGCTGCTGTTCCCTTACAGTGGCTGCCTCCTGCTGCCATCCATCACTGCTGGGTCTCCATGCTGTGCTGGGGGCTTACCCTGCGTGTCCCTGTGATCCCCACCGTGTCTCCCTGTCTGCAGCCCGTTCTGAGGGGCCCCTCAGCTCAGGGGGTTCTCCTTCCCCAGCTCTGTCCCAGCTCTGCAGTGAGGGGGGCAGAGGAGCCCTGTCCCCTCTCCAGGCCCCGCTGGCACAGCTCAGTGTCCCCAAGGCCCTGCATGGCCAGGGCAGAGCCGAGCTGGCCCTGACAAACCTGTGAGCAAAAGGCACACAGAGCTTCGTGTGTCATGGGACTGTGCCGCGCTGTGTAGCCCACAGAAGGAAAAGATCAGATAAACCCATTTCAAAACGCCGTGCTCTTGGGGAAGCCCAGTGAGCACTGGTGCAGGCGGAGCTGATTCCTCACCACAGGCAGGGCAGCCAGCCCGAGGAGCTGGAGTTCTCCAGGGGGAAAAGAGGCCTCCCTGAACTCTGTGGCTGGGTTTGGGGAGGGACACTTGTGCAAAATAAAAACCTCATTGTGTATATGCCTAGCAAAGAAGTAAATACTTCTAACAGGCAAAACAGGTCAGCTCCAGTCGTGGTCACTGCTGTGATGGTGAGGGGCTCATCATCATTTTTTTCAGGCTTTGCTGGAATCATTGCTGCTTCTCTGACCGAGCTGTAGTTGGATCGTGCTGTAGCTGCATGCAGCTACATTATCTATTTAGGAAAACTTTTAAGCCTCAAACCACTCTTCTGAATTCTGGTCACAATGAATTGGGAAGCATCTTCTGCATACACCCTTTCCAATCCAAATTCCTCTGTGAGGAATATGCTGTGAGAAAAAAGGGCAGCTGTTACCTTTAACTATGTGTTTGCACAACTCTTAATGCTTTCTGCTTGAAGTACATACCATGAATACCTTGTTTTTTAACTACAGGGGAGGGGGTTTCTACAAAATTAGAGATCTGCCTGTGCAGCTACTGTGTGGCCCTCCCCGGACTTCCCTGGAGTGCCCAAACCCAACCAGCCTGGAAGCCACTCAAGGTCCATCACTGTGCTAACCCCGTGCTGATTCCTGAAACAAATCACAGTCACTGTGGCACCACAGTTACAGAGCAAGGACAGACACTCAGTGTGAATCTTCACTGCGGGGGGACTTAGGTGAAGGCAACAAGATGTGCGCTCTAAGCAGTTTGGTCACTGATACAATCCATGCAGGTATTACAGACACAGAGCAGGGTGTGTCTGTTTGTCCCCATATTAACTGTTCCTGATTGGCTGATTGGTTTCATCTTCCATGTGTTTTAATTCTTTGCAGCAGTTAAGTATCAGTATTGCATTCTCACTGCAATGAGTATTGCAAATTTTGGAAAATACTACATGGCAGAAATGAAAGCTAACATCAGAATTGAATATTTATTATTGGTTTTACCACTATGTTCATACAAAAGTTAGGAATAAAACTGATCTGTTTTTCCCTGCTTTTTATGTTGTTGGCAAAAGGTTCAGATTTATTTAGGGTATTTATTTATTTGTTTGTTTGTTTGTTTGTTTTCATAGGCATTGGAAGTGGCATGGTTTATCTGCCTGCAGTGGTCATGGTAGGGCAGTATTTTCAGAAGAGAAGAGCACTTGCACAAGGGCTCAGTACCACAGGAACAGGATTTGGAGCCTTCTTAATGACTGCCTTACTGAAGTACCTCTGCACTGAATTTGGGTGGAGGAATGCCATGTTCATCCAGGGTGCCATCTCTCTGAACCTCTGTGTCTGCGGGGCGCTTATGAGACCACTCTCTCCCAAAGACCTTAGTGAAAAATCTCCTGTGAGAAGTGATAGTGAAGAGAACCAGGAAAAAGCTCTGTCCCATTCTACAGAGACTATAAAGTCTAATGGAGTCCTCAGTGAAGAACCAGAGAAGAAAGAAGAGGCAACAAATGAAGAAGTGCTGGAGAGTGTTAAGCACACAGAAACTGGAGGTAACTCTAGAAGCGGAAGGAATATGCAAGGACTGCGCATTCTTAAGACAGTGAGCCAGCTGACACTTACAGTCAGGAAGGGCTTTGCACTATGGTACTCCAGCTACTTTGGAGCTGCATCACTGTTTACCAATAGAGTATTTGTGGCCTTTATAATTTGGGCTTTATTTGCCTATAGCAGCTTTGTCATTCCCTTTATTCATCTTCCAGAAATAGTCAAGCAGTACAACTTATCTAGTCAGGACAATATATTTCCTTTGACATCCATTATAGCCATTGTTCACATTTTTGGTAAAGTGATCCTTGGTATCATCTCTGATCTCCCGTGCATCAGCACATGGAATGTCTTCCTCATGGCTAACTTTACCCTGGTCACCTGCATTCTTACTTTGCCACTAATGCAAACATATGTCGGCCTGGCTGTGGTTTGTGCTCTAATAGGATTTTCTAGTGGCTATTTTTCTCTAATGCCTGTTGTGACTGAAGATTTAGTTGGAACTAAAAACCTTGCAAATGCCTATGGCATCATCATTTGTGCCAATGGAATATCTGCATTGTTTGGACCACCCTTTGCAGGTAAAAAGTTCAAATTGCTAAACAACAGATGTTTGTATAATAACTGTGTGACTCGTTCTATTACTAAACTTTCCTGTGTAATGAGCATGTGTAGTTAACAAAATCCCAGCTGCTCCAGAATGGACTGTAACATCCAGCTTTACATTGTACAAATTTACACATCACATCTGCTGGGTATCAGCTCACTATTCACACATTGCAAATTACAGTTCTTGGAAATAACCCCAAATCTATTACAATCTATGCTTTCAATGGCATGTTTCCTTAAAATAGTATCATTAAAATACTATCAAAATACCCTTTTTTTTTTTTTTTGTGTAGTATATGCACTGTATATACTCATTCTTCTACCCACATGAAAAAATGATGATTAGTTCCCAGGACAGACAGATGTTTGTGCCACAGTATTACCGCCAAGGACTGTGGTGTGTGTTTGGGTGTCACCACTCTAAGCAGCCAGTGGATGTGTTTAACTTTGCTTTTCCCTCCTTCAGCCAGAAATACCTACTTTGGGGACTGCAGTGCTTTACTACCATCCACAGCAGAAGGTAGAAGTGCATGTATGTTATCCCTAGAGTTACTTAGGTTTGAACAGACATTCATTATGAATTTTCTCATAGAAAGAGATGGGGAAGTGCAGAAGAGATATGGGTACTGATTGTCAGTACTACACCAGACTACAGCGCTCTTTTACAGGAGTGCTTGTCAGAAGAAAGCAGAAAGAACCCTTGAGAGTCGTGGCCATGGCCAGCTGGGGATGGCTGTAGGCTGAAGGGAAGCCCCTGGCAGCACAAGCAGCCCAGAGGAGCGAGAACACTCACACCTTCTGCCCCCGCCACCGAGTGAGCCAGCATGAGTAAGAAGAAAGCTCGCTCAGTGCCCTTTGAAAAGCAGCAGTGTTTTCCTCTGCCATGTGTTCTCTCAGCACCTCCCAGTCTGTGCTGAACGTGGCTCTGTGTCTGGTCATTGGTTACAAAGCAAATAGGATGCAAGTGGGTGATGTAAAAAGAGCTTCTGATCTTGTGGTTACATCAGAATGCAACCAGCACGACATGAGAGAATTTTGCTCGTTTGGGTTCTAAAATAACCTTAATGTGTTTTTGCAAAGGAACTGAGGTTGGAGTGAGAGTCGTTGCAGTACTGAGATTGTATCTCTTGAGAAGTCTTTTATTGGTATGTGAGTCTTTGATGGAGCTATTGGGAATGTGTTTGCTTGCACAAGGCACAGCATTTGAACTAGGCAGTGTTGGGCATTTCACAAAGGCAGTAGTGGGGTGGAGGAACTGATTGATTTGGGATTACAAAATGTCTATTTTAAAGTCAGACCTGTGACAACTTTTTTTTTTTTTTCCTGAAAACATCTATGGATTTGACTGAAATGTCATGAGAGAAATGTGAAGTATTTTTTGTATTTTCCCATGCAATATACCTTGCTGTCAAGCTTTGTAACAAACATGTTTTGTCCTTATTTTCCAGGTTGGATCTATGACATCACACAAAAATACGATTTTTCTTTTTACATATCTGGCTTGCTATACATGGTGGGAATGATATTTTTACTTATACAACCTTGTATTCAAAAGAAACAACCAAGACAAAAATCTACAGAAGAAGCACAAGTATAGAACAAATTCCAGAAGTTTTTTTACAGAACTTTGTTTTCATGTTTCCGTTGTGTGACAGTATGAAGATGGTTTTCTTATGGACACAATCACATTGAGCTGCGCTTAAGTGAAAAGCAAATGGGCTCCATAATGCTAATAAATTATTAGAAACATGCTTTTAAAAAATGAGTTAAGATCTTTTGCTTTAGAACTACCCAATACAGTGATTAAAAGCACACTGCTAGTCTTTTAATGTCGGGACAATGCTAGTAGCCTTTAGCCTTGCTTCTCTTTCAGCTTTTCACCCCTAACCACTGGTGAAAATCCACTGACTGCAATGCAGTTACTCCTGATTTACACTAGTCCTACGAGAGAATTTGGTCAGGACAGGAATGATTTATAAAAGTCCTTCCTACTATGTATTCAGTCTGATAAGAAATTAGTTATGGAGTATAAGAAAATTACTGTATTTCTTGCCTGGCTAGTCAAGTACTATTGAAATGCTAGTATAATAATTCCACTAATTTAATGTTTAATTAAAATTACTGGTTTTGTGATACAAAATTGAGGAAAAGTTCTTATATTTTTCTGAAGTGACTCAGTTGGACTTGATGATACTTGTGTGTCCCTTCCAGCTCAGAATATTCTGTGATTCTACTTCAAGGATCTTTAGTTTTATTTTTTTAAAGTACCAACTGCATCATAAAGTAGCCATCCTCAATACATAGGCTGCATTATAAATGCTGTGACACTTAATGCAGCTGAAGGAAAAAAAATCATAAATGCAGAAACATATGGAAAATATTATTGACTGGAAAATGCTTCCAGAAACAGTGTGGGGTCTATGGCCCCTTTACCTAATTAGAGGTACTGTAGAACTTCACAACATTGCCATTGACTCCCTCCATGGGAAAGAACTCTACTACAGCACACTAAGTTTTGTTACAATTCATTTAATAACAAAACTTGTTACATTCTGAGCAGTTGTGTTGCTGCTGATAATGTACACCATGAACTGACTAAGTCTGGTCACGTTTGTGAAGTTCATTCACTAGAAAATTAGATGGTGCAGACCATGGAAGAACTAAAGAACATTTAAAATATTCAAATAGATTTTCTTAACATTAAAGAGCTGGTAACCAATGCAGAAGGTGTTGTATGGTGGGACAGGATGTAATTTTTTCATCTTTGAGAGGTGAATTTGATGTTAATTCTCCTATCAAAGAAAAGCCGCTATATATTTTTATCCTCTTAGCTTTAGGAAAGTTTTTTGCATGACAAATCAGGTTCTTAGTTTAACACTGATATGTGGTGCTGGAATTCCTTAGAAAACCAATTGATACTATTATACTACTGTATTGAAGAACTATTAGGACACAGTACAGTGTGCAACACAATCAGTACACTGATCCTCTTTACAGCTGCAAGGTTGCCTAAGAAAAGGTTCTGAACCACTATGCCTGTTGTTCTGCATTGCAATTCACCAGCTCCTTTGTGGTGCACTTCTACAACTGTTGGCAGGGACATATTTGAAAACAGATCACTGAAATGAGCCAAGTTACAAAATAAAACCTTAAGAAAACTCTGAACTACTTTGAGATTTAGATCAGTTCAATCATGTAGTAGTTATGTATGGCCTTTAAAATTCACATAGAACAACTGAGGTGGCACTGAACTGCAACAGAGAGTGTGAACACACAGTCAGTAACTTCTTAAAATCAGCTTTTTTGTTGGAGAAAATGTTCACATAAAATTTCACATCGGTTCTATGTTACAGGTTTAATGTCTTCTTGTTGTGAATGCTGCTGATAGCTTATTTTAACTGAGCTATCTTTTATCTGTGAAATATAAATTGAAGTGATTATTTCCCTAATTTTCCTTTTTTTCCTTTTCTTTATGAAAGAGACATACCCTTTATACATAGATCTTCACTTTGCCTTTTGTCAAAAGCAACTTTATTTGCATATTACAGTAATAAATAATATGCTGTTCACTTGTGATATCTGCAATATATCTTTCTATAGAGGTCCTTACTGGGCCACATGGTGGGAATAAACTTACATTACCCAAAAATACACTTTCTGTTCATTTATTAATTAATACAGTGTTTATCCACATAATGAAATTTGTATGTCTCATCTTAAAAGAATCACAAAGAAGAAAGTATAATATGTGTTTCTTCTAATATCAGTGATCACCAAATGCTTCCATAATATTGGTATATAGCTGTAAAACAAAATATTCTTAATCTAAATTAGCAAATATCTTTGAGTATTAAAGATATTGCATTATAAAGAAACAATGATACAAGAACCCTGTATTCATAGTTTTTAATCAATTTATAAAATTCAAGCTTTATACTTGACATGTTAGAAGATTGTAAAGTCATTACACTCTTCAAATATGCACTGTTATATCCAAACATTGAAATCACTGCTTTTAATACTTGGGTCCTAAATGTAGACAATTGCAAATGACATATTAATCACCTGGTAGTTTCAGGGTAACAGTATTTGGCCTCTTAAATACTGCAGCTGATTGTTGGAGCAAGTCAGTCACACCAATAAGAACTGCCTTCATCTTACAACACTCTTAAGAAACCATTGTTAGTTTTGAAAGATAGCAAATGTCTCTTATTAAATATGCAACTTGTACAATGGAAGTCAATTAGTTTCAAAAGTTCCTGCATCAGCACTGTGAAGGAAACATGTTGTGCATGTGCCATCCGGGCAGAGTGCCTCTATCGTGATGTTGAAGGATTGTTGTCCGATGAGGATGATCATCTGATCCACACCCTCAGTCTCCAAAGAAGTTTCTTCTTGGTGACAAAAATATTATTTGTTTGAAGTTTAGATAGTCAATTTTAAAACAATTCAACACACAACAAACTCTGGAAACCAGCTACATTTTATTGGCCTACAAACACTGCAGCTTTACCATGGGGGACAGGAAAAGCCTCAGCATTCAACAGCAATTTTTGTAGTACGATGTAACAGATGCTTCTATAAAGATACTAATGACAATGCAACAGTGTCTGCTATAAGCTATGGAGCATGTATAGCATATATACAAACCAGAGAAGTCAGAATGAAGAAGGACAAAGAAGCCACACCTCTTATATTGCTAGGAACTTTTAGTAACTGCTATGATGCTGATTATAACGCAATTTCAAGATGCTCAATATATTAAACATTGTATTATTTGCATGTTGCTCCTAGTAAGACATATTTTGTTTTTCCTCTTTCAATCATCTGCCTTCCTGAGTAAAAAAGTCCACGTGTCTGACCTGATGAACACCAAACCTACACCTTATAACCATTATAACAGATGCTTCAGTGAAAAATGCACCTTTATTCAGTTAGTTTTTTATTCTGAGTATCTTGTTCCTGCCTCCTCCTTCAGAGCTCTGTCTGCAGCTGATGTCTGTGTGTGAAGAATGGTTCCCAGGGCCCTTCCTGTGCCAGCTCCCTCATTTCAGGTGGGATTGTGTTACACAAGTTCCCCACAATAGTTTCCCATAGCTCCCTGTGATGTAGGTAGTTGTAAAAGAAAGTAGAGCCTCAGAATCATAGTTTGGCTTACTCATTGCTGATTACTGTACTGCACAAGATGTGTTTAGACAGCACAGAGGCCTTGCCTCAAGGTCACCTGCAATGCAAGCTGCCCACATATCTTGAAAGACGCAGTTTTAGTTAAAACTCACAAGACATCAGTGGAAGTTTTGCCCAGTGTTGCCAGTGCAAGATATCTCATGTCCTTCTGAGAAGCTTTTTCTGGTATCAAAGGCCTTTCTGCCACAATAAGAGCAGCTGTAATGCCACATACTCTCCTGGTATGTAGTTCATACAGCTGCTCTGAAATCAACTACGCTGGGTAAATTGATGCCAAAAAACTTGTCAGGATGTCAAAATCACATCAGAAATAAAAATCTGTTTCCAGGGAGGTAAAAGAAGCCTCGGGGCTTACAACAGAAATGCCATTTTAGGAAACTCTGAAGTACTGCAAGGATAAAGCCTGTTTCTCAGGAGATGCTTCTCTCTTTCAGAATAACTTCACAAACAGAAACAAAAGGAAATATTATAAAGAGGAAGAAAAAATTATGGAATTTGTTAGATGACAGAACTATCACAAAAAAATTAGGACAATACTCTGTGTCATTATATATTATCTACCCATTGTAAATTATACAAGAGCACAGCAACATTGATTTTTCCCCTGAACTTCCACCTTTCTACATGTGCAATTGCACATGTGCAGTTGTACTAGATGCAAGTGGCTGGTAAGAGGCAACAGAATGAGAAAAGCAAAAGTCCTGGTATAACTTCTGTTACTGCTGAAGGGGCCGGACACCTTGAACTGCTCAACTCGCTGCTGCCACTGTACGTGTTGCAGACACGCAACATCCTAGCACGTTTTAGCAAACGGAGAGCAGGGATCGTTGGGGCAAAATTGCTGTAAAGCGCTGAAATGAAAATCTGTACTTTATTCTAAGTTATCCCTAAGTCCCGGCGTGCTCTCTGCCTCTCCCCATTCAGCTTTTCCCATGAGGAAACAGACAGCGCCAAGTCAGAGCCAGCGGAGACTGGCGTTTAGTACCACACGTTCCTATTTGCAAACACGGTGTTCTATAGAAACAGACAGACAGACAGACAGACAGACAGAGGCAGCCGAGCGCTCCCGGGGCCCGCCGGGGCCCTCTGGCGGCGGGACGGGAATTCTGCGGGAGCCCCTCCGAAATCACCCAAAACCGAGTCCCCAGCCCGCGATTGTGCCGGGACAAACACTGGAAGTCCGAACATGGCGTTTTATAATTCCACAGAGAGCAGCACTCATACGCATAAATTAGTCCGGGAATGAAAACTCATATTATTTGGGCAAACTTTTAATTCCCTAAAAATACTGCTGAAAAGAGAGGGAGCACGGCATTACAGTTTCTAGTAGATTATTTCATTGTTCATTTCATCTTTATTATTATGCAACTTAATTCTTTCTAGGATTTCCTTAAATTCCAGAATATCCAAGGCTTTGGGTTAAACTAATGAAAAGTTTACTGCCCTGCACAGTACCTCACCCTGCTCCACTCATACTCTGAAAATGACAGATGAATTCCAAATATACTAATAAATAAGTTCCTGACTTCTCTTCTATCCATTCTCTTCATCTCCTTTAGTTGTTTTTGTTCCCTTGTTCTCTAACCATTGTTTCCCTGTCACAATATCAACTGTTTTATCTTCAAACTGAAATAAAGCCCAGAACTCAGCAAGCTTATCTACTGCCATCTGGCCTTCATCTCTAAGTCAATGACATGCTCTATTTTCCTGCCTTGCCATGTTCTCCTGTGCTTTCTTTGCACTGTCTCTTATTTCTTGTGCTCACTTGAACTCTTGCTGAAGCATCTGTACCATTTTTGCAGCCGCACCGCAGGAACAGCAGCAGAGCCATATCGTGTGGAACTGCCAGCACTCTGACACAGAACTGGAAATGTTGGCCCACATATCCTCAAAGTAATACAAACTCTGGGAGCAATCTCCCCCTGACACAGTTTGGAGAGGTACTCTGTACCAGACACATGTCCCACTCTCCATACTACACGGCTAATCTGTCTCTTTGAAGTCTTTCAGAGTGTATCTAGTTGTCAGAGAAGACTCAAGGCAATTAAACCTGGGTTTAACTTCTTCATAAGTTCTCACCATTACTTATGTTTTCATTAACTGCTCAACCCATAATTTGACAGGCTTCATTCTAGGCTCTTACAGCACCCTTGGGAATAAGAATTTATTTTTCTAACATTTCTCTTCCTATTTTTCATAAGTTAAAATCCTTTTCTCCCCGTACTGGAGGAGCCTTTTCTCAAGCTCTGAGTGGAATAGAAAATAGAATTTTGAGGTATTCAGCCACAAAGAAATAAGTTCCCTAGATCATAGCTCTGAACATATTTTCTTTCTATCCCAATTTCCTGACCCTGCACAGACCAGGAAGCTGGAACAGATGACCTCTCACAGGCCTTTCCAGTATGACTTTTCTCTTCTGCACCAACAGATTGCCCCTCATTCTCCTACAACTTCCAAGCTATCCTTCCAATTCATTGCCCCTTGTTCAGCACGGAGAGGCCACCCTTAGCTCCAATGGCCCAATAGTGGCAACTTGTTACTCCTTAAAATTTCAATTCAACATGTTCATACTACTTCCCATACTTTGCTGAGAGCTGGAAAGAGCTTCCTAGCAAGCAAGCAATAAAGGCATCTTTCTCCTCTTATGTTTCTTACAGTTGCTTGATGTGAAGTCTACCAAAATACATTAAAAAAATTCTCTTTCCTTGTGCTCCTGTCTTTTGTCAAAGATGTAAAATGTAAGGAATGGCTGTGACTTTTTGTTTGCTAATGAGTGTAGCATAAGGGGATCCCAGTCTGTGGCTTAAGTTCCTAGACATTACAATAATAGGAATCATAACACAAAGCCAAGGTTTTACATTTGCAATACATAATCCTGGAAGTCGTGCATAGCACCCAGCCATGGGCTGCAATGGGATTATCTGGATCATTGTGTTTATTATAAAATGAAAGTTTTCAGGGTAAGCCCTGAAAGTTTTCAATCTAAGAGCCTTTTAAAGATCTAGCTTTTACTGCACCCATTCATTCATTGTCTCAATAAAGAGACAATCCTTACTTTACTTATTATCTTAAGCAGACAGATTGATGATTACGTTAAGCCAATGAGATGAATCAAAATGAACATGCTGCACAGCAAAGCTAACTTTTTTTGGGTTTTGTTTTAAATTTTTACTGTTTCAAGTCTGTGTGAAACTTGAGAAAGTCTGGCAATATCTTCAAGCTTCAGAAAGGAAATTATGCACAGGAGCAATGGGACAGGAAGCTGTTCCAGGAAGTCATAGTTACCTCGGCACAGGCTGAGGACATGTTCCAGAACTCTGGCACCAAACACTACAGCAATCAGAACTGGGGAAAAAACTGAAACCAAACCCCAGTGACAACACATTTGTAAAAGCCTGAAATTTTTTTACCAATAATCTCTAGTTATTCAAACACATGTTAAAAAACCCCAACAAACCCCAAAAACAACAGAAAAGTCAGCTTTTTTTAATGGTTTTTTTTTTTTTTTTTTGAGAAAAATAACATTTAACATGAATGTTCAGATCCATTTTTGGATCCACTTTTCTGCACACATATATTTTTCTACATAAAGACTGGGCTAATTACTCAGGGAGAGGTTAGTAAAACAACTGAAAAAGTACTTCAGTCATCTGCTTTGGGGAAAATGATGATGGCTCTGACAGCAAGAGTCCCCATAGTTCTGCTTCTTATCTTATATAGGTACAGTTAGATCACCAACATGAAATTGAAGAGTTACCTTCTACAGTGACATGACATTTTTAGACTCATTTCTTTGTAATTTAATACACCATCAAACTCTCTTTCTGTAGGTCTCCTACTTAGTGAGCTACTGCCCATCCCGCAGTCATACAGGCAATTATTTCTGCTTCTGTGTCCAGCTTGGAACTTGGCCTTTTGAGTTTAACACTGTTTCTTCAGATCACTTATCTATTTTATCAAACTGCTGTAATAAAATTACTAGTTCATTATAAAACAGAATCCTGAATTCAATTTGCTACACTTCTAATGAACAATCAGCAGTACATTTTGATTTCCTAAGAACTAACAAAACAAATGCAGTTATTCAGATTAGAACAGGATTTTTTTCCCCTTTTCATACATAATCATAATTTAAAGCAGAATTACTCCTTTTTGTATCATGAATTTTTTTCTAATACATCCAAAATGGGTGTTTTTCTGGGGACCTTTTGTTTGTTTGATTGTTTTTAACTAATTAGAATCCATCTTCTCATGTACATTAAGAACGATAAAAAGACAGAACCAGAATCATGGAAGATGAAACCATGCTAACTATTGGCCAATTTTGATGCAGCAGTTTTCCTTCTGAAGTATTTTGTAAGGTTAGTTTCGAAGCTCAAGCTGATATGACTACACTTGAAAGAGCTTTGAAAATTACATGATTTCACTGTTAAGATATTAGGAGGCTTTTCTTCCCCACCCCACCAAATATTCCTAAGGTAGCTCTGGAGAAGGAAGCTGTTGCCTTGTCTTCCTTCATGGCCTTGGGTAGGTGGCCCAACATTATGCAAGCTTTCATTTCCGTGCTGCAAGTGCAGTCTGCTGTCAGTTCTCCTTTGCTTTTTTGCTTTCCAAGCATCTCAGCTCTATATAGTTGGTAATTTTCCTCAGATTCCTTATGCAAGTACAAAATGATCTACATCATCAACTAAAAATGGTTGGGCTGATTAATTCAAGCTGATGTGGAAGGATGATCCAAATCTTTACACAGTGGGAACAACGATGATGTTTACACTGTGCATCTAGTTCATGTTGAATATTAAGCAGGCTACCACATGAACATTTGAGTTTTTCTTTAAAATTATTTCTAGAAATAACTATATGATCTGTTTTGGCTGTTTTAAAATATATTTAGCTGTGTTTATTTTGCTCTAATGTATCTGCAGCTAATTATGAACTGTGAAAATCTACTGAAAACAGATTTTTCTATAAATATTTTTAATAAATTTTCTATGAAAATTTCATTCTGTGAGTGCTGGAGACTATTTGATGACTTGTATTATTTGTTCACTCATCCAGAAATATAAGTAGACTTCTCTTCTCTTGCTCTACACTATCATCAATTAATTTTCCATCACTGCAAAACCGTATACAAAACCTTGCTGTGCCCTCTTGACTTTATGGAGATTATGAAAAGAAACTAATAGTAAGTTACTTCACTGTCTAAAAAGAACAGAAAACATTTCAAAACAAACATGGATGTTTACAGCTGTATGGTAGTCACTATAAATTTACTAAGTTGGCAATGTTAATTGTTTAAGCACCTTTTTTAAAAAAAAAATCTTGAAAAATCCCAACCACATGAAAACAGATAAAATCCTGGGAATGATAACAACAGGAAATACCAATACTTAACAGGAAAACATTCGGTGGCAGGAGTAGGTACCAAATATTTAGCAGCAAACCAGGGTTCTGACGAGGAGATTTTTTTTATTTGAACTCTCCTTTGGCAAAAAAATCAATAAGGATGACTAGACTATTATTGCAATGTATACATTTCTCTATGCATTTCTCTAATATTTGTGGAGAATTAAGAGAAAAAAATGATAATTTGTGAATACTTAGGAGCAGCAAAGCTCCTCTTAACAGGAGGTGAGGAGGTGTAAAAACATCTGATTGTGTGGAACAGCAAGAGCTACGGACCGAAATAGTGTCAGTATAACAATATAACTCAGAAACATAGCAATTTATTCTCATAATACTTCTATTTATATTAGCACTTTTCTGAAAACACTTATATCTGATATTACAATTTTTATAAAAAATAGAGGGGAAAACCCCAAAATCTGAGATAATTTTAGAAGAAGGAAGAAATGAGTAAATGTTAGAAAAGGATGGCGACTGTGGCTTTCAATACTTCCTATGGGATAGGAAACATCTGAGCCACCGGTAACACTTTTCAGGAAAAAGCAGGCAGATCTTATTTGTAACCTACTGAAAACAAAGAGTAACAGTAGAAAACTGCAAGTTAAGAATAATTTAATAATTTGAATCACTGTACCCAGGTAATGTGAAACACATGCTTTATTGTGACATCATATTAATATCAAACGCTGCAGGAAAATCTTACACTATAAGCAATGAAAAAAAAAACCACTAAAATCCTTCTCACTAATATATATTCATATGTAAAATATAGTTTTATGAGGTAAATAAGAGGGAAACATAAAAGTATAGAAGACGACTTCTCTGAAAGCTCAAGTTTATAAAAATTGATGGTCAATTTTGCCACAAATTAAAATATTGTACAATTCTGCTTCAACCAGCAGAGCAATTATGAACATCTACTACAAACCCCAGCATATTTAAAGACACCTGAGCCTGAGCCAAATTCAACAGGCAGTCCATTTTCTATTGGTTCAGGATACATTCATTCCTCTTCTAGTCAAAACAAGCAGTAATAACTGGAATTAAAGACTGGTTTTGCCATGGTCTGTGAGTGCTGATTGAAACTTTTTCCATGGTTGGTGCCTATACCCAGGCACTGGAGCTCAGAATGTGCAGCCTTTCCATCCACGGAATGCTAACAGTGGTCACTTGCAGCCTCCCCACCCAACTGCCTAAGGAAGGGTTATTATTTCTAACAAATCACTTGAAATCGATCAGTTGCAACAGTTATAAAAGGGAAGCAGAAACACAAACCGAACTAACCAACACAAACCTAAACATAGAAGTGCAGACCACATTAAATCACCAGCGCTAAAAATCTCTTGATTGTGCTGTAGGAAGTGTTAGGTTTTAATAAGCAAAGCATAGGGAATGTGTTGGTCTTATCCAAGACCCTAAATGAAGATATACTCAAATTTATTCTTGAAAAGAGATATATAGTTTTACCCTCTTGCCTGTCACCATCCCATTTTCCCAAGATTCATGTACTTCTTGGGAAAGCAGACCTCCTTCACCTAGGTGTAAATAACCATGGAATCCCAGAATAAGCCACGCTGGAAGAAACCCTCAAGATCATCTAGTCCAACCATCAACCCAGGACCATGATAATCACCCCTAAACCATTCTCCAAGTGTCACATCCAGATGCATCTTGAAAATTTCCAGAGACAGTGACTCCACCACCTCCCTGAGCAACTTACTCAGACAAGATGATAATTCAATAAGATGATGTCTACCAAAGCTGTTGATGAGCAAGACAGGCCTTCATTTGAAAATGACACCTTTCAAGTTCCTTATGAAAAGAGGATAAATACGAAGTCACATCTGTAACTATTTTTTTTCAATCTCTGTACACAATCAGAATACAAGAGCAGTTCACTTAAAAAAATTAAAAATCTCACCAATCCAAGGTGTTTGCGTGCTATCAGGTCTCTTGGGCTACAAAAGCCTCAGATCTCAGCCCAGTCCCTACAGGTGCAGTTATGAACTTCTCCATTTCTAGACTAGGTCATAGCTCACCTCTCCTATTCCCTGCAGTTACTGAATTAATGTGCCTTTGGCTTAGTATTTTCAGGACACTGTTTCCTCTGTGAGCTGTGATCAGGACCAACCATATTTTGTGACACAACCATCTCTTCAAGTTAATCCATTACTGTGAACCAAGACTATAAGAAGATGCTCCTTGGGACACTGAGTTCCATGGAACTTTGGGGAAAGGCATCACTATTTCAGATGTTCTCAGTGACCAGTCTATCTCTGACGTTTATTTAGTGGTGTCCCCACTGCCTCTCTCTTTGTGGCTGTAGCTCCTGAGGTTGTGTTGCACCTGTATAGTCCCAATTACCTGCTGCATTTGCGGTTACTTGTGTCAAATCCGACTGGGAATCCATTGGCTCATGACGGCCATAAAAACAAATGTGCTGGCACAGAACATTATGAGTTATTAGCCATGAAAATATTGTTTTCTGGTCTACTTTTGTTGCTAAAATCTCTGTCTCATAATGAAACTATCAGTGTTGCTGGGATTTATCATAATTTTAGGTTTACTGTCACATCTTTTTGTTTTTTACATTTTACATTAACTTATATTAATAAATTAGTAGAAAAAAGTATATTAGCCAAAGCTATCACATCTTTCATGGAAGTTACTACAGATCAATATTGCTAGGTTTTTCCATTATATGCCACTACAAATTTGTAATTATTATTATCATCACACTATGAAGAAATGAATGATCAAAAAACTCCTCCTGGGATTCTTTAATTTCTCCAGGTCTTAACTGATGAAATTAATTCCTAAGTGAAACGTCCCATCACCTGAAAATTACTTACAATTGTGGAAGAAGAAAAATTAAAAAGGCAGAAGAGAGTATCAAGTGCCATGAGACAAATACATTACTCAGATTCAGGTGTCAGGTTGTGAAAATATTACTACAGTCTCAAAGGAAAGTTATCAAAAGAGATCAGACCATGGTTACTTTACCAGCAGCTCTAGGACATACCTCAAAGGACAATAAACATCCCATAATGCACATAGAACAAGCATGAAATGTTTTTACATACAAAGAAAATGCTCCCGACCCCTGCATGCAAATTTTTTATAGAAATAAACACACACTTAAAGACATCTCAAGACATCTAAACTGGCAAAACTATAAATATTCTGGTTTTGTTTTTCATTTAGTCAGAGAAACACAATTTATCAGGCATTAAACTATGTGGTTAAGTAGAAATACCTATTCAACTTCGCAGGCATTCAAGAGTGGCAGCGTTAGAAGTTAAACTGTGATTTTAACATTTTGTTAAAATCAGAATTAATGGGACAGTTCAAAGCTCAGCACTTAAGACTGTCTGAAAACTCTGGAAAAAGCTCCCCAGAAGTACATGTTCAACTCACATTTTCAGAGACAGAAAATCTGCATTACAAAGCATGCAAGTGAGACAAAAAATTAATATGAATAGTAAATTAGGTACCTAAGAAATGATGGGGAATAAGTGGCCCTGACTATCAGTAATTTCCCCAGAGTTCTCTTAAAACATTGCCTGTGTGCTTAAACACTGTGTCAGCTTTTAATATTGACTTTCTTTTCATTGCTGTCACAGCTGGGTCTAGAGGAAAGGAAAGTCATAACCACATTTCTGCCTTCACACAAGTTACTAGCAGAGATCACACTCCAAGCCACAAGTAAGATTCACTTGCTGTTGTAGGCAGAGTTAAAAGAGCACATATTTTACTCTTACTAAGATTAATCTGGTTTATTTCCTTCCATTTCATTGAGAACAGTCAGGATTTTTCACTGTTGTATCTATAGGTGGATTCCTGATACAATGAGTGATAAAACTGACAAATGAGAATATTAGTGGGGTGAACATTTATAAACCCACACACATATACATGTATATAAAAACATCCTCCACAGATCTTTATTTTTTCTAGTGGCATGTTGAAAAGGAATATTAAAAGCAAATTAAAATTGAGTTAGCTGTCAATATCCACATATATTGACTGAAGAATTATATTTACTATTACAAATCAGATCTGATGACAGTGTTTACATCACTCAACATCAAATTTAACTTTAGATCTCTCTGGTATTTCAGTGATAAAATGGAGATTTTAAAGTTGAGAATTAAATATTTTTAAGTCCCAATGAGTTGCATTCACTTTCATCACTAATTTTCAAATTAAAGCTCGGATTCCAGATGATCTGCTAAGGCATCAGTCATTCTTGTATTTTCCAAGTCTTTCTTTTACCCTGTTGATATCTCCTCTACAGCAACAGTAAATAAATTTGAAGAAAGGCTTAACAGCTACATCTGAATGTCAAATATAGCCAGCTAAAATTTATTATTTGGATGGCTATTGTGGCTAATATATCACTCTAGGGAGTAATCAGAATGGCTAAATCATATTTCTGGTTGCATACATACAAAATAGCTTTGATTACCATTCAGACATATCTGCAACACTCTGTACAATAACCCTTATTATGTGAATAAAAGAAAAAAACATCCTACTCAGTTACATAAGTTCATCCTATTTTATAATACAAACACAATCTTTATTCCTTTGCAGTGAAACAGTTGCCTCTTTGAAGGCAAAAAAGCCCATATTCATCCAATCTGCATTTTAGAATTTAATATATGAAAAATAAATTACACCATGGAAACATTTGATCATAGCAGAATTAACATTTCCTAAAGTACATGCACAATATAGATTACCATGTTGCTAAAGTAACATCATTTCATATACCAGTGAGAATATGAGGATTCAATGCAAAAGGGATTATAAAGCCCTTGTCATTCTGTTTCCGAGACGATTTTACTACTTGGGAAGGCTTTAGAACCAGGATGTTTCCAGCCCACCATGGGGATAATAGGACAGGGAATGCTGGACTGTACTTCCAAAAGCTCTTTTAATCTCTAGCAGTTCAGGGAGAATCAGCATATAAGGCTACTTCCATTCTTAGTTGTGGAAAACATGAGGTGAGAAATAAGGTCAGAACAAAACTGACATGCAAATGGAGAAAGAAAAGGCATCTTTTAACATGTTGCTCAGCTTGCATACCCTTCAACATGGTGTGCAAGAATACAGTATACTATAGGGAAAAATCCCATTCTTACAGGAGACAAGGAACATGGTTAATAGGCTTTCTCTAGGCCTTTTCATGTTACTGTTGGAAGCGACATTTATTCAAAACATCCCCCAAAACTCCATTTCTCAGCATGAAAATGCCAAGCGTAACTGAAAAAGAAAATAGTTCTGCCTTACCCCAAAACCACTTCCCAAAAATGATTAATGACTGTTGCTTTTAAACTTTTGAACAATGTTCTACAGATTAAATCTATAAGGTTGTACAGAAAATTAACTACACACAATTTTAGAAGTCAAATTTTTAAGAAAGCAGAACTACATTGCACCACAGATTACAATGTGTTGCAGTCTGTTATAAAACACATTAATCAATACTTTTCAGTCTGGGATATACAGTGCAACAAAACAAAGTGTATACAGATAACAGATATCAAATTCTGCACCAGTGTAAACAAGACAAACTTTTCACAGTGAGCATTCTATGTATTTTTGTTTAGTATTTGTGTGTGTGAGTGTATATATCTATAACCTAACTTTAAGTATACATGTGTGTAGAACATATTTAGTCCAAACACTAGATTGGGCATTTGCGTGTATAGACTCTTGAATAAGATTTTTATTGTTAAACAATCAAACAAACTCTAAAATTAAACACTAAGTCAATACTCTACAAATTAAATACCCCAGTGCATTACAGCAGATGTTTTAACATGGCTATAAAAATTTACCTTCTTGTAGTATTGTTGTACAATTATAAATTTTAATAGTAATTAAAACAAACCCATAGAAATCTGTATGTCCACAATCCCACCTCCTCTTAATTGTTACCCCAGGAAGCACACTGCAGTAGAACTATCTGCCAAAATGGAAAGATCAGGCCAACATGCAGAGGCACAGCAAAAGTAAAATATTCAAGTAATTTTACTGAACACCACTGTGATTTTTCTAAGCATTATTACAGTGGAACAAACTGTCAACAGCACTATTCCATTTAAAAACTTCCCTATGTAAAAATACCCAGGAGAAACTGCAATTACCTTGATAATTTGTTAGCATGTGGTTATTTCAAATAAAAATATTGCATCGATTTTGTAATACCTATACTAAACGCATTGATTAAAAAGATGAGGAATGGAAGGTGTTGTAAGTGCATCCTGGTTACCATGGACACATTCCATTCTTGATGTTATTTGGAGATGCAAGTGTTAAAGCAATTCACTATCACATTGCTTATTCCGTTGGCATTTCTTCAGGAAAAAAGAGAGAAGAGGAAAGGATGAGCAAAACCAAATCTAAACAGCAGCAACCAGACAAGGCTTCAGGTAACAAGTTATAGGAAAATTTTTAAACAAATAAAACAACTAAAATGTTTAAGTGAAAATTAGCAAAAAATAAACTATTTAGTAGGCATCTATTGTCAAAATTAATCTGGACTGTAAATTACCAGAAGCATAGTACTATTTACATAGTATGAGAAAATAATATTTGAAATTTGTCATATGGTGAGCCATCTTTTAAGGATGCTGGGCTTATCCTTCCCTTAATTTAATCTATTTTGGAAGTCACAGAAGTAAAGACAAGTCTCATATGACAGACTCGTACTGTATAATGAGAAACCTCTGGGGAAGTTGGACAGACGACGTAAATTCTGAAGCCCTGTACAAAGGCACATATGAGAAACTTTTTCCTTCCCCAATACAGATTTTTAAGATCTCAGATTTCTCCAGACTCAACTGCAGAAACTCAAAATAGAATTTCTCAGATTACAGTTTATTTGGAGATTAATTTTCCCCTTAAATTGTTCTCCTTTAAATAGCTAAACATTCCTTGGAGAAGGAAGGTGAGTCCAGAATCTAGAACAGTATTGTTGAGATTCAGATCTAGAGTCAAACATTCTTCTCTGACCCAGATGAATGGCCTAAATCCCCAGTCTTTGTTTTCATCCTTGGATTTGTCACTGCAGTCTGAGCTCTCATTTCCCTGGGCAGTGAAGGAGCCATTGTGTCTTCTACTGAAAAAAAAGTCACGTTCTCAGTCTTAGTGACTTTATCTCTATTAAACCCCTTTTCCCAGACTATTTTATCCCATATTCTATTAATTTTCCATAGATTTAAAAAAAAAAAAAACAAACCTCTGCTTTTGGCTGGGTTTTGTAGATTGGAGGAGACCACAAAAATCTGATTTCAAAATCAGAGGATTCAAATACTTATGTCTTCATTTTATCTCATTTTCACATCTGTTGCTTAATAATTTGTAAACCTAGGCTCAACTTCCAAGCCATGAATTCAAATGCCTTCACTAGATATAGATTTTTAAATTCTGAAATTATTTAGCACAGTGGAAACTACCAGCTTTCCTGCTTCCAGTCCAGTTCTGTTCATCTTTACAGTCCCTGTTAATGTAGCTGCCATTTTGCTTACAAAAAGTACCCCTCCTGTCACAAGTGTTTCTACTCTTACTCTACATAGTCGCATCTAATTGAGATATTGATACTGGGGTACTGGGTTTTTTACTTTATAGCAAGGTTTTTCACGCAGTTGCAGCTACATCCAAACTACAGCTTTGACTGAGTAAGGAATAATGGAAGATTTGAGTTGGGCACAGAAATCTTTAGGCTTACACAAAGCTATGCTCATTTGGCAAGCAAATGAAGCTTAGGCTTCTAGGTCACTTTAAAAAATGGAAATTAGGTACCTTGAAATTTTACTCACTTTTCACCAACAAGAGGCAACCATGTCTTGTATCTAAACTGCAGACCCAAGTAGCACTGACAACGCACAGGCATTCGCAAAAGCACTAAAGTAAAATGTTCAGTAACTTTCCAAAGAGCCAGGCGAGGCTGTCCTCACACCGTGACAGGGCCACACTGAAGCCACGCTGTGCTGACCCCTGTGGGATCAGCTGCTGCAAAAGGGGAACACACGTGGCCAAGTGTCTCATGGAAGGCCACAATGGCATGTTGGGATTAACTTAAAGGCAAGAATGCAGATCTTGTGGAACTGAAGAATCTGTTAAGTCTCTTTTTTTCCTCCTGCCTCCAAACCCAGTGAGATTCTTGGTAATGAAAATATTTGACTGGCTAAAGGAGATTGAGAGTCTTGATTTGGTTAATATGCAAGACTGTGAACAGTAGGAAATGCAGCCTGGCAGAAGGGACCAAACTGCTTTCCAGAGTGGTGCTGGTGTGTACCTCAAAACTGCTGACAGGTTTTGACCTGTTTCCTTGGAAAAGAAGGTAAAATGGCCGCAGTTAATGAAGCCTTCATTTATTTAAGATTCCCAGAAGTCTCTGAAGGACAACTTTATAGGAGTAAGCACGAAATATGAAACACATCTGGGTGCAATAGTGCAAGAGTCCACCAAACTGAAATTAAACTGAAGTCATGCACTGGTTCCATTCCATATTTCAGGCATGTACAATATGAAGTCAAACAGGTACTAGTTGCTGCCTGCTATGTCTGTGAAGTTGGATGCATTTTGTCCTTCTGGCAATTTATTACCTTTCTTCTCAAACTTAAGGGAGGGCTTACAATGTCCCTAGTTCACTGGACAGTTGATTACAAAAAGCCTGTGTTTGCATTTGCTATAGTACAGGCAATTATACAAATTACTATTTTGTCTACACTGATAGGATTACATCTCTACAGGATAATACTTTCCTTCTGATGTGCACTCATGAGAAGGAAAAATGGATCTCTTTGGCATTTATTAGGCATAGTCCATTTTTCAACTTTTTAAGGGATATCCATTTCAGATATGCCAAAGGGTCTGAAGTGTAAAACCTATCAAGCTCTGCTAAATAAACTGACCTACAAGAAAAAAAATTTCTCTCAGACCGGCACGTACTTGAAAGTTTGTAGAGATTCTTCTTAGGGCCACAATAGTCATCGTGCAAACCCACATACCTCCCTTCACTAAGTCTGCTTTGGTTTGGGAGAAAAAAAATTACTATTAATAAATAGCAAGAAGTTAAAACAATTAAGTTAGCAAACAAAATACAACAGTGATTGTAGCAGAGTACAATTGTAAAGACAATGACACACAGAAAGAAAGACGACTTCTTGGTGTCAAGACAAAGTGTTTTGTGAGTTGCTATTAACAAATATTTCAAGTGCATGAAAAAAGAAAAAAAAGTCTCAATTCCAAAATTTCGTATGTAGCAACTAGGAAGTTGCTAATTTTCCCCCACTTCACTCATACTTGAAACATCAACCCACTTAAGTTAAGGGATTAGCTCTGCGTGCATGTGTGCATGACTATCAAAAGCATCTGAAAAACATATTAATAAAATATAGGAGGAAGATGGAATAAAAAGCTTGGAAAAAATAACTGCCTTTTCCTTTGGGGAATGCAGTAATCATGTCTGAGCACAAAATCTGCTGCCTTGCTATGGTCTCTTCCCTTTTCTCAGTTACATAGTTAGTCCGTTCCTATTTAGGAATCTTTCCTCAATGGTTTTCCTAGACCTTGCAGGTGGGAGAGGGAATAAATAAAAAGTCAAGAAACTAAGAAAAAAAAAAGTAGCTCAAGCTGTTTATCACAGCTGCCAACAGCACAGGTGCTTTGGAAGGTAACACATACCTTATACAGACTTGGGCACGCAGATCAGAGCAACAATACGAGAGTGAGAGACAATGCAGAAGGAAGGAGATGTGCTGAGGGGAAAGCAACACTATCAGAGGGAATAAAATATTACTCTTGAGGATCAGAGTCTTCAATTATGAGCATGATACTTGCCATTTATTAATGTGATTAAACAGACAGACCTAGATAAGACCGCCACAAAGAGATTATTCCACTACTAACAGAACAAAGGATGCCAGCTAACTGCAAGACGTAACACTCCTTTCTAGATGGATAACACACTGACAGGTTTCATTTAAAACCATTTCTTTCAGTTTTGTCCTCCTTCATTCAGTTTCAAGGTCTTCTTGTTAGAATTTCACATCTAGTCAATGCTTTAAATGTCTTCTGCTTTGTTTTTTGGGTGGTCTTTTTTTGTTAGTTTGGTTTGATTTTTTTGCGAGGGTTTTTTGTGAGGGTTTTTTCCTCTTTATAAGAGTAAAAAAATCCAAACAACAGAACAGAACAGTCAGATTCCCTGCTATGTGTATAAAAAAATCCTCAAGTGCAGCAATGCAAAGTAATTTTTAGGGAATCTGTGCCTCTTTTAGCAGGATATGTGAATATAACTGGCAATCCTTTTTATAACAGATGAAGTCTTAGTTTAACATCCCACTGCTCCCTTCTTGGATACTTCTTATTATCCTCATTTGTATATATCTGCAACCAATCTAATCTAATATTTGCTGAAAACTGTTTTCCTATATTCTAATGTGGGCAGCTCACTTTCAGCACTGGCACCTCTTACTCTAAGTTTTGAGAAACATCTATTGCACTGGCCCCTAAAATCTCATAATATTTTTTAAGAACAGACTAACACTATCAACGTGTTTTTCAAAATTCCCTTGCTGTCTACTTACAGCTTTAATTCTGCCTCAAGCTGAAAGACAGGAACACTAAAGAATCCCTCACATTGCGCAGGCATTCTAACATACTTGATTCCTACGTGTGTTTCCAGTTTGCAGAAAAAGCTGTGTTGACAATTATGCACTTTTTCTCCATCACTTTTCAGGTCAGTACTACAGGTAGCAAAAAGTTGGTTGACTTTTTTCCCCTGTTTCTTCAAGCACTAGGTTTTTTTTCAGTCTAATTTTAATTACTTGTTTTACATGAAACTTAACATTTGTTACCTTTAGGTTTCAGTCTCATTGTAAACCACAGGGGAGGGAAAAACTGCACAGTTCAGCTACAGCACCATCTTAGTGAAAGCTGAAAACTATCCTTCCATTATCATTTGTCATGACACTTTGATGTGCACATATATTAAAAACATACATTGTGTTTTCTGTCACAAGTATCTGCTTGTTTTCTTTTGATGCTTTCCAGTTACAGAGCTCCTCTTGCCTGCAATCCCCATCTGTTGTCATTCCTTTCACTCTATTGTTCTCTATCATCCTATTATGTTATTTAGAACTCTGGCTTCAGACACTCTTTTAGGCTTCTGCTTCTACAGTATGATTTTGCCGTTTGCAACAAATTATTTTGATCATTTTACTGTGCACTAATGTTTGTTCTTCTAGTTCCCACCCTCCTCCAGATAATTTGTGTAATTCAGGTTTCAGCCAACAAATGACATTTACACTGGCTGCACCCAGTGCACAATTTTAATCTAATTTAGTGAAGTCCATCCAAAAGCTGCAGGCACTTTTACTTTGGTTTAATTTAGGCTGATTTCAGTTTAACACACATTGATGTAGTTTATACCCAATCAAAATCAAGCAAATCTTTACAATAAGAATCCATAGGGCAGTTTAGACCAGCAAATTTGTTTAAAAACAGTTTTTAGATTACACTAGTGCATCTTCAGTTAAGACCTTTCATACCCTAGCCCACGCTGAGATAAAAATCCTTATCCTTTTCTAGCTTTGTCTTCTACCCTGCTTGCCTTCTTCCCTCCCTTGAAAACTTTACTGAGTGCATTTAATTGACTTTTGGTAAGTGAACAGAGCATAAATACATGGTATGCCTACTCAAGTAAATGTACCTGAAAGTTCTTCATCATGAATGCTACTGTGTATATGGAAAATGAAATAAGGTAAATTGCTCTTGGATAATAAAGGCAGCAGAAAAGAAGACAATTATTTTCCTAACTTGAAGCAGGAAAGAGGAAAACAGGACAACAGATAAGAACACAAACTTACCTTTGGTGACACAAAATTGGAATTACTCCTTAAGAATCTGAAGACAGAGAACAACACGGATAAAGATGCACTACCTAAAGTAAGGCAAGTGAAAAATATAACTAAACCTTTCTCAGGAAGAAGCAGCACTGACAATAATGAGCATGTGACCAACACTGGGTAGAGCACAAAACGTTTACTTAATCAAGCCGAAGGTAGCTGTGATTGCTTACCTTTTACACTTTCATGACCTGAAAATCATCCTTGACAGGCAGGACTAGATCAGGCATGATACTTTTGAAGAAAGCCACAAATATTAAAACCATGCATAAAACTTAAAATGGGAGCTTAAACATTGCAATTCTTTGATACTGCTGTCTATATATTAAAGACTAGTTACAAGTAGACAAAACCTGAGACAAAAGAAAAAAATACATCTCTAGGCCACCAGTGATACCAAAAAAACAGATTAATACCAAATAAATAAATAAATAGTAAATAAATAGCAACCATCCCCCAAAAAAGAGAGAACCAAGTCTCCTGGGAAGGAAAAAGGTTACCACTTACGTTGCTGTATGTGATGTCTTCTGATCCACCAGGAAGGAAAGCCCTGGACTGCCAGCACCGCTAGTGCAACACATCACAAATTACATTTCAGTTGTCAAAAGCTCGTGTTTTCCTATGTCAGTTGGGTTCTTGTGCTGGATTACATCTTCAATTCGCAGCATGATCAAAGAATTCCCAAATCCTCCCCAAAACCTAGCAACTGCATAAATCCAGAGGTGGTGCATCATGGAAGATGTGAGAGCTACTGTGAGGCATCCAAACTATAACACAATGCCACAACATTGCTAAACCAACATATTTGAGCTTTGCACAGAAACACTTGATAAGAATATTCATGTTTTTCCAAAAGAGCATTAGTTCTCCAGAGAAATTCTCCATTTTCCAAGTAGCTCCCTGTTTACTTTGATGTCTGAAATAGAGAGCAAAAAAGCAAAGATTTCCCTATGTATTTTAGGTTTAACAAACATTCTCCTGATAATAATTGCTTAATACTGTGTGATACCATTACCATGAAAGTGTTTGATTATTTTCGGAATACACTTTTTTAGCATAACAGAGCATTTCTTGAGCTGGGACAAAATGGCTTCCTTCTGATCTCATCAAACTATGCTTGAAACATTTCTAATTTTTAAGACAACATGAAGAAGTTCCTAGTTTTATGCAATTAAAGTCCTCCATACAAATAGCTCATAATAAAAATATAATTTTTTTTAAAACTCCTTCTAGAGAAATCTCTGTGCTCTTTTAGTTTTTTAAGAACACAAACGCTCAGTTTGAAAAGTTATCAGCTAGGCGATAACTGGTATGGCATCCTTCAGGTTTCAAATGCAAATAAAACAGTAGAATTTTTAAAAAGGTTCATCTCCCACAGATCTTTATTAAGACTTATCTTTCAAAAAAATTGGTTTTTTTTGATTAATTTCAGCTCAATTACTATTATAACATCTGTTAATTTCCCCCCCTCAATCCATCTGGTTTAAGCACTTCAAAGGGCATCTATTGCCAGTCAAATAGGTTACATATCAAATGTCATCATTAAGACTTACAAAGCCCAACATTTAACTTTATAGTACTTTCTTTTTTTCCAAATGGAGGAGCTATCCTTGCAGGTTTAATAAAACCTGAAGGTACTCACAACTGAAAATCAATCAGCCCACAATCAGTACAATGATCACTTATTATGCCTCCTAAAATTGAAATTTTATTGAAAATTATAAGTTGTCTGTGTGTGTTGTTTTGTTTGGTTAGGTTTTGTTGCTGGTTTGGTTTGGTTTGGTTTTTTTTTTTTTTAAATTTAGGACTTATAGGGATCAGACATGGAATTGAGTTGTTTATTCAAAAAGGTTTTTTAAAAACTGTTTCTTAAAGATTTAAGTGCTGTAAGTCCAGAATTTTTACTTAAAACTAACAAGCCAGAAAACAACTTTATTTTTAAGATTAAAACAATTAATTATAGGATCTTTTAGGAAAATACTGTAGTTCTCAGTGCCCCAAATAACATGCTGTGTTCAGAATGTATTGATTTAATCAGAAACTGATTGAAGATGTAGAGGCGAACACTAAACAATAGGAGCACTGAGGGGTAAAGAACAAGAACATCCATCAGAAGTGTTTGCCTGGTTACTCGCACTGTTTGCTCATCTAGATGACCTGTATGTATTTGTTAGAGAATCCAGTTGCTGAGCTCTGCCCAAACACACAGTTCTGTAGTTGCACATTTGAAAAAGTTCAGCCACCCTGACTGTTCTGTGAGCAGATCATGGGTGGGATATTGCACAGAACGACGGTGGCGTTGTGTACGTGCGATGCCTTTCATGGGGCAGTAGCTACACATTTTAGTAACATGACAAAATCCTCTGATTAGTGCAGCATTCATTAAACGGTGACAGATGCTGGTATTAATTACATGTTGAGTGGATCATTTTCCCATTACATTTCTTTTGTTACCAGCCTCATCATTCTAGTTATCAGCCTGCCCTATAAGCAGATTAAGCACCAGACTTTATTTTAGGTGGTGGGGGATGTGTGTCTATATTCCTTGTTTGACCAAACTGAGTGACCAATCTTTTCTACACTACCCCACCATCTGGATCTCTCTCACTGCACTTTTCAAAACCTGTACTTATAATCTGTTAGACAATCTATAAGAAATTTTATTTTGAAAGGTTATTTGTGTGGCTATCCTGAGCCATATTACATTTAATGTTGGAAATCATATGATTTATCACTTGCTTTGTACAAACAGATAACATCTATTGTTGTTTGTGATAAACCTTGCCAAATTATAACGGGCATATCAAATATTAATTTGGCATTTCAAGACTGAAAAACATGTACAGTGAAAGATAATGGAAAGGTATACATGAAAAAAGTTTCCACCCCTCATGTCAAACTAGAGACAAAAAGATTCCCATACCATCTATGCAGTCATACAAAACAAAAACTATTCACTGTTCCCATGAATTGTAGCAGGATTCCTAGCACACACTCCATGGCCAAGCATGTTTTTCTATTTAGTATGTTTATTCTGACATGTACACCAGCTTCTCCCTCACAACAAATCAGAGCAGTGTTAGAGGGGGGAAAGAAAACAAACAAACAAAAATAAAAGTTGAAAATGGCAAAGTCATTCATTTGGAAATAATTTCTGCCACAAACCAAAAGGTTTTAAATTGAAAGCTGACAGAGGAGGAAGACATTGGAATAACAACTAATCAAAGGATCATCTTGAGTCATTAATGTGATTTTGGTAGAGAAAGTTAAATACAATCCCCAAATTTAAATCATGCGGGATTTTCCAGAAGACATGGAGAAGTAACAATGCTTCTGCGCATGACACTTGTTAGGCTTATTAAGAACAAAAGTTCTAATGGGAAGAAATGTAGTGAAAAGATATCAGAGTGACCAGGAAGCAGAGTCTGTTTCAGAAGTGGAAACTGAAAAAACAAAACAAACCCTATCAAGAGGGTATATTTATTATATACAATACTATATATATACAGAATCACAGAATATGCTGAGTTGGAAGAGACCACAAGGTTAGCACTTCCCTGGGGAGCCTGTTCAGTGCCCAATCACCCTCTGGGAGAAGAACCTCTTTCTAATACGCAACCTAAACCTCCTCTGACACAACTTCAGGCCATTCCCTTGGGTCCTGTCACTGATCCCCACAGAGCAGAGATCAGTGCCTGCCCCTCCTCTTCCCCTCACAAGGAAACTGTAACTGCAATGAGGTCTCCCCTCAGTCTCCTCTTCTCCAGGCTGAACACCTTTCCCCCTCAAGGCTCTTCACCATCCTTGTGTTGCTCCTTTGGACTCTCTCTAAGAGCTTAATATCTTTCTTATATTGTGGTGCCCAAAACTGCCCCAATATTGCAGGTGAGGCCATTCCAGTGCAGAGCAGAGCAGGACAATCCCCTCCTTCACCCAGCTGGCAATGCTGTGCCTGATGCCTCCCAGGACAGGGATGTCCCTCCTAGCTGCCAGGGCACTGCTGACTCAGATTCAACTTGTCATCCACCAGGACCCCCAGGTCCTTTTCCTGGCACTGCTTTCCAGCATCTCATTCCCTAGTCTGTTTGTACATCCAGGGTTGCCCTATTCCAGGTGCAAAATCAGTCACTTTCCCTTGTTAAACTTCACGTGTTTGGTTAATGCCCAGCCCTCTAATTTGTTGAGGTCTCACTGCAGGGACTCCCTGCCTTCCACGGAGTCAATAGCTCCTCCCAGTTTTGTGCCATTTGCAAACTTGCTTAGTATCCCTTCCAGTCCTGCATCCAAGTCATTTATGAAGCTGTTGAAGAGCACAGGGCCTGTGATGGAGCTCTGCAGAACCCTGCTAGCATACACACACATACACAGCAGCGTTACCTACACAAGATATCCAAACAGAAGCTGTACATTAGTCTGCATAACTGCATTTCTATCCACCAGAGAAGTGACAATCTGGAGCAATTGTTCTGTGTGAAATAGGAGGGGGAAAAAAGCCTCACTACCTTTGAAATACATCAAATCCCATTTACGCTCTGAAGATCTATTATGTAGCTGAACGAAACAGCAGGGACAAGGACTTGATGACCTCGAGTCATCTCTTTAAGTCTTCTATTTCTGCAGTGGAACTGGCAGATGCCCACACAGGGGAAATATGTGGAATAGTTTCTCTGCATTTGTAAAATTATGATTGCTGAATTAAAGTAGCTACTTCAAAAAAATTATTTTCACTGATGGCTCAAAAGATTTCTCCTTTTACACAATCCAGATGGTTGAACTGTATTCCATGAATGCTCATTTACGCACCTGTACCTATATAGTCTCCTTTATGAGAGTTATTTGCAATGAGTTACAGGACTTTCCCCTTCTTACTCTTCCTACTTGAAGTAGCTTATGCACAAACCAGTGCGGCCCTTTGGCATCACATTCTAGATTCTCTGTCGCGTCCTCTTTATTTGACTATTGTCCTATATTTAGCTTCAGCAAACTTACTCGTGTATGCTTAACTCTACTCCCAGAGACGTCCTTTCTGTTCGTTTACAGTAGTTCCTGTTAACTTATTTTCAGTTCTACGATAGTTTGGGGCCTACTATAGTGACTGGAGGCAGGCAGCAGCAGACTTCTAAAGTGCCTACCGGAGAACATTCTCAGCCTTTCAGGTTGCATGATAGAAGGAAGTCATTTCCCTTGAATGAAGGAAAAAGATAAATAAAAGCCACAGACACTTCACATGACTCACTTGAATGCAGATCTCTTCTTGGGAGATTCTGTAGTCTTTAGAAAGGTTAGCTAACATCCAGAAATTTTATATGTAGAAGGTAAAACTACAGAGATTACTTATGAGAAGTTGTTTTCAGCAGCAGTGTATTAAGATTTGACTGAATTGGGAAGTCTTGCTGGAATCAGATACATTAGCTTCAGACAATGTAGTGATATATTCAAATACACGTTTGCTGCACCATACTCAAATGATCTTATCCTCATAAAATCAAAGCTGAATTTTTCTGAAAAAAAAAGCTGAAATAATCCAAACCCATTATTTTTCAATGACACCAGCTTCTTGGTAATGCTTTTTACAAAAAATATTTGCAGAACCATTTTAACTTACTTACAGTGACAGTTACAAAGCTTTTTTTGCATGATTTATGTTAACTGACTGGTTTGCTTTCAGGATATATTTGGGCAGCTGAAAACAAATCTGAGAATAGCTATCTGAACTGTTTGACAGGAAACAGATATGAGAATGACAAAACTGAAGACTGCAATAGTAAGGAGAAACATCTTATTTCATTATCTGAGTGCAAAAAGGAATGGTAAAGACCGCACAACACTCAATGACATATGGACAAGCAAGGCACGGATAGGATTCCCACGGGGTCAAAGGGACAGGCGCATAACAAGACTTCAGTTACTCAAAAGTGTATTTTCCCCACTTATTGTGCACCAATTTGTCCCTGAAAGAAAATATGTTCATTATTTTGGTTTATTTTATGAAAACAAACCAAAACCTTCCTCCTAGCTTCAGAACACGGGGTTTTTCCTTGTTCTGGTGAGACCTTTTAAAAACTTTCTCAGAAAAATTTTTGAAACTTTATATCTTCTAAATCAGTATGTTGAGCCAGGGATAAGCATTTTTGTTCATATCTCATGCATATAAAGTCAACTAAGCAAAAAATATGTCAAAATGAAATGAAAATTATAGAATATTTGCAGTTTTATTTAATAACCTTATAAATTCATTATCAGATTTGTTAGATCTCATTTGTTTACTGTTTAATATTCCTCATTGATGACTCCTATTAGATTATTCAGGAAAATATCCATGTAGTACATTTTGTAGCATATTTAAAAAAAAAAAATTCAAAAAACTCTTCCAGGATACTTAACATTGCTTTTTTTCCCTGTTTGGAAAACCAGTAACATGCACAGGCATGGACAGGCAGGACACCTAAACATCTTCAAGTGTCATGTAGAAAATACAGCCTTCCCATTCCCAGATGTGCAATTTACTTTTATATTCTTGGAATGATAGGTTTGACTATTGCTTACCCCCCCCCCCCCCTAAGCCCAGTTATTCTGACAGGGCAGCTAAACTTAAGAAAAATACTGTGATATTCCTGACAAATTTGTTATTTATTTGCTTATTTAATTGTGAGGTGTTTCTCTATGAATAGAGTAGACTCATGTCTGTTTTAAGGTTACAAAATCACAGAAGATACTTCTTCACAAGGCTATTCACTCACCGTTTTGAAGGATTTTTATTTCCCCCTTTCCTCTGGTCCTCACCCAGAGCCCCTTCCCACAGGCTTGGGATAGTCCATGTAGAAGGAATCTCCCGCATACACAGGCCCCTCGTCTAGACCCACTTTCACTTATGCCTGGAAATAACACTTTTGGCAGCCAGCCCTTACCTGCTGCCCGGCTACTCACCCACACCGTGCCCCGGGCCCGCAGCAGGCCTGGCCAGCAGCGCTCACTGGGGGCACCTCCCGAGGCGCTCCCTGCCGTTACCAGGCGATCTCCGTGCGGCCGCGGCACGGAGGAGCTCACGGCTCACGGATAAACCCCGCGAAGGCCGCCGCCGCCCCGGGATGCGGGGGACAGCGCCGGGATGCGGGGGACAGCGCCGGGATGCGGGGGACAGCGCCGGGATGCGGGGGACAGCCCCGGGATGCGGGGGACAGTCCCGAGATGCGGGGGACAGCCCCGGGATGCGGGGGACAGTCCCGGGATGCGGGGACAGCCCCGGGATGCGGGGGACAGTCCCGGGATG
>JAWWMO010000011.1:15155827-15173205 GCA_035047845.1 Dendrocincla fuliginosa
AGTAGTCCCGCGGCCTCCCCCTCGCGCCGCTGGAAGGGGTTCGGCGGCGGAGGCGGCGGACGAGGAGCCGCTCGGTGCTGCGGCTTCAGCTGATAATTGAAGGGAAGCGAGGCGGCTGCTGCCGGGAGGAGGGAGGCACGGAGCTTCTGCGGAGGCCGCACCGGGACAAACTAGGTACCCGGGGCCCCGCCGCTCGGGCGGGGGGCGCCGGGCGGGGGGAGCGGGGCGGCGGGGCGCTCGCTGGGCCCCTCGGCAGCCTGCGGGCCGGGCCTGTTGTGTCATCCCCGGCATTAGCCGAGCTGCCCTTCCTGGCGGCCCGGGGCAGGGGGAGGGGAGCGGCGCCATCCCGGGGCATTGTTGCGGATGGGGGGGAGGGCGGCCGGGAACGGCTCGCCGCCGCGCTGGAGAGTGTGTGTGCGGCCGGCCCGGCGCGGGGAGCGGGGCCCTCGCCGCCCAGCCAAGCACGGGCTGGAAACGCAGCTGACAAAATGGCCTGGCAGTGCCCGGGCCCGCGGCGGGGACAGCCCTCGCCCCTCGCTGCCGGGGCCGCCCCTCCGCGGGCCCTGCGAGGCTGTGATACAAAAGGGCAGTGTCGGTGTTGACACTGCCCTGCCGATTTCGATGCCTTTTCCCGTCTTCCTCCCCTCACTCCGCTTGGCCCCCTTTCCCCTAATGGCCTTTTCTTGCTTCCCTCCCCCCCCCCCCTTTTTTTTATTTTTCCCCCTAAAGGAACTATCGAATATCTTAAAGAAAAAAAAATAGCAATTCTTCTTTCTTTCCTTCCTGCCCGGCTCGATAAAAACGCCAAATAATCGGCCGACGTCCATATTTCACCAGCTTTTTTTGGGGGAGGAAGAAGGTGGGCAGAGAACAGAGGCGCCCGTGGGGCCGGAGCCACGGAGCTGGCTGCCCACGAGAGGGGATATTTTCGCAGCTGAATTGCTTAGCCGATGTTTTTCTTGTTTTCAGTCAAGAACCAAGTTGCCTGGTCCTTGCGTTTGCTTGCATAATGCGTCGTACTTGGAGGCTGATCAAACGCCGGGCTCTGCCTTTCCTGCCTGGCTCTTCCTCCTTCCCCTTGCCGGGGGGCTGGGCAGGGGGCGAGGTTCGGGGGCCGCTGGCACGGCGGGTCCCGGCGCTGCCGCCGCGCTCCGGCCGCCCGAGCAGCCGAGCCCGGGGCTCTCGCCAGCCCTGCAGGCCCGTCTTCCTGTGTCCAACTTTTTTATTGTTCCCCCTTCCCCCTTCCGAGTGCTCGGGCGCTCCGGCAGCCGGGCCTTCGCACGGCTCGGCAGGCCCAGAGTCTAGACGGGCAGCCGGAAAATAATAGGGGTAAGAATGGAAAGTTATGTCAAGGGCTTTGAGGGGAAAACATCGACGTATCGAACAAAGGTCCTGCCTGTGTTGGGGAGAGAGGCCTGCATGTGAGGCCTGATTGTGTCGCATTTACACACGGAGAAGAAATGAGTGCTTGGTACTGGCCTAAATTTATTCGCCAAGTCTGGCATGCAACTTAAGAACGTTTTTAGAGAGTGTGCAGTTTGTCTTGGGAGTGTTTTTATTATGTGTAGCAATCCAATAATAATTTTTATTTGAAATACTTTTTTTTTTTCCCAAAAGACTGTTCAGGTTTTCTTTTTTTTTTCTTCCTGCCTCGTTGAGCAGAAATAATATTAGTCCAGAGCTTCTAACACTGGAACGCCAAACTTTATTCAAACAGGGTAACTTCTACGGTTAATGTATTGTGTGTATTATGAATATTGAGCCTCCTGGTGCTTTAAAGGGTGTCGGAAAGAGGAGTTCAGTAGTTGCCACCTGATAAATTTAAATTACATCTATCATAATGAGAAAAAGAGGAATTCTGAACACTTAATTTTACAGGATTTTCTTAGGAGTGCTGTCACTGTGGATATACTTTTGTAAGACTTTAACAAGTATTGCTGTCGTTACTTGTGTTTATCTTTGCTATTTTGCTTTTTTCAGTTTTCTCATTCCTAAGACTAGAATTCTGATTGTTCAGAGTTGGAGGTTTTTTTGTGTGTTTGATTTCTGTGATTTCTGAGGTTTATTTTTACATAAAACTAAAAGTTTTTAAACATTTTTCTTTTACATATGTATAAAAATATGCATAATGAACATGAAAGCAGTACTTGAAAAATAACTATAGCTTTCTATTGTTTGGTAGCCTATTTAATAAATACTGATAAGAATGAAATGTATTTATGAAAATAACTATTTCAGTTTTTGCTGCTGATATTTTAACAAATTGTTATATTTAAAGTTTAAGAAGTGTTCTGGTGAGTAAATTCTGTAAATAATATTTCAAGTTTTCAGAAGTAAGCGTTTTAAGCTTGTAATAGTTTCTGTGTTTCTTAAATGCAGCTGATTGTGAATGGCTCAGGTCTGCATAATCACTGGTTTTGGTCTTAAATGGAAAGGTAGTTTTTATTGTTTGGTGTACTCTATTGTGTTAGAAATATAGGTAATTGGATTTTTTTTCCCATTCTTAGGGTCTTTCTGAAAAAATTGTGAGTAGTAAACTTGAATTAGCAACTTTTAAATCTTCAGTCTCCAGATGGTTGCATAGGTCAGAACCTAAATGTGTCTTATCTGTTAGCAGAAAAATTGCAGGTGACCCACAGCGTGGCATTACTACTTACTAATATAGCAGATGTACTTCAGTAGGAGTGCCAACCTGTTGAGTAAGAGCTTATGAAAATGGAGTCTTTTGATGTCTTGCAAAAGTTCTTCAGGCCGAAGTGACCATTAGGGAAACAACTGCATCTTCCCAGTAAATGAATAATCAGAACTGTCATTCCCAATCAGAAATCATGCACAAGTTCATTTTTTAATTTTCCTTTTTTTGGACGGGTTTTGACTGTTTTTCTTCAAACCTAGAAGGTAAATATTACAGAAAAAAATTGTAATGAGAACTTCTACTTATAAAATCATTCCTGAGTTTGAGGCCTAAAGCTATAGGCAGCAAAGACACTCTATTCCTTCTGTAGCAGTATAGCAAAAGCATAATACATTTGGCTTTAATGCCATTAATAGAGACATGATGAATTTTTGTGTGCGTTCTTCATCACTGATAGGTAGAATTATTTACTCTGTGACAGTCCAGAAACACAAACTGACTAATTTCCTTTTGTTTCCAAGTGGTGAAGCTGAAGCCTAAGTAGGAAAGTTACTGTTTGACTAAACTACATGTTTGTACTTAATTTGCAGTGTGAGTCTCAGAACTATCTCTGTTAATCTTGCAGGCATTGCTGTATTTTCAAACAAGCTAATTAGTAAGCGCCATGTAGAACACTTTTGATCATGAATCTTGTCTTTTGTCACACTGAGATTAAATTATTGTGACAAAGTGTAATCATATCCCAGAGTTGTACAACATGGGGTACTACTGCATTGTCAGAAGCTTAACCCATGTCCCATTGGCCTGGTGGGTGATCAATGTCCTCTTCATCACCTGCCAAATTAGTAACCCACCCTATAAAGCACTTTGTGGATTCTCTGACACTCTTCATCAGGCTGTCACTGCCCCATTCATTACTGACTCTGAAGACAGAAGTACACCTGTGGGGTATTTTTTTTTTTTTTATTTTATAGCAGATTATCTTGGGGTCAGTAGGTTTATTTTTCTGAAGAAGTAATACTTAGTTTGAATTTGCTCTTAAGATTTTAATCTATATATAGTGGCATAATAGATTTATGGCAGTATATGAAGCAATTTCTTCCTTAGTGTTTTCATAGCTCAGTTTTAACTTGGGATATGAGATTGGTAGCAGCAAAACAAAGTTGCATTAACTCTTTCTCTTCCTGATTTTCTTTTTTTTTTTTTTTTCAATTTACATGAAATAAAGTGCTTCTTAAGGAGCAAAACTATTTTCAGACTTCTCACTGGTGATTGTGGTGATTGATAATGGAAAAAAATGCTTGTATGTAGTTGCTTGTTACAGGGTATCTTTTTTTAACAAAATGGTTAAATTTAAAACACGAATTCAGCAATCTTCCTTAAATAAATTCTAGCTACATATCAAGTGTACAGTCTGTGTGACAGACAGGGCTAAGTCAACTGGCTTCTCCACTTCATGCTTTCAGATACCAGCAATGGTTGCTTTAGTGCAGAGTTTAGTTTGGAGGAGCAATTGTCCTCCCTAATCCTGCTATCAAGTTGGTAGAATCTAACTGTGTAAATATGCAGTCATATTCTCCTTCAATTCTGTCTGACAGCTGGGGCTTGAACGCTCAGAACCAATCTGTTTACTCTCACTGTCTGTAATAAGGTTTCTCCTGCAGTGTACTGACTGTTGTCAGTCTTACTTGACTCATGAAGGTACTCAGTACAAATATGGTAGGAAACTGCCATGTCTAAAAGCAGTACATAGTCAGCTCTGGAAGTGAAGACTTCTTCATTGAAAAGTTAGCTGTATTACAAAAAAATTTAATCATGGTGGTCTAATACTGGACTCCAGTATTGAAGAGACATTTCTCATGCATGAATAATGGTGTTCAAGCCATAGTTGCCCTCAGTTGTTCCAGAAGAACCTCTCTTGTCAAAATCCAGATGGTAAGCCAGTTTGGAAAAGATTTTGATAGTTAATTTGCCCCTTCTCATTTGACTTTATCTGCTGTTTAATAAGTAGTTTTTCAGGGATCACAGCTGATGAAAAAAAGCTCCATTTTCTTGAGCGAGAAAGTATGAAAACAAAAGCAAAACCCAACAAACCTATGAAGGTATGTGTGGAGAAGAGACTGGAAAGATTCTACACTGTGTAGTAATACAGTGCGGGTTCATGGAGTAGGGGGGAAATCCCATTTTCTCAGTGTTTTTTGAATGGTCTGCCTTGATGGTGTCCATAATAAAGTGCACACGCTGAATTGCAAAGATCTGACCTTCATAAAAGGTATGAAAGGGTCTGAGTCATCTTCTGGAATGTGAACCTTGAGTTGTCAGAAGCAATTTGGTATTTCAAAATGGAAGCTGAGGTCCCTGGTACTTGTTGAACAAGACAGGTATTTTAACACCTGAAAGGCAAGGTGTATTTCATGTTTATTCGGCTTTCAGAGCAACTTGTTACTGACAATCTTTCATGTATTGCATGTCATACAAATAAGTAAACTTAATATAGAGAAGGGCAAATAGTTGCTAGACTTTTGTAAAGGTGGAAATGAAAGAATACAAATGTTCTTTATTTTTTGATGTACACATGTGTTTTGGGAATAAAGGTGTTCAACTTTCAGAAGACTGTCTAGTCCCGAGGTGGGCATTAGACTCAATACCAGCAACGTACACCTCCTTTAGGTTTGTGGCTGGCTGTTGGAAGCATGGTTAATATCAATTGTTATTAATGCAAAGCACTAACTGAAATTTTTTACCTGGATTTTTCAGGTGTAGCTGCTGAAGGTAAAACTTTTAGGAAAAATAGATCTGTGACAAGCTCATGCTCTGAGATCTAGTCTTATGATACCTTTGCTTTTAGAAAGCAGGTATGCTGTTTTGTTCTACCTCATCTTTCTCCATGTCTGACTTCTGTATTACTTGCCTTAGAGCTTGTTATTGTTTGTTTTATCAGCTCTGGGTAGGAGAAATGATCTCTCTGTACTGTGGGCTTTTATGTTCTTGAAGGCTGTTCTGTACCTCTGCTCTAGTCCAAGGCTGTACAGGTGTAAAAGTAGAAGTACAGGTAAATAAATGTGGAAATAAAATACACTCTTACGTATTATCTCTTTAAGTTGAAAATAGGGATTTTTTTTTTGTAGGAGGAGAAGCAACATAAATGAGTTGAGGCATCAAAAAAGCAAAGATGGAAACAATGCATAGTAATGCTAGTGGTCGTGGACTTCAACATCCTCCATGCCTGCCTCTCTGCAACCTTAAAGAAAAGGAAAAAGAAAAGCACACACCTGCATTCCCCCCCAGTCAAAGTATTGAATTAAATGTCCTTGGTACTGGTTTAAATACTAGTTGCATACTTTAAGTCCCAGAGTTAGTGAGGAGAAGCTGTCTTCATATACCTCTGTGGAATATGTGGTAGAGGTGCGTTTTTGGCCAAGGTAATATTGTCAGATGTAGTTAAATCCCTTATGTGTTAAGATGTGTCAAATCCCTTATGTAATTAGCTTATTCAGTATAGAGAGTATCCTGTCCTGGAAGGTGTGTGCAAGGAAACTGAATCTTCTGATCACAGGTGAGATGTGCTATGCATTTAAAGAGAAGTAATGAAGAAAGTAACTGAAGGTACATATTAATAGGCTGTATGCTGAATATAAATTTGACTCTGCCTTCCTTAGAAAGTGAGAGTTTTCTTGTTACTTTGAGGATATACTTCATTAATATTCAAGTTACTGACTGGGAACTGTAATTTCTCCTTAAAACTTCACTTGTTTTGATCTTTGCAGTAGTTTCAGGTGTCATGGCTTGGTGAACTCATCCATTGTATAGGCGTGAGGGGAAGGTAGGAAATTGCTCACTTGAACATGGACATACAGTCATAGTCATGGGCTGTGTGATCAAGCCTGAGTGAACAGCACCTGAGAAGAAGCTACATACCAAAGTAGCGAGGTTTCAGATCTTTGAGTTAAATAGCTGGAGAAAACACAATTTCAGCTGAATCTCTTTTAATGGAAGTGGTGGAGGCTGTGTAACTTTGGCAAACTTTGTCAGGATTTCAGGTGTTGAAACTTGTGCTTAAAGATTTACTGCAGTGTATTCCACAATGTTTTTCATGTTTATGTGATGACAGTGCCTGCTGCCATATCTTACCGTGGTAGTAGTCTGCCTGTTGTATTTAGCAGATAACTTTCTATTATAAATACTGGTAATAAAAATTGAGACATGGATTATACCATAAGATTGTGGGTTAAAGAAGTTTGTTTCATTCCCTTACTCAGTTATAAGAAGCCTGACAGAAGAATTAATATATTTCTTTGCCAAAAATAAGGTAACAGATATGTGTTCTTCATATCTCTTGTATGGCAGCTTTCAGTTAATATAGTTTTGCTGCATATTTGTAGACCTGCAGCTGAATGTAGCCATGTTCTGTGTGAGACTTGACAGCCCCGCAGAACTTTTCCTCAGCACTTTGGAACTGGAATAAGCATGTTAAGAGAAATGCTGTTGCACACCTGAGTGCAACCTCAGACATATGAGTCTGCATATTTAAATGCTTCATGGAGTGAGTGGAAACTAAGCTCTCTGCAGGTTACCTGAAAAGGAATGATGCATTTTGTGAAATTTAGTATGTGAAGGAATGGTACCATTTAAATGCCTTCTGTAATGGTGAAATACTCGAGCACTGTGCTTACGTTTTTTTATCAATAGCTTAGGGGTTCCTTACGTACTGTCTAAAGTGAACTGGAGTTGGAACAGAGTGGGCACTGAAGATACCAACTTTACTGTGCCATATGCAGAGGAACTCCAAGTAAGCTAGTACCTGAGAACTGTATATTTAGAAACTTGAGGTAAATAGAAACGTAGTGATCAGCTCTTTGAGAGTACATTTAAAACAAAAGTAAAGTTGCCTGTGAGATTCCACTGCAGTGACAGGCAAAGTAATCCTAATCCATCACTTCCAAAATACAATGCAGTGAATACACTTATTACTATATGGCTTCCAGAGGTTACCTGGAGTAAAGTATATTCCCTGGATGCTTTGGGCTTTTTATTCTGTCACAGGCTTGGTCAAAAGTTGTTAAAACTATTCTTGTAGTTTAAATAAAATAGATTCCTATTGGGTAACAAGTCAGTGGATAAACAATGCAGTTGTATCACCCATTTTTTAAAACTCTATTTTAATCAGATGAAGTCCTGAGTTTCCCTCAGATTGAGATCTCACACTTTGCTTCCTGCTGGTAACACCTGTAGTGTCACAGGAACTCTTTGTCAGCTCCCTCTGATCGTTCTAAACTAGGATTACTTCTGTTTGTGGGATCTCTGTTGTTGTGGTTTTGTATCTGATTCAAATTACTCGAAACCCCATTAGATCTCACCTGTACTATTAATGCAATTAATTTTAATCTTTTTTTAGTGGTGTTGGAACATGTTAAAAACTTAATCAGAAGTAAGCCAGGTAGATTACCCTGCATCACAGAAGTGTGTTTTGATCTAAGAACTGTTCCCCTTCAACTAAGAAATTATTTCTTTCTTAGACTTGCAGATTTGCAATATTGTTTTTCTTCACTGAAATGATATCGAGCTATTTGCAAAGTCAGCACAGTAAGATGGCAAATCAAAACCAGATACCAGGTGATATTGCTAATTGATTCAATAGCAGAGTTAAATTAGTATTTTGACTTTCTCTGTTTTGTAACCCATTCTGAAATATCAGTTGTTTTGAATGTTAGTAACTCAATTACAAAATTTCTCTGTTGCACTTTCATAGTATTCCTGTATTTTTGTCTACTAGTTCTAGACAGAGCTCTTTGCAGAAAATCGAGTGGTTGGTTTGGTTTTTTGGAATGTATTAACTGTGGCATATTTCCTCCCCCCTTCCCCCCCCTCCCCCCCAGTGTGGTGGATATCAAACGTGAACATATGGGCACAGAGTGACACAGCAATTGAAGGATCAAGCTGGATAAACAACCTCTGCACAGACTAACCCTATCCAAAAGTGTGGTGTATGGTTTGTGGTTTTTTATTTTTAAATCCTAGAACTTGCTGCCTACTGCAGTAACTTGCTTTGTGAAGGGCTGTCTTCTGCCTCCCCTTCTTCCCAGGAGAAGGTGTGGGGATAAGTTTCTTTTCTTGGTCATAGCGGAGTTTCAGTGGTAGATCCCATGAGGCAAGAAGGACAAGAAAAGCTGCCCAAATTGCAGATAATATAGGTTTGCTGCTCTGCAACGTCTTCTCTGACTTTTACCTTCTGAGAAGGAATGGTGGTTGTGATAACAGGAATGGTGTTCCAGTTACTTCCATAGCAAGAAGGTCAAAGTCAGGGGACAAGTTTTTTCTAGGAACTGAGCCTTTTGTAGCCTAATGAGATTTTTGTAGCCTAATGTCTCAGTCCTGAGCAATATCTCTCTGCTGTGGGCCTTGTAGAACAACAGAACTTGTTATATGTAAGTTGTCTGCAAGGACAGTGAAGTCTCTCCAGGAGCTTAGTAAGAGGCCTTATCATGTCAGCTGTAATTTGCTAATGTTGTTGATATATCACTTGGCTGCTTTTTAGATGGCTGAAAGTTAGATTCAAGTGCATGTGTTGGTTTTGTTTTCATACTTGCTTTTTTAATTCTTCATTTCTCCTGGGATGTTCTTTCAGCATGTAATTTCTCAAAATTTAGGGTCATCTAATTTCCAGCCTGAAAGTTTCTCATAACTCTTTGCCCACTAACTGTATCAATAACTTCCTCTCTTTTTAAGTTATTTTTTTCTGTTGATGTTTTACCCTTGACACTTAGAAAAAGCATTCATAATGTCGTTGTCAGGCTAAATAATAAAGGCTTTATTAGTTGACTCCTGTAAGAGCACTCTTCTGTTTTTCAGTTGGAATGCATGTTTTGACCAAGGCCAGCTGTGATGGGATAGAGTATTACACATAACCACTTTTTTTTTTTGTAACAAAAGCACTGAGAGTTCTTGGTTACTCTGTAATGGTATATATACCTAAGCCTTGGTTTCTCTTCCACACCTCGCCTCTTGCGTTCCCCTCCAGTGCCACTGTAGGAGGAGCTGCAACATGTAGTCACTAATGCTTTTGTCAGCTCACAGGGGCTTAGCGTATGGAACAGTTTTTGAGTTCAGTACTGAAGTACAGCATCTCCATGTTGATTGGTGTTATTGTACTTCATAGCATTGCTAGTGTCTCATTAGCATAATTTACTGTTCCATGTTTTTGATGCATACTTAGTATTTTGGGGGAGGGACAGAAGAAAGAAAAGGTAACTTTTAAGTTTTGATAGTTCAGGGGGAAAAAAAAAAAGGCGGGGGAGTTTTGAGGGACCAGCTCTGTGTTTAGATAACCATATCACCTGGCTAGTTATATGGAAATAAGCAAGACTGTAACAATAATAATGCTTTCATCTTATTTCATGGTTTCCTCTAATCTTCCCTCATTACAAATACTTTCTGTTAAACTCATACAATAATGCATTCTATTTGAATGTTACTTAACAGCAATTGGTTGGTTAAAAAGTTTGGGGTTTAACAAAACAGGAATAAAATAATGACTAACCTTTCTTCTGTGAGCCTGGAAATAGTAGCAAGTGTCCTGAGTTCTGCTGTCAAAAAAAAAAAATCTTTTGCTTCTGGAGTCTAGTGATGTCATTACTGAACTAGGATTTCAAGATTTAATACCATTACAAGTTAAACATTATTGCCTGCCTTCAAGTGTTAGAAATCTTTAAGCGCCCATAGCTTACAGAGACACTAATTTTCAGCTGTTTTTCTCAATGTTGGGCCTTTGACGTTCAGAGTAGCTGTGAATATTTTAAATCCTTCTGTCATTTAGACATAGCTGTACTTCAGCAAAAGATATTCTTGCTCTAGTGTGTTTGCTGTAGCACAGCTTTGAAACTGGCAGGGTGGCCGCTGTAGTCCACATCAAAGAGCACTTGTGCTCCTTTGCTGAACTCTGCTTCAGTGAGAATGTTTATCTACAAACCTTCAGAGAGTAAACAAATACAATTTTGTGGCACTACTGACATAGGGAAGGAAGGTAGGCTGTCCTGTGAAAAGTACATGTAAAAAAGTCTTTGTTTCTCAGGAAAGCAGGGAAATACTGGGAACACTGAGGGGATCTCTTTTTAAATAGTAATTTGTTTTAATTTGTTTGGTTTTTCAAGCAAAGGGACAGTTCTTCCTTACTGTGCTCTTGTATCACTTTAGACTGGAGAACTTTAAATGCCTGACTTCAGTGTAAAATATCTAGTTGCTAGTGAAGGCTAACAGGAGGAGAAAAAGTACAGTGCAAAAGTATGTGTATGTGTTCAGTTTTTATACCACTGACTCAAGCTGTATTGTCATAAATGTTAGAGCTTCGTTCCCATGACAGTTCCCACGGGAATATCTGTGCTTGTGTCCCTTAAGGGAAGGCATGCTAAAGATGTTAACCTGCCATGCCTATGCTTTGAACAACTGAGGCAGGGAATTCAAGGGCGCAGAGTTTTGTATCTGTGGACTCACGAATTCTACTGAGAGATCACCGAGTGTGGCAAGTGAGTGAGGAGATGCAAATTGCTCTTATTTCTTCTGATTCTCACATAACTTGTGTGAAGCATAGCAGAGTCAGGGATTGTAAGTCTCTATCTTTGCTTTGTATGTATTATCTGACTTGTTGAAAAGCCTCCTTCAGAGGGGTTTGGGCTTTCCTTTGACAATACAAAAAGCAGGAAGTGACTGTTGCAGGCCCAGACCTGTGGCAGCTAGAAGCAGAAGCTTAACCTGTGGTAGAATATGGTGATTTAAATGTCTTAAGTTTAGCTTAGAGACATCCAAAATCAAGGTAGTTTGTTACTACTTGATAGTATTTAAGGTTATGGCAATAACCTAGAGTTGCATCCACTCTTGCTGTGTATTTGCTGTGTTGCAGGGAAGATTGGTGGCCCAGCTTTGAGTGGAAATAACTTGAAAATACAAATTTGTGATGGCTGTCATCTAAACTGCTTTGTTCTTTGTACTTGCATAGAGTGGAGTAGTGTTAGTGGTGGGACAGGGAGGAGAAACTGCTGTACTTTCGGGTTGCTTCAGCAGAATATGAAAAGTTTTACTTGTGACAATTGGTGACACATCATAGTGTCAGGTTTTGAATTTTAACAACTTGTGCAGATGCAGTCTGTGTATTTGACCAACTCCTGAAGTTTTATGTACTGATTTTTTGCATGAAAATGGTCTACAGAGGAATAAGAATGAAGCTTAAAATTGTACTCTATCCCTGTACCTTCTGTTGTAAAAGAAGGGGTTTGAAATGATGACCTGTTCAAAGGTAGGAACTTTAGATAAGTATATGTAATAGTCGGAAACTGCCTTCTGTGAAGTACACAAGACTTTCATTTGGGATTAGAGGAACAAACTTTCTAATCTATCTCGATGACCACACTCACTAGGCTGTCCCCCAAGAAATGTAGTTAGGATTTTTGGCTTCCCTTGTTACTTGGTACTCTTTAGAAGGTACAGTGGAGCTCAGCTGCAAAGTTGCATAGTGCAGACTGGGAGCTCTAATGCCCTCAAGTCTGGCCTGTTTCTCTCCTCAGTCTTTACTGTAACTTCAGTAATAAGTTAAATCTTGTTTGAAGATTATAGGGAAGTGTAATCATTACTAAGGAATGGAGCTGTAAAAGAAATTCAAGTGTGTTTGTCTCAGAATGTCATACTTGCATATGTACAGAATGGTTGTGCTGTCACTTTAATTAAAGAAGTATCCGTTGTAAAGCACAGACTGCAAGGCAACCTCTAAAATGCTTTTCTTGAAAGTGGAAAAAAGCATGCCTGAGACTTTCAGGCTCTTATCATGCAGCTGTTTAATGTAACAAATATTGCTATGTTAGTAATATGCTAATGGCGTATGCTGCCCTTGATATATGGAAAAACAACACTACACTGCTGGTTTGAAAAGTCAATGTTAGATGCTTTACACCATCCACTTTGTAATTAGTTAAAATAGACATTTAACAGAAAATGTTTGAAACAGTTTCTTAATAAGATAACTGCAAATTTAGTGAACACTGTTTTCATCAGCTTCCAGTTCTGTGGCAGAAGCTTGTGTTGCACAGATCAGGGCTGCTTTCAAATTGCAGTACACAGTATCTGTATTTCAAAACTGTTCTGCCAGGGGAGCCTTTAAACGCAAATTAAACATACAAATGAAGTTTGAAAAGCATAGAAGAAAGACCCAAAGTTAGTGCAATTTATTTGGCATCTTTGGTAGCTAATGGGATTTGGAGGTGCTTGGCAATAATTGATGGGAGAAAGAGGTATTTCCAAGACTTGACATGGGAAGTAGAGATAGTAAATGTTCTGGGATTAGTAGAACACTTCTTTGCACGTTAATTATATGTGGGATAGGGATGTGCATGCTCCTAACTGAGTCTCTTTAATTAACAAAACAGATACAGAATTGAGAGGCTACAGCCTTTATGAAATACATGTTATATTTAATATGATAACATACTGTGCCAAGGGGAGAGAAGGAAGAAACTACTCTCTTCTGGGACTATAGGTATTTTCTGTCTTTCTTTGAGCCTGACTACTGCAGTTCTTTGCTTTATATTTCCCCAAAGTAACTCCATTCTCTGTGTGTTTTATACTCAGGTGTTGTAAAGAGAGTTAATCTACCTTGCACTGTGATGAAGCTTACCCTCTCCAGTAAAACGTCCCTTTGTTTTTCTTTTCTTCCTTACTAGTGCATTTTATGAAGTGGCTTATAATAAATAGTAAAAAGTATGATGTGGAGCGTTTTTGGAGTGTCCTATGGATATTTTGTAAAGAAAAGAAAACCCCAAGAAATCTTGCATAAAAGTGAACTTTGCTTCCAGTTCAGTATTATATTAACCGTATGAGATTATATTAATGTTTGCAAAAATATCTTTCAGTAGTGTAGCAAGATGGATGCATTACTTTGCTCCTGTGTGTTCTATCATTGATGTACGCACAAAGCACTTAGGAGAAACGCTGTCTTCCTATCCTCTTTCTTACCATATTCTGTTTCAATCCTAGACAAGGCCAGGATTGATGTTTTGTTTGGGGGCAATAGGCTGTAGGTTTGCTCGTAAGGCATAGTTAAACATTAGTGTAGGATGAAAGGTCACCTGTATAGGAGACAACTCTTGAGTACTCTGATTGGGTCACAGAGTAAATTACAGGAGCCAAGGCTTATCAAATCAGCTATTGCAATATGTAGTTCTCAAATATAATTGTTTTGGTCACACTGCAGAAGGCTTACAGCTCTGCTTATTCTTTTATAAGTACGTCAGAGCTCTGGAGAAACTGTTCTTCTGATAGGTGTTATGCACTAGTCTGTGAATCCTTAGAGTACGTCAGAGCAGCAGTTTAGCTGAAGGTAACAAAAGACATTGAACAGATCTAAGCAGCACCTATTGAAACAAAAAGGGCTGAAAGTAAGGAGCCTTTCTTCCAGCTCTGAAGTGATTGACTGTGGACAAGGAATTCAGGCTTTGATAAACCTGACCATACTGTGACCCTATGAAAAATACCTCATTAGTGTCAATTTGTTAATCTAACATATGGGCGTAGTTATGTTTGTTGCTTGTGCAAGGAAAGTGTGTGGTTAGCCTGGGAAGGATGAGGTAAAAATCATTGCTGAGGTAAAGCAAAAAAAAGGCCTGACGGTAATTGCACATACGGGAAGGAAGAGAGGAATTTGTAGCAGGCTTTTTTTTATCTGTATTGAGATTTGGTGGTGGTGAGTTCTTGTCTGGCTTCAAGTTAAGACAGTCTGGCATCCTGTTAAGAAGCACGAGAAAGAGCTCTAATATTTAGATTTGTTCAAGCTCAGCATCTTAACCTTCTGTATTCAGGTTCTTGGGATACTCATTTGTCTTTCCCATACTTTGTAATCTCCCTGTACAGTGCTTGGTTCCCACAAACTTGTTTCATTTATCAAGCGCTAAAAAAATAAGTATGTGCAGAGTGGAGCAGACACTTGCCAGTAAAGTGTGCTATAGAGTTATTTCTTTCATAAAGCTCTGACTTTTGACAACTTTTTCCATGACTGCAAAAGTTTGAACCTTCCTAAAATACAGTTGTGGAAGCTAATTATTGTGTGTTGTTCTGTGTAGTTGACATGAAAGAATAGCTCTGAGCCCTGTAAAGTCGTGATCCTATCCATGATGGGATTGACTTAAAGACAGCTTAATCCTTAGTGTTTAACAGGTGTTTCTTGGGGTGTGACTTCCTTTTGTTCAATTTTACACAGAACTTCTCTTCTGTCTCTCTATACAGATATTTGGTTGGTAGTTCAGTTCATGATTTCATACAGGTAAATGTCTTTAATTGTGCTTGTGTCAGTAATTTGGTAGGTGTATTGGAGCTTGCTCTTAATTACATCAGTGTAAGGTATGATGTAAATGCATACATTTTTCTTTGGTCAAGAAAAAGCATATGTCTACATAATTCTAAGATGTCACTGGTGTGAACACTGCCCAGTGTTCAAAAATGTGTTTTAATCCTTCTGTTTGTTGTGGCAGTATTCTTGTGATAGTTAAATATCCCTATGCAGTGCTGAGGAAGCCGGAAACTTAACCTGTTTTAATTGGATTTCTTCCTCAACAACTACAATTAAACTATTTCCCAGATTGTATCATGTGGCGTAGGAATCTTGCTATGCATTAAGTCCATGACCATTTTTGTGTAGCATTTGGATAGAAGTCTTTGTTCAAGAGGATAACAAAACCTGCTTGAGACAGTGCAGGAAAGGAAGCCACAGATGTCAGCTGGTGTCAATTCTATGTACCAGTCAGTAGAAAAACAAAAGGAAAACTCCTGAAACACTCCTGATTTGTCCTAAACTTGTCTCAATTTTATTTTGAAGCTGCAAAAACCTGAGACCCATTCTAGGTAAGCAGAAAACAGATGAGTACTCACCCTTCCACCTGTCCTTGGAAACAAATTATTTTTTGAAACTGGTTTTATTTTTAAAGTCTTTCTCTTTAAGACATGCTAGTATAAGTGAACAGCCTTTTCAAGTTTTGGTGTTTCTGTGTGTAGACTGGTTTATAGATGAAGTTGCATATTATCAAAATGAAGACCCCGTCTCTTCCCTCTTTACCTTGTTTTCAGGGTAGATCTACATAATACCCTTAGACCTGTAATCTTGGGGTTATCTGTGGTGCACTTGTCTAATCTGCATGTACAAGTCAATGAATTTTTGTGTTTCTTCTAACAGCAGTAACTTCTGTGAGATCCAGTCTCTGAATTTCTTCAGTTTAGTGGCTAATTTTTGTGGGGGTGGGGTTTTTATTGTTTTGTTTGTTTGAGAGGGTTTTTTTGTTTTGGCTTGGTGGTTTTGTTTTGTTTTTACCTCCCCCCTTCTAGTTGTCTAGAAGATTGCAGAGATCTTCTTATATTAATTTAGACTTTGGGTGACCAAACCATGTTTTACTAGCCACTAAGCTCTCAAGGCCTCTCTGTAATTTAAGACAGCTTGGCAGAAGTTGATTAGGAATTTGGCAGGGCTCGGGCAACCTGCCGTGCTGCAGCTTGGGGCTTGTATTGTCTAACAGGCTCTGCAGGTAGGACACGGCTGTGTACCGTATCAGTATTTGTCTTGTGCTGTTACACTTGGTTTTGCTTAAGGGCTGTGTGTGCCAGATGCAGGTGAATGGCAAATTGCAAATAAGGCACCATCTGCTCTATGGCCTTAGAAGAATGAAGAGCCTTGGTGTTTTAGCAGGAGGTTCTGCATTCAGACTCGATGTTGAGGTGTAAATGGAGCTGTGCAGCTCAAAGGCTGCTGGGCATTAAGCATTGGGCAGGGCAGATTGGGAGTGGGTGATGATTTTGGATATGTCTTGGTTTACTTGTATGACAGTAATTAAGTCAAGCTTTTAAATTGAAATTTGCACTAATCACTCAACTGATTTTTTTTTCTTCCACTGGTAGTAAATGCCTCCTGACCCAACTTTGCTGTACCTGTTTATTTGGTCTTAGCTTGACCACCTGCCTTTAAGCTTGTCTTCTCATTTGGCAGTGTCACTGATCTGTACTTTATGGAGGATTCTGTGCTTTCATTCATGTTGTGTCACGGAAGGTAAAAGCTTCTCATTCAAATTCATTCCAGTTTTCTGAAGAGAATCTTCACCATTCTTGCCAAGCAGTGTGGTGCTTTAATAACATGAGTGAAAGCTTAAGCCACCATCCAGGTAGTGACTTCTGGCTTCTACTAAACAAGGGTTTCTAGAGAAACTAGAGAAAATGAAGGTCAGATAAGATTTTGCTTCTGTTGCTTGTGATGGTTTCTGTTGAAAGTCTGCAAGAAGTGAAAAATCTCATCAATTCACTCTGGGTACAAACAGCAGAGTTTTGGTCAGAATTTGGCTGCTGGAAAATGTTCTTTTTCTTTGGAGAGATATGGATGCTTTTGTTTAATTTTAAAAAGGAAAAGAACTACTGTTGTTCTTAATGAGTTGGAACCATGCTTTTATTAGCACCAGATAGCAGAATTGCATCCTGAGATTGTCGTAATGTAAACATTGCTGTCTGGCAGCTTGTTAGTAAGTAACAGTAGTTTTGAAGTTCCTACAGAGGGGAAATCAAGCTCTTTCTGTAGGATCTGATCTGGCAGAGAAATTTTGTTCTCTGACACAAGCATGCAGAAGAACTTGGAACTTGTACGTTCCTCACTTTTTCTTGTACGTTCCTCACTTTTTCTTGTACGTTCCTCACTTTTTCTTGTACGTTCCTCACTTTTTCTTGTACGTTCCTC
>JAWWMO010000011.1:15183174-15244245 GCA_035047845.1 Dendrocincla fuliginosa
CATCCCCAGGAGAGCAGGGCCCCATCATGTGTAATGGTGACCTGGGGAGACAAATACCATCATTCCAAATGTCCTCCACTTTGTATACTGAGCATGATGCCACATGGTCTGGGAGTATCTTTGGTCTGTTTGTCCTGCCTGTGTCTCCTCCCAGCCTTCCAACTTCCTCACCAGTGTGACAATATGAGAAGCAGAAAAGGCCTTGGCTGTGTATAAGCACTGCTCAGCAATAACGAAAATATGTCTATTATAATCAGCTGTGTTCCACAGAAATCCAAAACGTAGTCGCATACTAGCAACAGTGAAGAAAATAAACTGTACCCCAGCTGAAACCAGCACAGGCACAAAAGAATTTGTTTATTTTGAGCATTGGGCTATAAAGTTTAAGGAAGATGAGGTGTATTTCTTATGAGTACAAAGTCCAGCTGAAAACAAGTTTGAACAACTGTTGAACGGTGAAGGTGGCCAACTGTTTATCTAAGGAACTTCTGGGAGGATAATTCAGTCTGAAAAATGAAGCTTCACTTTCTGTAAACTAGTCTACTGTGAAAATGGATAAGCAGATGAAACACAAGGCTTCTCTCCTAGACTAATGTGGCATAAGGAGAGGGAAGTTGCTGCCTTATGTTGCTGATTATTTTGTAAGCTAGAATTGATTTTGAAGAATATTTCTTTTAACTGAGGAATACTGAGCCCTTCATTCCATTCTGTCCATTCTGTGTTGTCTGTGAATCTCAGTGGATGTTTAAGTTAGGTATTACCCTACCAGCTCCTCCCACATCTGAGCTTGATGTGGGGTGAATTGCCCTCTCCCTAGAATAAAGAATTAGATGCAGTTATTTGGACCTGGGATAGGGGATTCTTCTTCAGATAACTACCATTACTTCAGATTTTATACCAGAATGCCAGGAAGAAATTCTACAATGAGTCAGACAAACAGGAATTTTAGGGGTAGCACTGTTCTCTTTCAAAAAAGTTACTCATCCATTGTTTTGGTGCATTGTGATCTCTTACTTATGCTGTCACACAGTGATTCAAGATGCAGTTGTCTGAAATGATGGGACTTCTTCCACCCCTCAACAAATCTGTGCCAGACTTCCATGAGCCATGGTATATTACTGTCTTACAATATGTTAGACCTTTATCAGAACCAAAGCTCCTTGCTGGAGTAAAGAGGATGCAAGAAGCTTACAATCCTCTTCGAATTTGAGTCTCTTAGAACAGGATCTCCCCTGCCCGCCCTTCTCTGAACAAGCATTTTGGGCTGGCACAGCATATAAAAAGGCCTGGATAAAACATGCTAGTTAATACAAAATTTATAGTAAATTAATCATCTCTTATTCTTGTCAGTATCTTCTCTCTAGTAAGCTGCTGGGCAGAAATGGCTATTGCACACAGACCACCATAAGATAGATCTGTCCGGTCCTGGAAGAATTTGTATGTGACATGGAAGGAGACAGGCTCACAGATAATGGTGGCTTTTTCCCTGGTTGCCTGTCTTAAAACACAAACCTCAGGACTCATCCTTCACTGCACCTAGCATGCAGTGGGATAGTGTGTTTCAATTGTGCTGCTGAGCAATATGTAGGAGGGGTCCAGAGTTACAGCTTGATGTGTCATTATACATTGCTGTACTCCAGTGATACACAATGCTTTGGCTGCTCCATTAAAAACTAAACAAAAAAACAACACAACTTTTCTATGTAAGGGTTTTTTTGGATCTCTGAGAAACTTAATTTATTTCCAGCCTTTTTTGCATTTCTCATCTGTGAAGTGAAACTGTACAGTTTCAGCTGTAAAATCACTTAAGATAGAACAAACAAACTGAAGTAAGACCTGTTTCAATAATATGCTCATATTGTGCAAATAACTGTGAACTTGGGATGCATGTATGTTAGTGTTTTAGTTGGACCTGGGAATGTTCTTTTGAAACAAATCAGTCATCCTCACCTGCTGTGCTTTGGCTAACATCATGGAATGGTCTTGCAGCACTTGAACTGGAATCTTTTTGGATGAAACTGAACTGAAAGTTGTGCTCTGTAAGAGCAGTTAATGTATTTTGGTCACTTGCGGTTGTAATCTGGTCTGCTTTGAAGTAGACCATTGAAATGCAGAGGTGGTGGATGTTGATCCTTCATGGCAACTGTCTTGTTTTACAGATTTTCTTCTCTTGGTACGTACTCCTTGTTAACGTGATTGTACAAAACAGTATGACATTTTATTCAGCCACTTTATTAAATCCATGTGTTTCTTAGAAACAACCCCAACAAACAACAGACCAATACACAAAGATAAAAAATACTCAAACCTCACACAAAGCAGAAAAGATAGTGTTATAGAGTGAATTAGACAGTAATGTGAGTCTGTAGGGGGTTGTTGCTTCATGCCTAAAATTAGCCACAAAGTTTGTAAGCAAACTTAAGGGCCACACCTTCTGAAGTGTTGAAGGTTACTTCACTTTGGTCATAGATACGCAATTGTAGCCCTTCGAGCAAGGACAAGTTTTGATACTGTCTGAACTTGTGTACTTGATTGCACTTCTTTGTATAAATAGCTTTCAAAATGCTGGAAGTGCAGCAGCTTTTTTCTTAAAGCTTTCTTGTGGCTGAGGTGCCTGCATTTTCAAAATACAAATTATATGACGAAAACATGGGGAGTTTGTGCAGTTTGGTACTCATAATTTCAGACTTAAGATGTGAAGTCCAGCAATCCAAGGTGAGTGAGTGGTAGTAAGGCCAGATGGCCTTGTAATAGCTTTAGAGTTGCCTCGATCTCTTTCGTGCTCTGACTGGAGTGAATGTGATAGACTTAATTGAGAAAGGTGTTAAAAAGGAGAGAGGCAGGAGAAAGATAGTGCTGCCAGGCTGAAGTGCTAATGCATGTCCTATAGTCTTTGACACTTACAGATTAAAGGTCTTTTGTTAAAACTTTGTTAGTTTTACCTGCTAACAGGTAAGCAGCTGCTGTTCACGTGCATAAAGACTTTGGAAATTCCAGACTTGTCTGTGGTCCATTCTAAATGCAGAATCTTTCTCCTGCGGCGACATCTAATATTGACAGATTGGCTTAACCTGGAAGCAGCAATGCAAACCCGTTTTTCTCTAGACTTGGCTTGTTTCATGTCTCTGTAACATCAGTACTTGTAGTCAAAATGGGCGGGGGGAGCCTGTAATTGTTTTCTGCTGAAGGTTTACAAGCAGTTTCATGCTCAGCGCAGTTACTTGATAGGAGCTTTTGAGTGTTTGATTTTTTAGAGATGCATTTGTTTGAAAATACAAACAATGACACTTTCACAAAGACAGCGTAGAAAAATGCTGTTTATTTACAATTTGTTCTGCAACAATGACGTGTGCTTTTCTCTAAAAGAAGAGTTGTGTGTTTGAAAAGAGATAAACTGGTGAACGGTGGTGTGTCATCCCTCCCATGTATGCACATAACCAAAGTGGCCTTGACAAAGTTCGAATAATGTGATTCTTCACTTTCTGTGATGTTGAAATAACTGTGCTTTGGATGACTTTCAACTCCTGTAGGTATTATAGTTCTTACTGGTTTTACTACCTGTTTGAAAAGTAGTGTTATTCTCCTGATTTAGGATTACTGTTACGATGTCTGAAATATTTTCTATCACTTTCCACTGAAGGATGAGTCTTTGCAGGTTTGTAGGGAAGCAATAATGATACAGAAGTTCCACTTTGCAGCAGTGAACCAAAGAGGAGTGGGAAACAGATGCCCTAATGAGAGCTTTCTTTTTTCATAGGGGCAGGAGGAGGGGGCAGAAGGTACTTACTGGCACTTTCTTAATTGTGTATCTACATTGTTACCATGTGTGTTGAAGAATTGTGCCCTTGTGGTTTAGTTCCCAGTGATGCCATAGTACTTACTTTGAATGGGAGCAATTTGGAGGTGGTATTGTGTGGTGCACAATAAGATCTTTTCTGGAAGTGGTGCAGTTGACTGTTCTTTCAGTTGTGAGCAATGTTTCATTGTATTAGTATGGAATAATGGAAGTAGTCCCATATACTAGAACTTTTTACTAGTGCTGCAAAAATTATTAGTGTTTTAATAATGGCATTACATGACAGTGGTGCTTATCTCTTAACCTACATATTATTGGTTTTATGAAATCTTTCAGAACAGCAGTATTTAAGTAGGATATCAGTTTTGACATAAACGACTGCTGTGCTGTTGAGTTGTGTATGAAAGTAGGATACCTCATAAGCATATTTTAAGGTTTTTTAACTATAATATATATGTGTTCTTGTGCATTTGAGATTGAAGGTTAAGTGATCAATGAGATCCTTGTTGGATGCACATAGGATGTTGTTATAAGCAGAGAGAATGCTTTTGTCAGTTGTACTGCTTTTGTTCTGAACAGGATTTGTTTCTGGACCAGTCTTAGTAATATGTTACTTGTTAAGAACTTACCTGAGACCTGCGAAAAACTGAATTAAATGTTTGTGTTGGTGGGGAAGGCAGGTGGAGTATTTCTGAGGAGAGAAAAATAGGTGTTTTTCCATAGCTGTTTTTGTCTGTGCTGTTGCTTTTTTTAAACCTCTTTTTTGACAGAAGTAAAAGAGTGGTTAGTTTTTGCCGACTTCATGTTTGAAAGCATTTAATAGCTCCCTCTCAGCTGCTGAGGAACATGACTTAGATGAAACACTTTGTTTATTAACTAACTTCAAAAGTTGGGTTGTTTTTTTTTTTAATATGTGCAGAGTAACTCTTTGAGAATGGGTTCTAGTTGGTTCTGTCTTATGGTTTTGCTCAGGGCTGGTGTTTTCCACCATATTGTTTATATAACACAGCAAGCTAAATGGTGGTTTGCTTGTCAGCTTTGGTGTGTGTGTTTCTCTGAACTTGAGTGTCTGCCTGTGAATTAAAATCTGTATCAGCAGACAGCTCTGCCCAGTTGAGTGAAGCCTTGGAGTGGTTTATGAAACTGTCTTTAAGTTGAGGGAGCGGGGGAAGGAAAACAAAAAAACCCCTTCAAAACAATGCTTGAATGTGCAGCAAGAACTCAGTCTTCTTGGACCTGCCCCGAGAATGGAAATGGACATGGAAATGGACAAACACAAGCCCACAAATCGTTATCATTTTTCATCATTAATGAGGAACTTAGCCTTCTAAAATACTTTTTGCTGGAATGTTGGTTTAAATGAAGATTCTTAATGATACCTTAAGGGAAAAGACTAAAGACCTTTCATGGTAAGTTACAAGTGAAAAGCCACAGATTATGGACAAGAGTACAGGTAGCTTTAAAAACCTGAAGAATCAGTGTTGGAATCAGTGTTGCAGCTGCCCATGGATCTTTCATAGCACTTGATTGTTCTCCAAGCGTTGCTCTTTTGTTTTGAGCGCTACAGACTATGTTAGTTACACCTTTGTATGTAAGTCAGCTTTTTTAAGGAGACCTTAAGCAAGCTGTCACAACTTCAGTATAAATTGGGACCATGATACTTGCTAGTTGGTGTATGGCTCAAGTTCTTTTTCCTTAATCCTGCAGTGTCTCCAAGTTGCCAGTCTTCTTGCTGTTGTATAAACCTTACAGAAGGGGAATGAATGTCATATTCCTTTTAACTGACAGGCTACTGCATGCACAGTTGATATGTCTTGTGTACCTTTGCAACGTGTGCAAGGTGAATGATTAAACTTAGAGTGAGAAGTGAGAGCACAGGAGGTCTTTAAAGACAAAAAATATTTTGCATCAGTTGTGAACTCCCCATTTGTTGCATTTGTGGAGTAACCTTTCTGCTTGAAGTGTTGTTTTTACTGGTAGCTTCATGGATAAAGAAGATAAAGAGAGCAAATGCAAATAGTCTGCATGAGACAGTGTTCCTGGTCCTTAGGATATGGTTGTAGCCTTATTAGTCAAAATAAGTTAGATGTTGGTATGAAACTGTGTTTGTAAGAATCTGAAGGGTCCAAAGGTGAAAGGGGAGGAGCCTGAAACAAGTGGAAACTCCAGTTCATGTTTTGCATGTATTGCTTTAGCAATATTTTAGTTGAAAAGATCTTCAGTTATTGTGTTCTGTGAATATCTAAAGCAAAACAAAAAAGGGAAAATAACCCTTTAAAATACACTTCAGAATAAATGAACCCTGATCAGTTTAGCTTACATAAAAAATGAGATTCCTGCCAAGTGTAAATTATGTAATAACATCTGTTACTCCCATAATAAAAACATTTCAAGGGGAAAATTAAATTTCACGCCTTAATCTTTTGTTGGGAAAAGGAAAATCCAAACACTCAGGATTAGGTGAAACATTCCCAAGTTCACCTTGATGGAGTTTGCTATAGTAACCTAAAGGTCTAACTATTTTGTTTTGGTAGTAAAAGTTATTTCTTACAGTATGATAAATAAAACCAATCTTCTGGAGTATGGAGAAGATGCTGCTAATATGATCTTTTCAGACTGTCATGCTCTTACAAAGATGAGCATGTGATTACCATCTGCGTGGTTAGACTTGGTCCTTGTTCTCTGCTTAAGTTTGTGTTGAAGTCCTGAAGAGGATGGTGAGGCTTTCTGGTTAGTACTAGATTTTCCTTTGTCTTTGCTACTGGGTTTCTGGCATTTGGTTGGAAAAAGCTTGTGGAGCTCTTAGCACTTCCACTTAGTGTATTGACCTGTCCTTTTTGATGTTTGGGGTCATCGGTTGGAGCGGCCACTTCAATTGGAAGTCAGTGTTCCTCCCCTTCCCTCATAGCATTTGAAGATGTTTGCAGAGCTCAACTCAAAGGGCTAGATAGCCTGGGTTAATGGCAAATAAATATAGAATCAGTAGTTCTTTAACTTTGAAACACAGCTTCTTTTAGCATTAATACTAGACTAGTTTGAGGTTTCTTAAAGGTTAGTGTTGCTTGTATAGGTAGGATATGTGCAGTGGAGTTTTTCTGGTGACAGCTGAGTCAAAAGTGCGTTCTATCCAGGGAAGTGCGAATGAGATGTGTCTTTCCTTAGCAATTATTTATACTATCCTGTTCCAAATGCTGATGAGTTCTCTTCTGAGTCTTGTAGATGGTAATTTCAAGTGGTTTTGAAAGTAAATGTGGAATATGTGAAGATGTAATTTTATACTATACCATGGATAAAACTTATCTTTGTCCTTCAGTCAGAGCTCATACAGGTAACCATTTTTTGCATGCAGCTGAAAGCTGCTTGAAGGCCTCTGGTAGCGGATCTGTGTGAAAACTCATTTCTACCTCTGACACCGCAGCTTTCCTGTCTCATCTGACTGCCTTTATTGGTGGCATGTGTTTCTTCATTCCTCTTACTTCAGCTGTTACCATACAGCTTTCAATCCTTTCAATCCTTTCAACTGGTGGATCTGCAGCCAGAAAATGACTGGTAGGGTTGAGCTTTCCTACCAAGTGGAACTGGCTGTGTTCCTATTCTGAGCACTTGATTTTTTTATACTGAAGAACAAAGATACAAACTCGTAACTGTATAAAGACTTAATGCATAGTCTTGAGGTAGGTGAGTGCATAACTATTTTTGAGAAGAGATCTTTGACAGGTTCTCTAGTCACGTGCCTTAGTGTGCTAGCTTAATGCTTAAGTGAATAATTCAGTAATCTTGCAGATCAGAAAAGTCTGAATTTATCTGCACAGCTCAGGTGTGAGATGTTTTATTCATTTAAAATGACTAAATAATTGTGTGCCTTACAAAACAGTTACTAGTAGTGCTTTGTAACTGCACTAGGTGATTGCTTTGAAATGCTGCCTTAATATTAGGAGCTGATGTGGAAAGGCTTGTAGCTGTAAATGAGTATTTGTAAATGACCTGAAAATAAACAATAATTCCACCCTACAGGTCTCTATCTATACCTTGGAATCCTGATAGCTCTCTGTTTTGACTTTCTGCTGACAGGTCACATTTAGGGCAGGCAAAACATAAGGCACATAGCCCTCCTGAGAGTAGAAAATCTATTTCAAAGACACCCAAAGTGCAGTCTAATACTACTTCTGAGCAGTCCAAGGGACACTTTTCTAAAAGGTAATTGCACTTCATATTCATATGTTAACCCGTGTTATCTGCACTTCACAATTGTGTATAATATACCAACTTCTTATAAAACGTATGACTAATAGATTTTTAACTAATCTAGGTATTGCATTCACTGGATATATTTCAGTGTTTCAAATTCTGTTTCTGTTTTGTTTTTCTAATTCACCAACTAAGAGCATTCCATCAGTGATGGGGAGGAAACGATTTCTGCATAACTAGTCCTGGAATACTTGCAAGGTCTTTCTCCCATTCTTCTGCTTCATGTTGGGGGAAGATTGCCCAAGGAGTTTGGAGCAATGTCCAATATGAATTGAAACATGCAATAATCTAAAGTATGCCTGTGTTCAGAGTAATCATCTTGGTATTGCTTTGTCTGCTCTTCATACGCTTCTGCTGTATACACACTGGAACAGTTTTCTATCATGTAGAAGAGAATTTTGCCATTTCTGTGTGTGATTCACTACCTCAATTTCAAGATTGTTGAGGAACTATCCTTTCATTAAGAGCCTTTCTTGAACTAGAATCCAGTTATGACTAGTTATGCATTACTGAACACTCCTTACTCTCTTGTGGAACTTACATTCTCAGACATTCAGATAATATGTTCATGGCTTGATTTTTTGTTTGTTTTGTTGTTTTTAATCAGTTTGTATCAACATATATAAAAAAGTAAAATCTGTTCAAGTTCTCATAATTGTCTCTTTAGAAGGCAGTGTACTGTGCTTTTATTTTGCAATTTATTTAGTTCCTGTGCTAGCAAATATGTGCAATATGATTGTTCTCATACAAGCATGTTGTGGGGGTTTTTGTTTGCTTGTTTCAATGTAAACTTAATTAACAGTGTTTCTTACATGCAGTTTCCTTTATTATTAGAGAATGATGACATTTATCATGCAGAACTGTTACAACTGTGAGGTTTCCTAAGTTCAACACTAATGCTGTTCCTGCTTACCTCTACAGAGGCTGTAGTTCATCTGCTGTTTTGATACCACAACAAGAAGATCCAGAGAGAGTCAATACTTCAGAAAAGCAGAAAACGGGGCAAGTGCCTAAGAAAGACAATTCTCGAGGACTTAAACGCAGTGCTAGTCCAGATTACAGGAGGACCAATTCTCCTAGCTCTGCTAAAAAACCCAAAGCACTTCAACACACTGAAACTTCCTCGGAAACTAACAAGCCACATACTAAGTCTAAGAGAAGACACTCAGACCAAGAACAGCCGAAGTCTACACAATTGCCATCAACAAGCAAGGCTCACACCAGAAAGGGTGGAGCTGCTGGTAGCTCCCGAAGTCAGAAAAGGAAAAGGACAGAGAATCTGTCTTGTGTAAAGAGTGGGTCATCAGTTGAATCAACTGGCGCTGAAGAGAAATCAGCAAAAGTCTCCAAGCTGGCTTCAAAATCGGTGACCTCAGCCAAAGCTGGGTGTAGCACCATCACCGATTCTTCTTCTTCAGCTTCCACCTCCTCCTCCTCTTCTGCTGTTGCCTCTGCTTCTACTGTTCCTCAGGGTGCCAGAGTGAAACAGGGAAAGGACCAGAGTAAGGCTAGACGTTCCCGTTCTGCATCCAGCCCCAGTCCAAGAAGGAGTAGCAGAGACAAAGAACCGAGTAAAACAGGCGGCTCTTCAAAGTTTGACTGGGCTGCTCGATTCAGCCCAAAAGTCAGTCTACCTAAAACAAAACTGTCTCTACCAGGCTCTTCCAAGTCGGAGACATCAAAACCTGGACCTTCAGGACTACAGGCTAAGCTAGCAAGTAAGTTGTTCTTTTGTGGAAGAATAAGCACATATGTTTTAAAATCACGTCTTCTAAACAAATACTTCTGTTTCCAAGCATCTTGGGATCTTCCTAGAAAAATTAACCTTTAGTGTGCTCAGCTGAGTTTTTAAGTAAAGCTGTGATTGAAACAATTTACAGCCTATTTTAGTGCAGTCAGTGTTCTGTAAATTTAAGTTGCTTCTGTCTTTCAAATTTATTTTAAAAATAAAATATATGCAAAATAGTTGGATGTTGTGACAGGGACCTACACATTATAAAACACTCTTGATCATATTCTTCTTGTCAGATTTTTTTTTCCTCATTTTCTTAAGCCTTCTGTCCCAAAGTGCGAATGATAACTGCTAGAAAACAAATAGAACCATGTGTGGTTTCTTATCTCTTTCAAACCTACTTTCTTAATTTTCCCTTGTGAGAATTTCTGATGTTGCTTTACAGTAATCTTGTGAACCTAGGTGTACCTAGTGCTGGGGATGTTAGTCACTTTATCCTTTAAGTTCTTACAAGGTATGTCTTCTTTCTGCTGCTGAATTTGAATAGCAGGTACCATTCTTGGACTCAGTCACTAAGAAATACAGGCTGTTTCCAAGCAGAGCTCCTGCTTGCCTAGTATGTAGATATGCTTGTAGGTCTGTTTTCCTGAACAAATTTTTCTTGTTAAATGCTTTATGCTGCCTTTGTGTACTGAGTGATTTACTTTTAGCATGTATTCTCTAAAACTTGATGTAAGGAGTTGGATTCCTAAGCTTTCTTACTGTTATTCCTTTACAAAGGAACTGTCTGCACGAACTCCTACACTGTTGTGCATGATCACAAGTAGCCTGTCCCAACTGGGGCCCATCTGTAGCTAATACTAATGCAGGAAATAGGTGGAATAAACAACAGCAACTGGATGTTTTCCTGTATAATCAACATAGATCAATTAAATCTAACAGGTATGTTTTGGATAACTTGCATGACTAGAGTATTGATTCTGGAATGACCTAACCTAATAGATCAAGAATGGCATTGGGGAAGGGGAGAGGAGTTATTTACTTTATAGCAAAGTTTTGGGTGTTTTTCCTACCTTCTCCATAGTTTAAAAGTTTACTGGGTGATGAATTCCAGAATCACAACTCTGAATTTGCACAGGCTGGAATGAGAGGGAAGTGAGTAGGAGTCAGATAACGGTGGGAATGACCAGCAAGTTCTTAGCAGAGTCAGGCTGCAGGCAACTTTTTAGCAATGAGAGAACAGCAACAGGGAGGAGAAAACATTTTACTGCCAACAAGTGAACAACAGGAAGGTGAAGGTAGAGAGTAATTTATAAGTTACAAAACTTCAGGAAGGAGTGAGAAGGGGAAGGGGGAGATAGCACAATGTAAGAGGTGGGGTGTGTGTTCGGTAGCTTGAAAAAGTGTTGAGGATATGAGTCTAAACTGTCTCCACAAAGACTGTGCTGAGAAAACCAGTTTGGACTTAACTTTCAGGTCATGGAACAGCTAAAGCTATGTTTTGCAAAAAGATAAATTTCAGTTCGACTATGATGTTAAAGTGTATGTGACAAAAAAACAAGTTGTGTGGACTGTAGGGGTGTGTGTAAGTATGAAATGTCACTGGTAAGGGGCACAAAGCACAATGAGAGATGTTTGTAGATGCAGTGGAGGATCACATTAATTTCTTTACACAGTGTCCCTCTTTGAGGGAGGGGAAAAGTGCTAATAGATGATACTAGGAAGTCTAAAATGTCTAATGCCTCTTTATTTTACTGTAGATTACAGCAAAACTTAGTCCAATAAATGTAACTGTTTGCTGAATATCACTAAGAGTAAGAGCTCAACCTAGAACAGAAGTGCTAAGCTGTGATGCTTTCAAATAATCTGAGCCTTTTAATAGTGCTCTTTGACAACGGGTTGAAGTGATCTTGGAATCAATAGTAAGGTTGTTAGCTTACCCTTTCAGGAAGAAAAACCCAAAGCTTTTGAATTTGAAGTATTTTAACAAAATACTCATTTTGGATAATGTTGAGAAGTGTCATGAAAATATAAAGACAATAAACCATCAGGGTAGGTTTTTAAGGAAGAATGGCTAAATTCCAACTTATTATTTGTACTAGGCTAGTAGCCTTAGAGGATAAGGGAGCAGAAGTAGGATGTCTCACACAAATATTAACACCCTGAAGCTTTCTAAAGCAGTAAGGCAAACAGTGATCTTGATGAAATTAAGGTGTACACCCTTCTGCCTGGAAACATGTCCTTAGAAGTCATAGTAATCCTGTACAGGAACTGAAAGATTAAACTCAGTAGGCTCATGTAGGTATATATTATGGAACATGTATTTGAAAAAGATTGAGCTAGGGCTTACAGAACTAGTGGGAGATAAGTAAGAAGCCAAACATTCTAGGAAGAAAAGTGGGAGGAGAGGAGGGATTTTCCAGGCTGACATGAAGTCATAGAATAGGTTGGGTTGAAAGGGATCTTAAAGGTCGTCTCGTTCCAACCCCCCTGCCACAGGCAGGGCCACCTCCCAGGTTGCTCAAAGCCCCATCCAGTCAGTCATGTCTATGTAAATGCAATGCTGTTCCCTTCTGAGTCTTGCAGTTCAGGAAGTACAAGAAGAATTATTAGAGGTTGTGATCTTTGAAGGAAAAACACAAAATGCTGATCTGGTTTATTCTGCTGAAGAGAAGAATGAGGAAAAACATGGTTGCCATCTTGGCAGAAGCTTTCACATACTGGAGCATACTCTGAGGTTCCTTTCCAGTCCTCACTGGATAATTAATAGATATTAAATCCAGCCAAGGTGACTTTCAGAGTGTTAAGCTACACAGCAGTCTCTGTAACTGAGCAGCGACATCACTGAATAACAGCTGTACTATATGTTGGAGTAATAAAAACAGGCTAGACTAAAGTTTTTCGCATCGGTTAGAGTAGCTGCATGTTTCTTCATGGGGGGAGGAGGGCAAAAGAGGAAGAAAAGAAGTTTCTCATTTTGCTCTCTTGATTTGACTATTTTCACATCCCTTTCAATCCATATATGTTGTAGGGGCTTTTTTTAAGTGTTGCAAATTGGGTCATCTTACTGATTATGTAACAATATAAAAACAAGCTTAATTATGTTTCCATTATTAGGGAAATCTTTGCTGTCCTTTGTGTGGTGTCTTTTGGCCCTTAGGCAGGAAGAAGCTGGAAAGGGTGGGTGGGACAGTGCTGAGAGCAGGGTGACTTAGGGTAGCTGTCCCTGCCTGAGAGAACTCTGCCTAATGCTGTCAGACTTGGGGGACTGGAGAGCTTATTGGGATACACTGTAAAGCCACATGAACATAAACACAGAATGTGAATGGTATATGACTCCTGGCTTTGAGGGATTTGATGGAGGTGAGGGAGAAAAGAAATAGCTCTCATTAGTTTATTTGGGATTGTGGGGGGCAGTGCTGGCTTGGGTTGATGATGGTTGTTAGAGCCTTGGAGTTGCAGATTTGGGATTGAGGAAGTAAATGGCTGACTTGGAGATACTTGCATTGATTGTGGTGGTGGGCTGTGTGGGGCTGTAATCAAGAGCTGGGGGGGGGTGTCTGGGGTGGTACTGAGGGAAAGTAATAGTGGGGTATTACAGTGACAGGAGGCTGTCTTACCTTCCCTACCACAGCTCTTTTGCCTTGTCTCAGTGAGGGAGGAGAGCAGGCCAGCACAGGAATCAATCAAAAGTCTAAACTTCCAGTCCTAACAAGTAAATCTCTCCTGATTACCTTTCTGAACTGCAGATAAAGTGTTTCTAGGTTATGAACTGTGAAAGTTTGACTGACTTCGTTTTGACTTGGGTAATACACTCAGACTTAAAATAAGTGATTGCAGTACAGCTGCATTCAGAACTTGTTTCTTTCACACAAAACATACGCCTTTTAAAAAAATGCTGACTAGTGAACACACTTAAATGTGAAGTTAAGATTTTTCTAGTTTGATTTCTGTTAGGATGTGCTATTTCAGGTTTAGCCTGTTTGAGTCTGTTTTCCTTCTGACTCATAAACATGAGTGTTTGGCATGCAAATAGGATGATGTCAGGGCGTAAGCAATATATGTCTGCCATAAGAAAGCCTATGCTTCTCCTTTAATTCTGAAGTTTGCTTCTGAAGTTTTGGCAGGTGCTGAATATGAACTGCTTAAGCCTAATTTTCTTTTGGTTTATTTGAAGTCTATCTCTGTTTATAACTTTTACTAGCTCTTTAAAACAGATCCGAGTTTTCCTTAGTTGGGGGAATTGGGTTAGAGATCGTTTAGGTAAATTTCACACCCACAAATCTGTAGGCCCTAATGGGGTACACCTACAGGTGCTGCGGGAGCTGGCAGATGTTACTGCTAAGCCACTCTTCGTCATCTTCGAAAGGTCATGGAGAACAGCAGAGGTGCCTGAGGACTGGAGGAAAGCCAGTGTCACTTCAGCCTTCAAAAAGGGCAAGAAGGAGAACCCAGGAAACTGTAGGCTGGTCACCCTCACCTGTCCCTGAAAAGATGGTGAAATAGTTCATCCTGCATGTCATCTCTAAGCATGTGAAGGGAAAGGTTACCAGTAGTATTCAGCACGGATTCATCAAGGAAATAGTGCCTCACCAGTCTTCTGTAATGGAATGGCTGCCCGGGTAGATGAGGGGAGAGCAGTGGATGTTGTGTACCTTGACTTCAGCAAGGTTTTTGCCACTGTCTCCTATAACATCCTCGGAAAGTGTGGGTAAGATGAGTGACAGGGACCTGGGTTGAGAACTGACTCACTGGCAGAGTTCACAGGGTTGTGATCAGTGGCACAATGTCCAGCTGGAGGCTTATGGCTTACGGTGTTTGCCAAAGGTCAGTCCTGTTCTACTTGTTCATCAGTGACCTGGATGAAGTGGCAGAATGCACCCTCAGCAAGTTTAAAGAAGATACAAAGTTGGAGGAGTGGCTGACACTGCAGAAGGTGGTGCTGCCATTCAATGAAACCTGGAGATTTGGGCGCAGAGAAACCTAATGAAGTTCAGCAAAGGCAAGTGTAGGGTACTGCACCAGGGGAGGTATAACCCCATGCACCAGTGCAGGTTGGGGGTGACCTGCTGGAAAGCAGCTCTGTGGAGAAGGAGCTGGGGGTCCTGGTGGACAGCAAGCTGTCCAGGAGCCAGCAGTGTTGTGCCGTTGTGGCCAAGGAGGCTGCAACGGTTGAGTGGGATTTGCTCCTCCTTTCCTTCCCCCCCTCCAGGGCCATGTGGTCGGCCACGTGGTCTTCTGAGGTCCCAGTAAAGAGATCTACACATGCCGGGGACAGGAAGCAGAGAAAGAGATTTATTCACCTAGCCAGGTCTTTTATAGGCTTCTCAGCCGGTAGGATTCGAGGGGAGGGATACAAAGGCCAATCGGGGAGGGTTTCACACAGCCTGGCAGGGGCTTGCATACTAATTAGGAAGGTAAGGGGTTTCTTTCCAGGGGCGTGGGGAAAAAGCAACTTTCAGTTTACAATACAGTAAAAAAAACTTAGGTTTACAAGACACTTTGATTTCTTCATCTTCAGAGGCCCATCTCTTACATGATCTGTTCCACTCCTGGTATTGTGAGTCTATTCCCACAGGAGGCCAATGGTATCCTGGGGGGCTTTAGGAAGAGCATTGCTAATAGGCCGAGGGAGGTGATCCTGCCCCTCTACTCTGCCTTGGTGGGGGCCTCACTTGCAGTGCTGTGTCCAGTTCTGGGTTCTCCAGTTCAAGAAAGACAAGAATCTACTGGAAATGGTCCAGTGGAGAGCTAGGAGGATGATTAGGGGACTGGAGCATCTCATGGGGCAAGGCTGAGAGCTGCACCTGTTTAGCCTGGACAAGAGATGGCTTATAAATGCATACAAATATTTTAACGGAGGATGTCGAGAATGGGGCCAGATTCTCTTTTCAGTGCTGCCCAGTGACAGGACAAGGAGCAGAGAACACAAACTGAACACAGGAAGTTTCATCTGAATGAGGAAAACTACTTTGAGGGTGACAGAGCACTGGAACAGGCTGCTCAGAGAGACTCTGGAGTCTCCCTCTATGGAGTCTCCCTCACCTGGACAGGACCCTGTGCAGGCTGCACTAGGGGTGGGCAGGGGGGTTGGACTGGATGATCTCCAGAGCTCCCTTTCAGCCCCAACCTTTCTGTGATCCCGTGATAGCTCTCTATATTATGGGAATAGTGCTGAATAAACAACTTCAGAGATGAACATGAAATCTGTTCCTCTGAAAGCTCTTCCTGTTTGTTTGTGGCAGTATGACTGGTGCTTCCCTTCATCAGGCCGTCATAGGGCATCTCTAATCTCATCTCCCTGAACGCTGGCTGTGCACTGTGCCAGTGGAGACTTGCAACTTCTGGCCTGCTGCAACTCCTGTAGACACAGGGAAGCTGTGTTTGGTCATCCCAAATTTTGATGGTAATGCAAGTGAAAGGAGGAAGCTTCAGTATGAAGAAATTCAGTCTAGCAGTTATGGTACTGGGAAGACTCAAAGAATTTGTAAAAGATGCAGGTGGTAAAATTGTTTACAAAGATTTCTTAAGTCAGACTTTAAGAGGAGAGAATGGCACTGAACTGCAGGAAGAGAACACAGTGAGAAGTCTTTCCTTGCTTCTGTTTTAGCCTTTGAAATTAATGGTGCCCTGGTAGATGCGTCAGAGGTAGAGAAGGAAGGACTGGGAAAAATAAACATGCACAAAGATCTGACAAGTTGAACATTCTTTCTTGAGCAGCCGGAGAAAATGTGCTCAACTCTTCGTATCGCTTAGGCTGTGATGTATTCTGCTGCTCACCCACCAAATGGTAACTGGGTAGCTCTACCTTGTCTACAGCTGAGGTAATTACTGAGGTAATTCAGTTTAAAGGGATGGCTCAGCTAATTTAGAGCGCCTTATTGAAAAGGGCAACCCATTTTTATAGCTTCTTTGCCCTACTGTGGTGTCTGCTCATCTGACCATTGTAAAGCAAGCTCAGCTTGCCAAACTGGCAGAATACTAAAAGAAGAATGAAGTGTGTGCCAGGTGTGCACCTTGTACATCTTGGGACTGATTTGGGGACAATAAGATATGAGTGAGTATGCCATATGTTAAACAGCAGTGAGCTCTACTGCTTTGTGAAACCTTTGCCCTTAGCAGAAATTCTGTTTGGATGTCTTAAGTCAACCTTACATCACTAGCAGTGAATGTGTGGTGCCTCACTGATAGCCCGTTACTAAGCTGATATGAAGTTACCTAATGTTAAGTTCTGACTGCTTGTAAATGACTGTCCACAGATTTGAAGTAGTAAGTGGTGTGCTAACAAAAAGGATAGAAGTGTGTTTTTTCCTGTGAACTCAGTAACGAGATTTATTCTTCTAGATATGAAGCAAAAGTACATTACCCTTAGCATTTCACCAGTGTTACAGGCTCTGAGTGGCCTACTTTTCCATATGTATTACATATGGAAAAGTATACCGCTGAACTCAGAGGAAGTTAACATGTTTTAGCTGGGGAGTAATATGGTGCTATACCTAGTCCCAGTTAAAGCATGCACTTTCTTGTGTAAAATGCAACCAGCTCTGAGGGGAGTTTTGTTTTATCTTTGCATTTCTAGTACTTGAGAAATTCAGCTATGGCAGGGGTCCTACTGCAGCTGTTTCAAATAATATCTGTCCTGTATCTCTATGGCACAGTTCTTTCTCCTGTCACCACCTTGCAAGTCTCTTACTTCATATATGTAGGGTTGGAGTCATTGTGTATTTTTTTGTAGGTACTTCAATTTATGGTTTTGGTTTCCAAACATATGCAGTAAAAATGTTACTGCTGCTTGAATATTTGAAAAAGTTACGTATTTTGTTCTATATGTACAGACCATCTGAAAATTCAAGTGGCTGGCCTGCTTCAGTTTTGTTTGGTGGCTTTTAAGTACAGAAGCCTCTTGTTTTCTTAAGGTTGCCAAATTTCTTGAGTTGGTAAGCCAAGTGTGTGGTAAATATGTGAATATCAGGTTGACTTTTTCCTGCATGGACCATAACTGCACATAATGTTACATGTGTTCCTGGGTCAGACACGCTATAGTGTCTGAAGAGATACCTTATGGAGCAGGTCAGTTACAGCTTTTCAGATCACTGCCTTTTCTGTAATGTATCCAGTCAGAAGCTGCATAGTTATCATTTCATCCCACACGACCACAAGTCTGCATTCCTGGAATGTTTTGAGAGTAAGGTTTGATAAGTACTGAAGTCAAACACATTGCATGTTTAAATATGTTTTATTTCTGCTTTGTTGCCAGCAGAGGGAGCGGTGATCTAACTTATCCTCTCAAAATTGTTTACATCTACTTATCCTCTCAAAATTGTTTACATCTGTTCTTGCAATGTATCTCTGTTATAAGGTTCTCTTTTATATTACTGGTTTATTGTAGAGGTAGGAGGGGCCTGATAAAAATTTTAATTTTGGCACTTAAATTACCAGTTTTCTGGTTTGGAAATTGCTATGGAATAACTCAACCTGATAATAAGCTTACTGAGGATCATCTGAGAATGTGTTGCATGGGGATTTTGTGATGGGATGTTATCAGAACAATGGCTTTGTAACATAGAGTAAATTAGTATCAATTGGGTCAGTTTTGAACAATGCAAATACTCGTAAATTAAAAACTTGAGAACTCCCATTTCTAAAGGCTTGAGGATATGCTTGATTATTTGCATCAATGGAGGCCTCATAACAGCACGAGAGGGCTGAAGGTCTTAGGTGAAATAGGAACACAAATAATACATGTGATGGATCTCAAATGGTTTTGATTTAAGAGTTATTTTTAAGCCAGGCTGATGTGAATAAAACTGACTAAAAATTGAAGTTGCAATCACCACTGCCCTCCTAAAATGTATTTTTTTTTCTGTTTAAGGCTAAAGCATCTTCTTTTAAGTGTTTGAGCATCAGCATGTGGAAATAATAAACTTGTATCCCATAGTGTGTAACCTTTCTAGCATAAGAAAAACTTAGAAGCTCTTCTGTAACTGTAGTATTTATGTTAGGAAAAGGTGCCTATGTAGCAACTTGGAGTTTAGTTTACTTGCTTTAAAATAATAAGTAAAAGTAAATGCCTGAACCTTTCTTTTACTGGCCTAGCAGTTCAGTGTAAGGTGATGAAAAGCTGGTGTGGGCTACTGTGGTTCTTATGTAGAAACTGTTCTACATGGAGGCTTCTTGTACAGGAAAATTTTCTTGTAGAATTGCTGTATATTTAAAGATTGATTTACTCTCAATTCTTTACATACTGCACAGGTCTGAGAAAATCTACAAAGAAGCGCAGTGAATCACCACCTGCTGAGCTCCCCAGTTTGCGGCGGAGCACACGGCAAAAGACCACGGGCTCCTGTGCTAGCACCAGGTAAAACTGAAGAAATGAAACGTGATTTCTGCATGAAATGATATTGATGTCACTTTCATGCATGAAAACCGACCTTGTCTATCCTTTACTTGGCTGTTGTAAAAGTGGCTGCGACTTTGCTAACTGTATGGCATTGTGGATAGCATGTAGTATTTGTCTTCAGCAGACTTTCAGTAAGTCCCTCAGCTGTGCAGATGGAGGGAAAGAAACACCAAAGCCAGTGTCACAAACTTAAGTAATCCTGTCCTTAGGGAGGTGCTGTTTAAACAGATTCTTAACACAGAGAGAGTGCTAAACTATTATCCATCATGACTAGTAAAGCAGATGATTGTTTTGAAAAGTGAGACTTCATGGTACCACACAGAAAGGAACCTGTTTCAATAGTGTGCACTGTTAAGCTGACTCAGCTTGTCAGCATCTTCATCTAAACAATACTACATTCAAGTGCTTAGTATACTTCCTGATGCAAAGGGAAATTAGCCCAGAATTAGTTATTTTAAACAGCTGGTAGTTTAAATGGGAGAGGAGCGTTCATGTGTCCTGTGGTGCAGAAAACTTCTGTGGTTGCTTATATTCTGGAACTAGACCTAGGAAGCCTGAACAAGCCTTATTCTTATGCCTAAACTATGTTTAATAGTTGCAGCACCATCTCTTTTTCCTCTTCCACACCACAAAAAAACCCCACTTCTGAAGCCTTGATTCTGTTGTCAAGTGGGCATTTCAATTTGACTGTTTCCTTTGTAGGCATATGCATTGGTAGTGGTGAAGACAATAGTGTTTAAAACAGCAGATTTAAATAGGCTCATCCCCCAAAACTTGTTCTGGCACTGAAAACCAAGTTGAACATCAGAGTCTTCTTTGTGCTTTCAGTAGTTCAGAACTTCCTTTAAAGATGGTTACTCTTATCATTAGACTTTTCAAATGTGTACATGGTTTATTACTAACAGTAGCTTTAATCTTGCTCATTTTTACTAATGTATTTTACTGTCAACTGCTGTGTCTTGAAGGGTATAATATAAGGACCTGGCTGTAGTGCATTAGTCTCAACAGGTCACTGCCATGGTGTGGGTCAGGGAGGGGAAAGAAGGGTTGGATAATTTTGTGAAGATCCATTCTTAAAACGAATTATTAGTTTGTGCAATGTTGTGGTAGTGATCTACATAAATGTTAAGCAGTCCTGAGTAGATTAAAATTAATAAATCCCTTGTCAGAGTTCATGAGGTCTTAAACTTTGTTTTTTTGACCCTTTAGTCGGCGAGGCTCTGGCCTGGGCAAAAGAGGAGCAGCTGAAGCTCGCCGACAGGAGAAGATGGCTGATCCTGACAACAACCAGGATGGAGTTAACTCTTCAGCTGCACGAACAGATGAGCCTCCCCAGGGAGCTGCAGGTAAGAAGAAATTCCAGCTAAAGCATTTTTAGCATAATAACGAAGTTATAATAAATAATGATTTCAACTTCTTTGCATTTAAAAATAGTTACATGCATGATGTTCTGAGGTGAAATTATTTCAGCTGTTAAATAATTTTGGAGGGTTTTTGAGTGAGAGGCACCTTCCCTTTTGAATCTGATCTCTTGGCTGTCTGATACATGTTTTAGTTACGCTTTTTTGTAGTTTCCAAACTATGTCAAATAAACCAGTTACTTCAAAGAAAGTAACTTCAGCTGATGCTACATAAATTATTACCAACTGAAAAGACACCAAACTGTTTAGAATACAGAAGACATCATGTACTTATAAAAGCTCTGTTGAAATTACTCACAAATATTCTACAGGTTTTCTGTTGAAATTGCAAGAGTGTCTGTACTGGAGGAATTTGTAACTGAGTTAAATATTCTTACTTGCACAGTCCTATTAAATTATAATTTTATCATCTGGTCTTAATCTGTAGTGAGTTCAAAGGTGCTTTCTAGTAATTATGCTGAATGATAGAAAATATTAAATGTTCTGTGCTTAAAGCTAGCTACATCACTACTGAAAGTCAAAATTAATGGAAACTTAAATGCAGCATAATACTCAATTAAGAAAAGCATGAATTTATTAAGGGTACAGGTAAATCTGTCTGAAATGTAATTTGTGGATCTAGCTGTATGTAATTTTTCATTATGTTGTGTTAATTTAGCCACTCTCTTCAGCTTTTGGAAGGTACTGGACCAGTAGACTGGTCTGTTTTAAAATGAAAGTGGTAGAGAAGTTACCTGCTGGCAATGTTAGATACAGACTACATTTTTGATGGTGGAGACTTCCTTTCGTGTGAATTTTTTAGCTTAAAAGGCACTCTAACTTGCATTAATCTCTTTTGTTTCTTTAGCTTCTAGTTCTGTTGCTGGAGCTGTAGGTATGACAACTTCTGGAGAAAGTGAGTCAGATGATTCTGAGATGGGAAGACTACAAGGTATAAAAGTTGTTACTAATTTACCTTTTTTGTTGTTTGCAGCCTATAAATAGCCGTACCTGAACTAATGCGCTATTACATGTAGGGGAAAGGGTGTATTTTGTTTCAGTCTGTGAATGTGTTCCTTTGCTTACAGTAGTTCTGAAGTACAGAGTTACAAGCCTTAATTCACTAAAGATGCAAGAGTTTGGAAGTAGTGTCTGGAGAGGGGGGGACCTAGTGTCCCTATTTGTTTATGTGGAGTATAATACACGACTATTGATTTTCCAGGATGAGGTGGGGGGAGAGAGCTGAGAACTCAGTCTGTTAAGTGTGTAAGCTCAAATATAAAAACAGTTTTTGCAAGCATGTTTTCAGTTCACAGGCCAGGTTAGGCCTACTGTACTCTGCCTGCTTCTGGATAACATTTTTTTTGTGCTTGTCATTGATACCCATGTTGCTGTAAGCTTTGACCAAACAAAATCTAAATGTTCTTAAAATGCTTGCTTTTGTGCTTGGGCTAAAGGACTCAGGTCTCTTAAAATCCAAGAGTACAAACAGGTATGAACTCAGTTTGCATGTCCTGCAACTGGACTAATGATTTTGCTACTACGTTGCAGGTAGTCCTGAGATTATGGTCTCCCTTGCAAATGACAGGTTTTTGGTTAATCTGGATATTTAATGTGAAAGGAGTGCCCAGTTGAGTTATTTGTAGTTCTCAGTAAACATAGGTATGCGTTAGGATTATAGAGCTAAATTGCCTTTCACTATTAATGATTGTTTTATTGATCAGCAGTAGTCACGATTGCTACAACAAAAATCAGAATCCCCCAACTAGTTTAGCTTAAGTAACACTACTGCAAAGTGTTCAAAATCAATCAAAAAAGAAACCCACTAATACGAGCAGAGTTCTTCCCTTTCCTGTTCATCAGCAAATACAGCTGTGAATGTTTTTCATGTCATTTTTTTCAGATTAGTAGCGTCATACAGTTCTGAAAACATGAAAATAAGCTTATTTTATGTAATTTAAGTTCAGATTTAAAATTACAGCAGTATATATGTATATAACAATTTAACAGACCAGATTTCTTCTGTGAAATGCAAAACTCTGGAAATTCAGCGGTGACTTCTTAAAGGCCCTTAATGCTCTGATGCATACAAAAATGAGTTACTTTTTCCCTAATGATCATCTTTTTTTTTTTTTTTTTTTTTTTTAATTTTGGTAGTTGCAGTCATCTAATCCTATCTCTACTTTCTTAAATTACCAAGATTCTAGTAGTCTTAAATGATAACATCATGGAATTTAAGCTTTTAAAAATATACGTAGAAGCTTTGACAATGGCTGTTATCCTCTGTTTGCTTTTAGCTCTATTAGAGGCTAGGGGTCTTCCTCCTCACCTGTTTGGCCCTCTTGGTCCTCGGATGTCGCAGCTCTTCCACAGGACAATTGGAAGTGGAGCTAGTAAGCAAAGTTTGTCTAATTTGACTTAATTCTTTCCACTTCCAGACTAGTAGAATTCAGTCACTAGTAAATTTAATATTTGTATTAGCTTTATAGTTTAATATATTTTATGTGTTGGAGACTTGTATGTCATGATAGTGCCAGACCACTGGTCAACAATATTAATTTGCTTGTCTTCCTATAAGGAAGAGAAATCTGCTTGAGCCATATTTCTTTTCTTTTCTTTTTTGGGGCATTTTAATGTTCCATTCTAGGTGGGGAAGGGAGGGTTCTTGCCTTTTCACCCCTTCCTTATCTTTTTCTTTTGCATGATGGGCTGCTTAACAAAAGACCTCTCCAACCCCGTTGGGTTTTTTGCTAGCTTTAAATAGATGCTTAAGCTAGCTTTAAAACTACTAGTAGATGTCAGTTCTAAGTTCTGTTGGTTTTAGTTTCAGAAATGTCTTAGGTTCCAGACAGAAGTAATTCCCTTCAGATGGTGTGTCAGTGAGAACATGGGTCCTTAGACTTGTTCCCTCAAGTCTGCATTATGCAGCCAGATGAGATGTGTACCTTCTAGTCCAAGTCTGTTTGACTTCCCAGGAGAGCCAAAGGCAGCCTGTTACACTGCATGCCAAGAGGAGGATGGGGTCTCATGTGCTGTGTTGTCTGGGGGGTGTTGGAAAGTCCTTTGCTTTATGAAGGTGGGTGGTGTGGGTTCTGGCACCTGCTGTAGGCTTGCAAGATGGCTGTGGTGAGCAGTGTGGCGACTCCCTGTTCTGAGCACTCTGCACTGGAAAGACAGCCAAGAGTGAGGTTTTGTCTCCCTTTCCTATCCTCCCTTTTTATGACAGGGAAAGGAAGTGAAACTACAAATACAGAGGAAAACAAACTGTCTCTGGTCTTCCACTCTCGCAGAAGTATAGCATAACAGTTCCCTTGAACACTTAGGTTTTCTAATACCTTCTTTCCTAATTCTTTTTTCTGGACATCTAGGTTCTAAAGCCCAACAGCTTTTACAAGGTCTCCAAGCCACTGATGAAAGTCAGCAACTACAGGCTGTAATTGAGATGTGCCAGTTGTTGGTTATGGGAAATGAAGAAACATTAGGAGGATTTCCAGTCAAGAGCGTTGTACCAGCTTTGGTAAAGATATAATCTCATATTTCTGTGGGATGATACAATATTTCATTCAATATCTTCCTTAAATTTTTCAATTTATGTTATGTAGTCTTACTTGTATGTGTGTGTATGTCTGCCTATCTCATTGCTTAGTTTTGAGGGCACGTTTTGCTAAATTTTGATAGTCCTATCAATTCTTTAATAGCTCAAGAATAGGTAGTGACTCTTTTGAAACTCTGACTAGCATTCAAATTCCTGAGTTAAGCTACAGTAGTAATTTTTACCCATTTTTTATGATACATTGATACTTTTCTCTAAACTTACCAAAATTTTTTTTTTCCAAAACAGATAACACTGCTGCAGATGGAGCACAACTTTGACATTGTAAGTAGTTGGTAATATTTAAGAAACTTTTGAAATACTAAGGTATGTTATCTGGACTTAAACCGAAATATCTGTATATTTAATAGATGAATCATGCTTGTCGAGCCTTAACATACATGATGGAAGCGCTTCCCAGATCATCTGCTGTGGTGGTAGATGCAATTCCTGTCTTCTTGGAAAAGGTAAAGTGAAGTCAAAACAGTGATGAAATAATGTGAGGGGATTTTAAGTTTTGTTTTAACCTGAGGAAGTACCATTAAGGTAACAGCTTCTTTTCATGCCTTACAAGATAGCTTTATGCATGAGAAGCCTTTAAAACCACATTTAATTTTCATTCCCACCCTTTCCGAGTAGTGCAGTCTGATCCACTGAGGATTTTTTGTCTGGTTGGTGTTGCAAACATACGGTGTAATTATGTGAGCTCTTGTCTCTTGAAGTAGCTGTATAGCTGAGGTAGCTATAGTGAAGATGATTGTTTTTACAAAGTGGTTTAGAAGTTGATTTACAGGCTTTTTTGTTCCCTTGTAGCTGCAAGTGATCCAGTGCATCGATGTGGCAGAGCAGGCACTCACAGCGCTGGAGATGTTGTCACGCAGGCACAGCAAAGCCATTCTGCAGGCAGTAAGTGAAAAAACCTTCTGTAAAAGGAAATAAGAAAACACTTTTCTATGACTTTAGCAGTACTAGGAGTGAAAATGTTTGGTTTTTTGTAGGGCGGGTTGGCAGACTGTTTGCTGTATCTGGAATTCTTCAGTATAAATGCACAGAGGAATGCACTAGCTATCGCTGCCAACTGCTGCCAGAGTATAACGCCTGATGAGTTTCACTTTGTGGCAGACTCTTTGCCACTGCTTACACAAAGGTTAACCCATCAGGTAAGAAACTATTAAAAAATGGAGAGTTCTAATTTTGATGTGAAAAGAGTATAAAGTTGTCTCCAGATACCTAGTTCTTTTATGTGTATTATTTGGCTTTGTGATGTGACAATTTGCCTTGAAGTTTCTATACCATCAAATTGTGATACCCTAATGTACCTATGGACCTTTTGTTCTTTGTAAACATGCAGTAAGGATTTGACATTTTATAAAATGAGATAAATAAGGTACTTTAACTTTAGAGCCTGAATAATAGTGATTTTGTAGTCCTTGTAAGAACTACAGGGACATCAGAAAGTCCAGTAGTATTACTGTTCTTTTTTTCCATAACAAATGGAACGCAAGGTTCTCTCCCATTTTTCACTCAGAACAGCTTCAGTTTCAGTTTTTGTCTTTGTGCACTGCTTTGACTTTTTGGGATGGCTAACGGCTTTTTAAAAGGAAAGTTCCTACACAATAGTTTGAAGTGATGAATCCTACATCATGTGGCTCCTAAAGGCTACCTATCCTGCAATGCTTCTGTGTTCATAAATGAGCACTTAGAATGACAGGTGCATCAAAAGAGATTTTTGGTGATCTGCTTGGTTGGCAGATCCCCATTAAAAAGATGAAAAATGAGAAATACATTTTTGTCAACAAATGCAATGAAATGGAAGCTTCCAGGTAGTGGTTTTTTGTACTCTTGTGCTGTTCTTAATTTTGCCAGTGTCATCTTGCTGAAAGACTGCTTGAGTCTTGGAAGCAGCTTTCACAGAGTCAAATGTCAGTATTAGATTTTACTTCAGAAACAGGAAGCACTGTTCTTAGGGACAAGTACAGATTTCTGCTCTCTGAAGAGAAGCTACAACCCCCAAAAGTAAGATTTCAGGGAATTTAGAAGTGAAAAATTTTATGGAAGAGAGTTTGGAGTTAGCTCTTAACAGAATAGTTGAGGTTGAGAGAGACCTCTCAGTTATCGAGTCCTTGCTCCCCTGCAAGGTCAACTAGAGCAGATTGCCCAGGAGCATGTCCAGCTGTTTGTTGGGGTTTTTTTTGTTTAAAGTATCTCCAAGGATGGAGACTTAATCTCTGGGTAACCTCCTTCAAGGTTCAACCGCCCTTACAGTTAGTGTTTTATTATATTCAGATGAACTTTTTTCAGTGTTTCATTGAACTTCTAACTAGAGCTGTTTTCAGAGCAGTCTTTACTATCTTGGGGTCTTTGCATTTGCTGTGCTGGCTGCGCTTAGTGATACCAAAATCAGGCTTTGTGTATTCTGTGGAACAGTAGCCTCCACTCCTGCTTTTTACCTGGCTCTCCTGTTACTTGGCTTTGTAGCTCCCTTTCCTTTTGTTTCCTCCTTGCAGAATCCAAAAAGAATATTATAGATGCATTTATTTATCTCTAAAGGTCCCTGAGGTATTAGTGTTGCAAGTATGGGGTGTTCCCCAGGGGATGTGCAGGAACACAGCTATAGCAGAGGTCAGTTTAGACTGTATCAATGAATTTAAAGTTCAGAGCTAAGATGTTCTGTAAAATGTGATTCAGTTGGCCTTTTTGGAGATACTTTATGAATGCCTGAAAATGACAGGATTATCTAATGCAAGTTAAAATATTTCCATTCAAACAAATACTTCTTTTTATAACAGGACAAAAAGTCTGTTGAAAGCACTTGTCTCTGTTTTGCACGGCTAGTGGACAACTTCCAGCATGAAGAGGTAAGGGTGTGGACAGGGGTGGATTTTTGTTTCCTTCTTCCCTCCCTCTCTTTCTCTTGAGGGCTTACCCTTCAAAGACTAACGTTTCCCATTTTGCTGTTCCCTGCTGAAGAATTTGCTACAGCAGGTTGCTTCCAAGGACTTGTTAACAAACATCCAGCAGCTCCTGGTCGTGACGCCTCCTATCCTGAGCTCAGGAATGTTCATCATGGTGGTGCGCATGTTCTCCTTAATGTGCTCCAATTGCCCTACACTGGCAGTCCAGCTTATGAAGCAAAGTGAGTTCTTAGTCTTTCATATTCAGGGGACCTGTTCAAGTTAATGCCTACAGTCAGCATGGGCCTCTGTGCGCTTGGTTATATAAATACTCTGTTCTTTCAATTTTTCTCGTACTATGCTTCCCCTGAGATAGAGTTTAGTTAAGCTTGTTGAAAGCTTTTATCCAGAGGGTTTTTCTGCCCTTTCCTATCTCTGGTTGTTGTCACTGGAGTGCTTATCTAATTTTAAGTCTGTATTAGGTGCACAAATTGGTCTCATTCCAACACAAGTTGAGTAATTTTTCTCATTATCTATACCATGTTGGGGAACTATGTGATTGAAGTACTTTTGCTTTGGGAAAGCATTAACAAAAGTAGCTGCTGTGTGGTTGTCTTAGTTGTCACTTGTTTTCCTTGTTTCATCTCATAAATTTTGACTAGTCACTTCAACTCCCTGTATGTTTCCCTGTTTTCTTCTGTGTGCTATATCTTGAGTGATACTTCTCCTGTAGATGTCCATTAGAGGGAAAAAATGCAAACCAAAAAACCCACAAACCCCAGGGCTGAAAACAAGCACGCTTCTTACACTGTTTGGAGAGATGGCTTTTGTTTTACTGTCTGCTGTCTGTTTGCTTTGGGCAGTAACTGTCTCTTCTGTGTAGAGGCCAACAGGAAATAGAGTCCATATTCTAATATAGGCCATCTCATGAATAATAATTTTTATAGATATTGCAGAAACGCTTCACTTCCTCCTTTGTGGAGCCTCAAATGGGAGTTGTCAAGAACAAATTGACCTTGTTCCACGCAGTCCTCAAGAACTTTATGAGCTTACTTCTCTTATCTGGTAAGTTTTGCAGTCCTAGGTTTTGGGTCTGATTGGTATATTAAAATCCTTAACTTGGCTAAAATGAAGGCAAACGCTTTTCAGCCTAGTTGGTCTTTATTGTATATTTCTAGTAAAATACTGTTTTAATGTTCTTTACAGTGAACTGATGCCTTGCCTGCCAAAAGAGGGAATCTTTGCTGTTGATACTATGCTAAAGAAAGGAAATGCACAAAATACAGATGGTGCAATATGGCAATGGCGAGATGACAGGGGTCTCTGGCATCCCTATAACAGGATTGATAGTCGAATAATAGAGGTAGTAATTCCACACATTTGTGTGGTGATGCTTTTAAAATATGCGTGCGGTTCTATAGGGAATTGAGTGCTTTCTTTGTCTTTGAAAATGCCACTCTTGATCTTTCTGAGTAAGAAACACAAGTTTCCTCAAACATCCTGCTGTAGTATTGCACTATTTTGGTATTCTGTTATGCCAAATCACTTACTTGCTTAATCACTGTTCTTCCTGTATTTCTTACTGTCAGTCACTGTGTTTCCTACTGTGTTACCCCCTCGTTACCTTTCATCTAGATCCTGTTTGTTAGGGATTTCTTAACTTGAAACTCTTCCTTGGTTTTAGGCAGCTCATCAGGTTGGTGAGGATGAGATAAGCCTGTCTACCCTTGGGCGTGTCTATACTATTGACTTTAACTCTATGCAGCAAATAAATGAGGATACTGGAACAGCACGTGCCATTCAGCGAAAACCAAACCCTTTAGCCAATACAAACACTAGTAAGTATAGCCCAGGAAAAACCTGGGGTCTACCTATGGTTAATTCACATCGGTTACATTGGGTTGTGCAGCAGTTTACTACTTCCGGCTTTTGTGGAACATCAGGCTGTTCTGATTTATATGAATGAGGACAGCTTCATAACGAAACTCATTCTGTTGACATGTATGCTTTTTAACATGTAAACTCTTCCCAGAAACTGAAAATGTATTTAATTGGTAGCGGGCTGGGAGTGTTCCTGGTTTGGGATTTTCTGAAACAGTTTTTTCATACTGCTCTTTTGTTTAACGAAGACTCTGAGGGCTTTTACTGTTGTACAGTAACGTATAAGAAAGCTGAAATAAAAAAGGCTGAACTCCTTGAAAGAGGAGGATTTGTACCTACATTCTTGCCATCACTCTCACTTCGGATTCTTAAATTATATCTTTTCAAGATATAATTAAGTCAGCTTTAATGGAAGAAAGTAATCATCAGAGCAGAGCTGCAGAGAACTAAACAGTGATTTGTTGCACATTCTCTCACAGGTGGACATTCAGAATTGAAGAAGGATGATGCTCGAGCACAATTAATGAAAGAGGACCCAGAACTGGCAAAATCCTTTATCAAAACACTGTTTGGTGTTCTTTATGAAGTATATAGTTCTTCAGCTGGACCTGCTGTTAGACACAAGTGCCTTAGAGCAATTCTTAGGATAATTTATTTTGCTGATGCTGAACTTCTGAAGGATGTGCTGAAAAACCATGCTGTTTCAAGGTGGGTTTGTTAACTGTTGTGAATTAAATTAATTTTGAGCTTACAATTCAAATGTGATTACTTTTTTAGATCATCTTTTTTAAGGGAAAATGATGCTTTTAAAACCTCATGTATTTTCCATATTTGAAGCTGCCAGCTCTGCAGGGATGTTTTGTCACAGATTTTCCAGTAGTTGCTGACACTGGGCATTCTTCCTAGAAACTTAGCATACCTATGGCTGTGGGTTCCAGTAATATCTTACTGGTTTTTTGATCACTAAGACTTGCCTATAAACTTCTCTGAGGGCAAGATAACTTTTCAGGTAATACAGTGTGAACAGTAACAGACACTCATGGCATTGAGTTGGTAAGTTTTATTCATGAAACCTCTCCTACATGTTACACGTGAAGTTAGGGAGCTAGATAAAAGGATGCAATTAGAAAATAAACTGAGTGGTTTTTCAAACTCAGTATGAAGTTATATAGCACCATGTTTATGAGGCGGGAAACTCCTTATACTGTGTTAAAACTTAGTCTTCCCAGATAAATCACTTTTACTGTTTCAGTCCTTTTATTTATAACTTTTACAGAAGCTCTGTGAAATTTGTTTGCTTTCAGTCTTCAGTGCTATGTATGCAAGATGAACTGACTTGATTTGTAAAGAAAAACCCAGCAAAAATAGACAAAACTAATTCTAATTATCTGTTTTAGTCATATTGCCTCCATGCTGTCGAGTCAAGACCTTAAGATAGTAGTTGGAGCCCTGCAGATGGCAGAGATTTTAATGCAAAAGTTACCTGACATTTTTAGTGTTTACTTCAGAAGAGAAGGTAAATCCTGCTTTATTTTTCTCCTTTTCACCTCTTCAGGTAGTATTTTAAAAATGTGTGTGTGGCGAATCCACGCCCTTTACCCCTCCTCTCCAACCTCCCCAAGCTGTAAAAATTGAATATTGTTCTAGATTCTTATTTTAAAGGCAAATCTGTGCAAACTGTCCTGGTGTGACTAGGGAGGAGCTGACCAAGACACTGAAAGAGATAAACTTGTGGTTTCTGAGTCTGAAACAAGTTTGTACAGGCTTGCTAGATATGAATGAACTCATTTGGGCTGAAGGTGGCTGAAATTACATGGGAAGTTTTACTGAAGAAACCTCAAGAATGTTTGGCAGGAAGTCTTGTGTTATCTATTCCACTGGGGATTTTAGGGTTTCTTTAGCTACTGGTTGTGCTGCTGTAATTTTTTGTTTTTAAACTATGTAGGTTAACTTCTTGGAGAAAGGATTGAACTGCTTTTAAACTTTGTATTGGTGGGTGGGGTGAGCCAGTACTGCCAGAGTCAAAACAGAGGTTCAGATAACAGACTTGTACATTTCAAACACCTTTGTTCCTGCTGCCACTTCTGCACCCCCCAAACCAACCCACCAAACAAAGATTTCTTCTTTTGCAAAGGGGTGATGCACCAAGTGAAAAACTTGGCAGAGTCCGAGGCTTTGCTCACAAGTCCCCCCAAAGTGTGCACTAATGGATCAGGAACGCTGGGCACCACCATGACCATAAGCACTGGCACAGCCACTGCTGCCAGTAACGCAGCTGCTGATTTGGGCTCCCCCAGCCTACAGCACAGCCGGGAGGATTCTTTGGATCTGAGCCCACAGGGGTAAGTGCTTGTTGGGAAAAGTAATGTGGCTGGTGGTTTGTGGTTGGATTTTGTGTTTGGGTTTTGTTTTTAAATCCAGAGTGACACAGGCTGCCATATTATTGTCTGCATTTTGCTGTGGTATTTTCCTCTAAAGAACTAAAGTGGAGTGGTGTTGAAACTTTCAATGAGTAGTTTTGATTCATTTTATATTAAATGTTTAAAAGAACGAGAAAAAAAAAGACTGGTGAAGTGATAGTTATGTTGCGATAATATGAAATCATTTGCTGTTCTGGGAGAATGCCAAGAGCAACAGCTGTAGTCTCATCCAGCTGTTGAGGACAGAGTGATTCTTTCAGACCTATGATGCGTGGTTCCTTTCTGCTGGAGGCTGGAGAAAAAAAGAAATCATCCTTTAGTTATTTTGTTGAAAGGTGACCATTTTGAACATTTGTAGAATTAAAATCTCTTGTAGGAATAAATTATTTTCATGTTACACAGTTCGCCCTTATTTTAAAGGCCACATATTTGTCACTTTAAACCAGAATTGAAATAGTGAACTTCGGAAGTATAGGGATTGGGGAGTAGAAATGCCACAAATTGTTGAAAAGGTGCTTTTTGGACTTTAATAAGGGAGGCTGATCAAATATCCAATGTCTTTTGGGATTTATTCAGTAGAGGTTTGTGGATCTTTATTTTTTTTTTTAATTTGTAAGGGTATTCAAATAAATTAATAAACAATGCACAAATTAAAACATGAAAATTATGAGAGACCTCTATTTAGTGTCACTTCTGTCTGCATTTGGCTGCTCATAGTTGAAAGGTGACAGCAAGCAAAACCCCTTCTTTCTAAGAGGAGTAGTCACTTTGTCCTGTCATTTAAAATAGTGTTCAAGCCCCTTCTCCTGGAGCAAGGAATGTTCTCCTTGCTCTGGGATGGAACCTGTTCTTTGATTCTTGAGGAAGTAGCTGGCAGATGCATCTTAAACTGAGGTGTTGGGTGTATGTGTGAATATGGTGGGAGGAAATGTGTTTCTTTGTTTTTAACTCTGGACAGACGACTCAGTGACGTTCTAAAGAGAAAAAGACTGCCAAAACGAGGGCCAAGGAGACCAAAATACTCTCCTCCAAGAGATGATGAGAAAGTAGACAATCAAGGTGAATAATTCCTATGATACTTTCTCTCCTTCTAAAGTAAAGTTTATAAGCTGCCAAAAGTGCTAGCTGTGATTAAACCTGCTGATTCTGTTAACTTTGCTTTTGCTTCCTCCAGCTAAAAGCCCTACAACTACTCAATCTCCTAAATCTTCTTTCTTGGCAAGTTTAAATCCTAAAACATGGGGAAGATTAAGCACACAGTCCAACAGTAATAATATTGAACCAGCACGAACAGCAGGAGTAAGTGGTCTTGCAAGGGCTGCTTCCAAGGATACCATTTCCAATAACAGGTACACACGCAAAAAAGTCAAAACACTTGTAATGTGATGTTGGCTTTGAGGTACAGCTGCTTATGATGAGCCATTTAGTGATTAAGTAGCATGTAACAAAGAAGTTTGGGCTTAACCACAGTTAAAATATCTCTGGAGAAAAAAATCAAGAAATTAAGGTAGAGAAAATAACCTTAGTAGTTTAAAGTAACATGGTGGGGAAAAAGAACTGAGAAAAACAGTGCAAGAACTGATCTGTATAGAAAAGAACTTTACTGTGTTGGAGTAAGAGCAAAGAGTTTATCTGTGACTGCTGTTTAACATGGAGAAAATCATACTCGGCTCTATTTACTTGTAATTACTGTAATATTGGTGTATGCAAATGCTAAGTGTGTATAAATGCCTTTTATGTGCTTCTTTACAGAGAAAAAATTAAGGGCTGGATTAAGGAGCAAGCCCATAAATTTGTAGAACATTATTTTAGTTCTGAAAACATGGATGGAAGCAATCCTGCACTAAATGTATTACAGAGACTTTGCACTGCAACTGAACAACTCAACCTCCAGGTTAGCAATGGCAAACTTAATTGAGTGGGAAGTAATTTCTTCACTTATGAGTCATTATGGCTGGGAATAATTTTTTGGAATGAGTATATAAGCTCTGACACTCATCACTTATGATAAAAGACCAGTATTAACAAGGGTATTTTTGATTCCTAGCAATATGTCACTTACATAGCAGTTTATTTCAGATTTAAAAGTTCCACAATAAAGTGTTAGGGATTGACTTTATCCCTGAAGAACAACGCAGTTTGTAGTAAGGACTTTAGGGGCGGGGGGAGGACAGGAGGGAAGTTTTGTTAAAATGATAGAAGAAATACAGATAGGGACAAATCTGTGAGCATCTCAGGAACTTGAGCCTTGCTTTTCAGACAGTTGTGGTCCTTGATAAGTTGTGGTCCTTGATAGGTGATCCAAACATGTTGATCTAAGCAATCTTTAAAATATGAAAGTTCCCTCCTCCACTCTCCCACATGGATATCATGTAAAATGTATAACAATCTGAGGACTTGGGGTTTCTATTTTTTGTTTTGTTGTTGGTTTTTTATTAAAACAAATACCACCTCTGTTTGGAGGTTATTTTTATCTTGTGTGAGACAGAAATGCATTTCTCTTAAAATAGATAAAATGTAGATGTTGCCTGTAATTGTGTCCCCTTGAATAGAGATTATTTGCCCTGTTACTACTTGTATTAAGTTACTACACACTCCAGAATTCCCCTTTTTTTCTGTGCTATGCAGTTGAAGGAAAACCAGTGTTTTTGCAGCCCCCAGTGCCTGGGTAGTAAAACACTGCCTTGCTGTTTTTCAGGTGGATGGTGGGACAGAGTGCCTTGTAGAAATCCGTAGCATTGTCTCGGAGTCTGACGTCTCCTCATTTGAAATCCAGCATAGTGGGTTTGTTAAACAACTGCTGCTTTATTTGACATCCAAAAGTGAAAAAGATGCTGTAAGCAGGGATATCAGATTGAAAAGATTTCTTCATGTATTTTTTTCTTCTCCAGTAAGTTTTCTTGTTTATTGTTTCGGTTAGTTGTCTTTCTCTCAAATCTTCTTCCTTGAAAAAGATTGCAGAGGTTCTCAGTGTCGACCTTATCTTAAAGATGGAGTCCAGAAGAAGTGTTTTGTTTATGCCTAAGTTGTACAACACTACAATTTTCACATGATTCTACATCTTTATAGATTGTGAACTTTTTTGAATAGCCTGTAATTACAGAAAATTCCACACAGCAGTGGAAAAAATTCCAAAATGGCCAATTTTCTGAGTCTTGAACAAGTTTTGAGGTGATTCTGTCTTTTAGGAAGTTGGTATGGAAAGAGTTTGGGTAGTAATCTTTATCACTTGTTCTTTTTAGTCCTAAATACTGCAAGAAACTAGTGTTCTGTTGTTAAAGGAAGGAATTTAAAGTGGAAGAGAGGATGTTAGATAGCTACAACTTCCACAAAGCTTATTGCTCATGGTTAAGGGTGAATGCTGAAAATCTGTAGGGCTATTCGGTTGAAACCAGGAGAGAAAAGTATGTTTTTTGGACCAGTCTTTCATCTTACGTTGTCATCTGGTCATCCTGATACTGCTGCTACTTTCAGTCAGAACAGTGATTCTTAATTTCCTTTTTTAAAATATACTTTGTGGTGTAAATTGTTTAAGATGGATTAATTCAAGCACATAACTAAAAGACTGGACTGTATTTCAGCTTCCTGGAGAAGAGCCCCTTGGAAGATTAGAGCCATTAGAAAATGCACCTTTGTTGGCATTAGTCCATAAAATGAACAATTGCCTCAGTCAGATGGAACAGTTTCCTGTTAAAGTGCATGACTTCCCTAGTGGAAATGGAACAGGGAGCAGGTAAGGATTAATGCTCAGGTAACAGCTTTGTTGGAAGCTTTTGTTTTCTAAGACTTGTTTTTAAGGACACTAAAAGTTCCAAGAGGTAATAGAAACTTCTGACCCTGTTAAAGACAGAAGTGATTACACAGTTGTCTTTCTTACTCAGGGCAAGACTGAATATTTAACCAAATAATATTTAACCATCTTGAAACTTCTCTCACTTGGGTTGGAGGTGGATGTGTAACTTTAAATGCAACCTCTGAATTTAAGCTTTAAAAATTCAAATGTCTTCCTTGTCCCCATGTAACAAACATTGGAAAGAAACAACCTTGTTTATTGCTGGGACACTAGTGTTTTTAGTGAAGTAATTAAACTGCAGGGAGTTTGTATTTCAGTGCTAAATAAACCTTGTTATTCATGTAGGTTCTGTTGGATTAAGTGATAACTCTTTAGTTTGAAACAGCTGTAGTCCTATCCTGAGTCTTAAAATAATAGAATAAATTTGGAATACAACCTGTTTGTTTTAAGTAAGACATTTAAGTGACTGAAGACCTATTTCTACACTTCCTTTTCTATACTTTTCTTCAGTAAATCAACACTAGCTTTCATTCATTGTATCACAGTTAGTAAATCTATTTTAGTACAAGTTGCATAGAAGTTTTGAAAGTATATTTTGGTGCTGACTAAAAGCTCAGCCCTATTATAGATGTATTCTAATGACTTTGTAGAAACTAGGAGAGGAGGAGCACTGAACACGAATTTTTGAAAACGCTTCTTTATAGAAATGCCAAAAGTCTTCTGTGTCTCAGGTACTAAGATAGTCTGGATTTTTATTGTCACCAGTGGTGACACAACATCCATTATTTTAGAAGTATTGGAGCCTCACACTGTAACATTAACATTAAAATTCAGATCCTTCTTGGAAAAAACATGTAAATGAATACTTGCATTTTTCCATGACCATTTCCGGTCCTTATTGTGCTGCAGGCAAACACAGCTCTGAGTCTCATGTGGCATCAGCTGCACACTGAACAACTTCAGATTTCAAGGATGGTCAGTGTAGACCATATTGTAATCAGACAATAGGCTGGAATTTCTCTTAATCTGTGTAGCTGCCAAATTTTGTCCAACTTGGATTCTGGTGTTCTTGTAGCAGAAAACGTTTCATCTGTTTATCCAAACTGTAGTAGCTTATTTTTAGAGAAAGAGTCTGACAAATAATGCACTGAACAAATGAAATTGTTGTAAATGCATGTATAAGCCTATTTTAATTATTAGATTCTGTGTGTGGCAACTTTTTTCACAAATTATTTTGAGTTTTTCTCTTAACAGAGGATCCCAAGCTTTAAAATTCTTCAATACGCATCAATTAAAATGCCAACTGCAAAGACATCCAGATTGTGCTAATGTGAAACAGTGGAAAGGTGGACCTGTGAAGATTGATCCTCTGGCTTTGGTACAAGCCATTGAAAGATACCTTGTAGTTAGAGGTATATATATGTTATACAATAACTTGTGTTTTGCTCCTTGAATAGTTGCTATTGTCAGTAAAGGGTCTGGAAAAACCTGTAAGGGATTACACTGAAGACAAATGGGAGGTACCTATAAATATAACTTGCTCACAGAGGGGAGACTTGGGACTGTAGAAAATCTTCCCTTTCCTGGGACAAACTGTTTCCTGTTGTAAGCAGTTCAGTCAAAATACTAACAGAAGTATCATCTACTTTATTGTCAGACTGGCTATAGCATGGCAGGTTAGATGCCAGATGTTGCTATTGAATTTTTTTCTGGGATTTCTAAGTCTTACTGTTTTTAAGTGATGCATTTTGGAACTGTTTTAAACAGTGGAGTTTATGAAAATCAAGAGTACCAAAGCATTGTCACATTTTATGTAAAAAAGCTAATGAGGAAGTCTTTCTTCTCTCTTGCCTCAGGCTATGGAAGAGTTAGAGAAGATGATGAAGACAGTGATGATGATGGGTCAGATGAAGAAATAGATGAATCTTTGGTAAGCTTTTGGTCTGGGAGCAAGGGGAGAGAGCAGTGTAGAGAGAGGCTTAAAGAAAAGTTATGCAACAGGTTTCCTAACTTCTCTGGGTTTTTTTTTGTTCTGTTCAGGCTGCTCAATTCTTAAATTCAGGGAATGTGAGACATAGACTGCAGTTTTACATTGGAGATCACTTGCTGCCATACAATATGACTGTGTATCAAGCAGTCAGGCAGTACAGTTTACAATCTGAGGAAGAGAGGGAGTCTACAGATGATGAAAGCAACCCATTAGGAAGAGCTGGGATTTGGACAAAAACACATACTATTTGGTAAGTTGCCTAGAGAAATCGGTGAATAACTTCTTTAGTTTCCTACATGTATAAGTATTTTTTGGTTTTGTTTTTTTTCCATTCAAAACTGTAGAACTTTGAATTTCTTGATGTGCTTGGGATTCTTCAGACTGAGTAAGAGTTCATTGCTAACTGCTGCTGTTCTTTCTAGCTCATGAACAAAGCTGATGAGCAAGAACTGGGGAATCTTAAATGACACTTACTAGGTGTAGGGAAATCATTCTCAGTGTTAGGTGGCTAACCACAAACAGTAGAGGATGTATGTGCAGTCTACAAGTAATGGTCAGCTTCATCCTGGTTTTCGTAAGGGATTGCTGTGCAGGTGTATTTATTCTCTGGCCATACTTTGCAAGGACCATTGACCTATTACTGTGCCAAACATTTCAGTGTTGAGCAGTGTCTTTTTCTAATCTTTAAATGTGTTGTAGAAAAAAGCAGGCAAAGAAAAAAACCCCAACCATCACCCTCAAACCTCAATCACTTTGGGGTTTTGTCTCTACCTTCTGCTTCTCTCCTTCCAGTTCACAGAGCTGAAGGGTCCCTGTTTTTTCTCCCCCCTGACATACTTTGCTTCTGAGGGCCTACCTTCAAAGGCTGGGTCATATCCAAATGCAGTGTTCTTGCCCTTCTGCTTTTAACTGTCATTCAAGTAAAATTCTGGTAATCAAAGAACTAACACTTTTACAAGTGCTTTTGTTTCCATGCAAGTTAGCATTTCAAAAACACTTTTTAAACTTCTGTTTACATTTTAGGTACAAGCCTGTGCGAGAGGATGAGGATGGTAACAAGGACTCTGTAGGTGGTAAAAGAGGAAGAGCACAAACTGCTCCCACAAAAACCTCCCCCAGAAATTCTAAAAAACATGATGAATTGTGGCATGGTGAGTGTGTTACCTTGCGAATATGTTAGATTTCCTCCCCTTCCTTTCCGGAATTTCACAGGAATGTTAAGACCACAGTGTTTCTTTCAAAGCAAGCACAGCATAAGAATAGTAGGCATACATTAGTCTGTGTATTAAAATTAAAAATAAGATATTGACTGAGTTGTCTAACTAAGCTGTTGTAGTTAAGTGAATGCTATGACTAATACTACCTTGAGTCCTAATCATTAAATCTTGGGAAGACCTCTGATTGATTTGTCTTGCTAACATGTTCTTTTTTTCCTGTTAGATGGTGTGTGCCCTTCGGTATTAAATCCTCTGGAAATTTACCTCATATCTACTCCACCTGAAAATATAACATTTGAAGATCCCTCATTAGATGTTATTCTTCTTTTGAGAGTTTTACATGCTATCAGTCGATACTGGTATTACTTGTATGATGTGAGTAGAGCATTTTCTAAATTGCTTTCATACTTGATACAGATAGTTCTGTCCTCAAACACCTTAAATAACCTTCCCCTGTCTGCTGCCCCCCACCATGACAGAATAATGCAAATTACTGCTGTCATCTTGCCCTGCATGTTTCTGTAACTCTTGGTAAGACGAAGACTGTAAATTCTTTTTGTGGGCTGTATTTTCCCTGTAGTGTGTTGAACATACTTCCCATGCTTCTTCCTTCTTTAAGTTCAAAACCAAACATTATTCCTGAAAAGAAAATGAGTAGTAAAAGTCTACTCAGTCCTTCTTTCATGGCATACACTCTGGGTGACCAAAATGACAAAGGTGTTTTTTCTTGTCATGATAAGCAAACTTAGAAGTATTAAACAAGTGTCTCAACAAAGCCTTGTTTCTTTCAGCAGTTCTCTAACTAGAAATACATTGATTTTATTTAACACAGAATGCAGTCTGCAAGGAGATAATTCCAACCTCGGAGTTTATCAACAGTAAACTGACAGCAAAAGCAAACAGGCAGCTTCAGGATCCTTTGGTCATCATGACAGGAAACATCCCAACTTGGCTGACAGAACTGGGGAAGACATGGTATGAGTGATTTGCTGTGTTCTGTCTCTGCTTTGGGTTCAGTAGCCTCTTGGTGGGGCAGCACAGGGGCATCATTCATTACAAGACTCTGGAGGCTGCCAGAGGAGGGTAAAAAGTAGTCACAGAAGTCCTGCTGAGTTACATAAATGATACAGGGATGGATGTTTACACCTGTATTGCGTAATTTAAACCACATACTAAGGGACAGACTAACTGCAAAGTTTGGACCACTTCTTACAGGAGTTTCTGAGTAGTTTGAAGTTTTCTCATTGAAATTATGGTACTTGTTTAGTCAGATAATGGTTTTTCTCCTGTTAAACTGCTTGATAGCATTCTTACCATAGCACTGCATTTATCTTGACATATTCAATATGGAACAAAGAAAAATACATTTATCATTATTGGTAAAGTATTCTAAGTAATTTCTATAAAGCTGTATTTATAGTACTTTTTAGTATAAGAGTATGAGCTGTAAAGCTCTTGCACTTGAAAAAATGAGAAAAGAGAATTGGCATTCTTGTATTCTTAATTACTCTTCAAGAAGAGTTAGAAGCTTCTGGAGGGTTTTTTTGTGGCTCTTTCATATGTTGTATTTCTCTAGACCCTTTCTCATAAGCATGCTAACTAAAACTAAAGCATGTTCTGGAAGGCTTCCTTTGGAGGCTGCTTTTACCACAGTGTGTTGTAAAGCACTGATGTCAGGCATACTACATTTCTATTTTGTTCTAAACTGAATGATAATCATAGCTGCCACTTGGAACACAGCTAACTAATCCATTGCCCCTTACAGCCCGTTTTTCTTTCCATTTGATACCCGCCAAATGCTCTTTTATGTCACTGCTTTTGATCGTGATCGAGCCATGCAAAGACTACTGGACACTAATCCAGAAATCAATCAGTCGGATTCTCAGGACAGCAGAGTGGCACCACGGCTGGACAGGAAAAAAGTAGGTATATCTTGTTTGAAATGGAATGAATGATCCGTTCATTTTCATGTTGTTGCTGAGAATGTAATGGTGAGCAGGATTTCTTGGTGAAGCTTGAGGTTTGGTGATGCAGTGGGAGGGGAGGGGTGGTTGCTGGGCACTAAAGCGCGGTGTCCTCCCGGAGCCGGCCGCAGGGTGGCAGGAGGGGCCGTGCCTGGCAGTGATCCCGGGGCTCCGTCCTCGCCTGGCGGAATTCCGGGGGCTACATTCCCGGAATGAGTGCTGACTCTTAGGAAAAATTAGTGGTATGTCCACCTATTAGCCTGCTTTGCTTGATTTTCAGCAGCATTCAAGCAACAGGGTTAGGACCCTCAAGTGCTACCTGAATACACAAAATTAATGCCCTTGTAGTCAGAGCATAATAAAACTAAGTGGCAGCTTTGTTAAACTGAGGAAGTCTTGGACGCCTGCCTTGAGCCTGGGGAAATGTTACCTTAAAATAAGATCTGCTGTATATGCTATATGAGCTTGAATACCTGTGGGGGGAAAAAGACAAGAGATATGAGAACCAAATTCAAATAAAGTATAGCTTCCAACATGTAGGAATCCCAGTGCTGTTGGGGTTTTTATTCAGGTTTCAGCACTTTTATTTTGTGTCTTCTTCACCACATAGTAGTTTGAGGTATATAACATCACGTGACAACACTTCTCTGCTATGTTATAGTCCTATTGCCAGAGTCTTGGCAGAAGTAGTACCTATTAGTTATGCTGACACAAATGTAAGGTTTTGCTTTTTCATTTTATATGGAACACTTTAATTCTAAACAGTTTTCAGATAGAAACAAGAATTATTTTATCAAAGTATAAGCTTACAAATTGTTGAACTGTGGAACTTATTGGCATGGGGTGGAAAAACTTGCATAACTGATTTTTTTTCCTGTTGTAACTGCCTTGGGAGCTGGGACTTACAGACATAATTTCACTACTTAAAACTTCTCTAATGTGTAGCGCACTGTGAACAGAGATGAGCTGTTGAAACAGGCAGAATCTGTGATGCAGGATCTAGGCAGTTCAAGAGCCATGTTGGAAATCCAGTATGAGAATGAAGTAAGTAATATCAATGCAGTCTAATTTAACCCCTTTTTATTGAAGATTAATACAAAATAGCTACAACTTTTCTAGAATGACTTGATCAGATTCTTCATCCTTCGCATTTCTGGTGCTACAGAATTTTATCTATTAATTAGCCCTAATCCACTTGGTTGTGATTTTTAGTTGCTAGGAGAAGCTCTTTCTGATCTAAATTTCATCATCAATCTTATTCTGCAGAGCACGTTTTTTTTTTCTAACTCTAAGCAAACAGATGTGTTTCCTTTATAGTATGATCATTAGGCAATTAATACTCTTACTCTACTGTTACTCCCTCTGACATGTGGTCTCTCCAAGCTGCCTCTGTTGTGTTGTAAATGTTGCATAGTTACGTTTTCTAGATGCTTTTTTCAATGCAGTTTTCTTTATAACAAATAATGCACTATATTTCTCAGGCTAAGTAAAGATTTTGATATTCAAAGTGGTGTAATGGATTAATTTAATTCACTTATTTATCTCATTCCCCATCCTCTCCCCTCACCCTCTCTCCCCTGAAGGTTGGCACAGGCCTAGGCCCCACACTAGAGTTCTATGCACTTGTATCTCAGGAACTACAGAGAGCAGACTTAGGCCTTTGGAGGGGAGAAGAAGTGACTTTAGCCAATCCAAAAGGTAATTGCTCTACTCCCTAAACTACCAATATTGATTCATATTGAATTGAGTCTAATTTGACTTTAGTTATGTAATGCGCATCTCAGTTTGTGGTCTGGTAATACACCTCATGACAATGTGTGATTATCTTTGTGGGTTTTGTTGGTGGTTGTTTTTTTTGGTTTTTTTTTGTGTTTTTTTTGTGTGTGTTTGTTTTTTTGGGGGGTTTTTTTGGGGTTTTTTTTTTTTTTTTTTTTAATAGGAAACTTTAGGTTATGGTAATCTGATTGCCACTTTCAGACTTGAGTCTGGAATGAAACTAGAAGTGTGTGTACTGACCCTTTTTCTTTCTTCCTCCCTCAACAGGAAGCCAGGAAGGTACCAAGTACATCCATAACCTTCAGGGCCTTTTTGCGCTTCCTTTTGGTCGAACAGCCAAGCCAGCTCACATTGCAAAAGTGAAAATGAAGTTCCGCTTTCTGGGAAAACTGATGGCCAAGGCAATCATGGATTTCAGACTGGTGAGAATAAAGTAGAAAATATGATTCCTAAGGGGTCAAATTGTAGTTCTGACTCTCTTGAGGAATAAAGGCATTAAGGGTTTAATACTGCTTTCAGCTCTAGAAGTAAGTGCAGTTTGAGGGAAGGTGGGGAACTGAGCTTTTGAACGGGGAGAGGGGAGTATATGTTGAAGATCTTTACAGTGGCTTTTGAGACCATAGTATAAAAAGGAAAAGCCATTACCTGACATGTGTTGCAACCTTTCTTCAGTCTTCTTTCAAGATTGTTTTGGGCTTATTGTTACTCCAGCTTGCTGATTACTTTAATGGATATGCTCTAAGCAGTCAGTTGTGTTTTCTGTAAATTTCTGAGGCAGAACTATTGGTCGTGGTGTTTCGTTGCGTGCCAGAACTAGGGAACAGTACATAGTATTCTAGATCTGATCAAGAGATAACATAGCAAAAGGTACACCTTTGGAAGACAGTTCAGTACTAAACAGTTCAGTGCTTTGGTTTCCAGGTGGACCTTCCTCTTGGACTTCCTTTTTATAAGTGGATGCTACGACAAGAAACTTCTTTGACATCGCATGACTTGTTCAGTATTGATCCAGTAGTAGCCAAATCAATATATCACCTTGAAGATATTGTAAGACAAAAGAAAAGACTTGAACAGGATAAAACACAGGTGGGAAAGTAACCATAAGTACAGAAGAGTGCATCTTTCACACATTTCGATTTTATGAAGTAGGAGTAGTTCAGAGTGTATGATAGGGCTTAATACTGGTGATAATTACTTCATTCTAATACAGAGGAGTTTTAATGAGTGACTAGTAATTATAAAACAGTCTTTCTGTTAAGACTAGCATGAGAAATTCATTATGGGATTCTTCTGTGCGATTAAACACAGTGTAGAAATGTTTAAAGCTGCCAGGTGTTTGCCTATCTTCTCTTTTGGTTCACTTTGAAAAGACTAACCAACTGAAATATCAGAGGGAAAAAATAAATTGGTCCTTGAGTCTTGAATGTTCAAAAGGTTTGCCTTTTTCATTAGTTGGTTTAGTCAAATTTTCAGATTTTCTTAGAAGTGCCTTTTCTGTTGGTTTTTTTCTCTCCTCCCCTGAAGAGCTGTATGGAGAACTGTGTAAACTGTCCTAGTGCATGCGCATGCAGGTTCTTTCAGATACATAGAAAACACTTTTTTAAGGTTATCCACTCCTAGCTGAAAATAGTACGATTCACAATGGCAGAGTAGTATGAAAGGTCTTTGGTGTGCATGCTTTTCCTAGCATCCCATGTTAATAGATGGTAGCAGTTAATAACCTAATGTATACTTGTGGTACATCTGCTTTGTTACTAGTGAAATTATTGCAAGCTTATGGGTCTTTGTTCCTCTTCACCTCACTGTCTCACTATCTCTCCTTTGTCACTGCTTTTAATTTCCCAACAAGAGTTTGAAAAACCTGAAACCTGGTGGATGAAAGCTGAAAAATGTCAGTATGCATGCCAAATATCAATGCCATTTACTGTTGTAAGGAAAAAACATAGCCTAAGAGCCTTAGCTTATTGCACATTTCTGTATCTTGCAGTAGTATTGTCTAGATACATAACAGGCAAGAAGTCAAAGTAACCCCAAAGTTGATAGAAAAAAGTGTACTCCTATGATCTTTCCAGTTTATTATTTTGTTTGCCTTGGTTTACTGTTATGTATGAAAACTATAGAAGGAAAGCAAGGAGTACTGTAACAGTTTTAATGGTAATGCTCTTATAGAAACATCTGCTTAACTATTCGGTAAGTTACTTTGAATGAATTGTTCTCACTTGTTTTCACTCCAATTTTTTAGACCAAAGAAAGTCTACAGTATGCATTGGAGGCTCTGACTATGAATGGCTGCTCAGTGGAAGATCTAGGGCTGGACTTCACACTTCCTGGGTTTCCCAATATAGAACTGAAAAAAGGGGGAAAAGATACACCGGTCACCATCCACAATTTAGAGGAGTATCTCAGAGTATGTAAAAGCAAACCTAGGGCTAAAATTTTCTTTATTCTTGTTGCCTGGGAGTTTGTTCCCATATATGTTTCATTTTATTCTCATGAACTAGACACAGCAATAATCTTCCTGTTGATCACTTCTCTTCTGTCGTGGTTTACCGAAAAACTGTTTGACTCTTAGTGCACCTGATTTGAAAATTTTAGAGAACAAAAATGTCATCAGAATTAGTTAGTTTTTTTGAGAAAGTGGTGGTGTAAGTGGAATCATTTCACCTCTGAACTTTCAGAATATTTTAACAAGTTCCCACATCTCTTAATAATGATGAATGTGTTAACAATAGTGATTCAGTATCTGCTACCCAGTGGCCTTTTGAACTGCTATAATAATGTAATTTTTTGGACTCAGACTTAAGAAAACATTAGCTTAGTTGTGAGTCAAAATTAGTCAGTAGTGTTTTGTCAAAAAAAGAGGCAACAAACCAAAGCCTACATAAACCCTCAAAACAAACAAAAACCACCAAAATATACATGCAGGAAACCCCAAACCATAAAAAGAATAGGTAAAGATAAAGCATTGCCATAATAAGTTGACAGTACACCCGTGTATTGATTTATTTCTGTGTCAAAAGGGACATAAGGCACAGAAAAACCAAGGTTGATACTGCTGAACAAAGGTAGGAAACTGTTTCTCCGTAAGAAAGTGTTGAAAGAAATAGGTTAAAAACAGCCTGGAAAAGAGATGAGGAAAGACATTATCCCCTGAAGACATGAGTGGAATGGAGGTAAAGATCATTGCATTCCTGTTAGTAAATAATGCATTTCCTGAGAGGTTGGGCTGCTGCCCGTTTCACTCTGATGACTGAAGTTTTAAAGCACTGATAAGAACACATCTGATGTTTTGTAGAAACGATACGCTAGGAGTCATACAAGCTTCTGCATATCAACTGAGAATTTGCAAAGTTGTTCCATAATCCTTACAACTGAATATTGAGCCAGTTGCTGTTGATCTTACAGTTCAAAAAAGTTACCTATCCAGTTCTCGTGTATTTATTTGTTGAACGCAAATTATGATAGTCAAGAATCACTTACAAAATTAAGTAATTTAGATATAAAGCTGTTTCCAGACTTAACAGATGGGCAATACAAACTGCCACAGTTTGTTAGAAACAGAATTTGCAGTCTGTCTTTGCTGAGCAAAGTTTCTTTCAAGTCTGATTTTCATACAGTTTGCAGTCAGGTTTTTTTTTCTTCTAGGTAGCTCGAGCTTGTACCAGGTGTCTGATACACTGAGAAAGGTTTGCAGACAGCTCAGGTGTCCTGTGGTTGCCCTATTGCAGGCCTCTGGCAGTGTAAAGGAAAAGCAGATTGCTACAGAAAGCTTGCCCTCCTCTTCTTTTAAACAACTTTTGGAACTATTTTCTTAAAGGATACCTGTGCAGTTTTTCCTTTCCTTGCCCTTACAGCATTACAGACTTGATGTGAAGGAAGTAAGAAGATTTCAGAGAGAGAGCTAGTGTGTTCTCTGTCACAAGTATGATGACTTGCTGCATTTTAGAAACAGTATATTTAATTTATCAGCTGCCCTGTACAGCTCCCTGTGGGTCAGCTGCCCTGCTCTTGAAAATGTTTTCATTAAAATCCTGTGTGTGGATTAACATTAAAAGTAGTCAATAAAGCTGGAATATCCTGCTGTTGCTTTCCATGCTTCTCTTGCCATCATGCCATTCTACCCTCCACCTCCCTTTTTCCCCCCAGGATAGTTCCCACAGGAACTGCCTTTATCAGAAAGTAGAACTACTTCAGCTATCAGTGTAGTGAAAGACTATTTATTCTGGGTTTGTCCCCTTCTCCCTTGTACAAAGAAAGAGGCAACTTGCTGCTTCTGAGTTTGTGAACAAAATATGTAGTTTTTGCCTAGAAATTTGATCTTCTCTTTGAATCTGCAAGAATACAACGCAGCTTAATTTTGCCACTTGCTCTTGGTCATAAAACATACAAGTCTAGGTAAGCAGCTGCTGTTTAGAATAGGCATAGAATGTGTGTGTTACAGGACAGCTTTCTGTGTGGCTGGTGCTTACTGCCTTCCTCTTCAGCAGTGAAACATGAAAGTAGGACTCTATCTTACCTGAAATTCAGTCCCTTCTGGAGGAAAGCTTAGCAGCAGATCCTAATGAGCTTTTGTATCTGAGAGCTTTCTGGAGCAAGTAACCCTTCAGTTGTTGGGACAGGGTTAAGTCCTCGCTTCAGGGGTCCAGCAGTATCTGTGAGGTTTTTAATCGTACTCAGATGCATCCTTAGATAACTTTAATCAGTATCACAGGTCAGAACTCTTAACACATTTTAAAACTGTGACAACACATCTTTTACAACCAGCCTTCGTTTCCTGCTGGAGTTGAGGGTATCTAAGGCAAGTGTAATCATCAGAAGTGCTGAGTGGCAAAAGAATCTGAACTTGGCATAATATATATTGGTTTTTAATGTAGTAGAGGAATACTGGCTGTGGGAGATTTAAAATAAATTTGGTCTTGTTTGTGTCATATTCCCTTCCTTCCACCCCTGCCGATTGTTACTTCAGTATGTGTTGTCCACTTTGGAAGTGACTTTAATATTAAAGGGGAGACTACTGATACAAAGCCAAAACAAAAAGAAAAATCACACTCAAAAAGCCTAGAGCAGTGTCTTGCTGTCTTTTGCATTATGATTCTTAACCATATCACAGTAACTTGAAATAAAAGTATTTCCTTTGTTCCCATGTGTTCTTGTAATATTAAGCTTGTTAATATATCAAACAAGCTAAAGTTACTTTTTTCTTTAACTGTATATTAGAAAAGTGTCCTATATGTTTCCATGGGGGAAACTAGTATATATTGCCAATAATACCCTGAGGATTTCTGCTTCAGTTGCTGAATTTTAAATGGTGTAGAGAGAGAACACCTAGGTTAGGCTTGTAAAAATAACTAATAAAGGTTCAGATTTGCTTTAAATTATTTTGTTAAACAGGTTCAGTTCTAAGCAGGTGTTCTGAATTCTGTTTGTTTTGTTAAAAACAAAGGCAAATAAATTGTTTAAACTCTGCATGACTTTCATGTTTAGGGCAGTCTAAGTTATGAATTAAGGCAGAGTAGGGCAATGCTGTCGAGCAGCTCTGTGAATCCAAGTTCAAAATGTTGTAACTCCAGTGAGCAAATGGCAGAATGTCTGAAGTTGTGCTTCTGCAGCTGTACCCTTTTGTTCAGTAGGGATCATTCCACACTTCCCGTGATCAAATTGACTTTTAATTTATTTTTTTCTTTCACTACAGTTGGTTATATTCTGGGCACTAAATGAAGGTGTTGCCAGACAATTTGACTCCTTCAGAGATGGATTTGAATCAGTCTTCCCCCTCAGTCACCTCCAGTACTTCTATCCTGAGGAGGTTGGTGAATGTGTTTTTGCTGATGCTTTTATAACCTTCTATATCTTTGTAAGGGCATTTGTGACAGTCTGACATTTCTAATGCATGCTAGTAAAACTCAGTGTCCCTGAAATTGTTCAGTGGTCATTTATTTATTGCTTTTATTATTAACAACTCCCTTTTCTTTAAAATTGTGTTTCCAGCTTTTCTGAGAGACAGGCCTGAATTTCTATATGCAAGCTCTCTGTGTTGGCATGGATGCTCTAATTCCCTGTATTTCAGTACCTCTGAATAGCTGTCCACAGATGTGGATGTTACCTGGATGTTCTGTGAAAGCAGAAAGTATTCAGCTCCTTAACGAAGCTTTAGACAGTAAGAAGAGATTCACATGAAGGGGTGAAGAATAAGGATAGTTGGTCTTGCCTTGTTCTCACCAGCATCATACAAATTTCCTTGTAAAACGCTTACATTCTTAAGTGGACTGAATTGAGGCACAATTATGGTTGTCTGGACTAGAAGAGAGAATGTTTTATTATTCCTCCTTTAGGGAGTCTATTTGAAGACTGTACATTGAGAGGTTTTTTTTACCTTCATGAACTTAAACCTTTGACTTCAAGAATGGATATTAAAGCACACTCTGAAACAGTGTGTTAGCCAAGCCTTTGTGGTATTCTTATGGTCTTGGTGCTTTGCAATGTAAGAGTCTCTTAAAGATGAGACCTGTAGCTGCTGTAGTGATTATTCTTTGTGCATCTACTGGTTCTACTTTTCAAGGGTACCAGCACTTTTTTTTTCCTGCAGCAAATTTAAGGCAAGTAAAAATGGCAAATTATTCTGGTTTATCCAGTGGGGTTTTTTACCCACTTGTCCGTTTTGTGCTATATATGATGCCCTTCTCTCTTGTCACTGTGTGGCATGGTTTGATGCTTGCTTCCCCTGGGAGTTTTTAAAATACAGATGATAGGCCATTGCTAATCTACTAACACAGTTGATCAGATTTAAGCCACAGGAACAGTATGAGATGGAGCTTTCTCCTGAGGGACTAGACATGTGTGGTCTCATGTTCTGTTGCTGGTACTTGTCCTGGCCATTTGAACCTTTTTATAAGCCATTCCTAAACTATTACAAAGAACTTGTAAAGTTCTTGTGTTTATGAACAGAACAGCTACGTGTGTCAAACCTCTGGTGTTAGTGAGTTCAGGGCTTTACAACTCCTTGTGTATCCTAGAAGAATGTCAGCAAAACTGCTAATGTTTTGGCTGCTGTAGCCTGTCACCTCTGCTTGGCCAAATGCATAGAAAGAACAGGCAAAATAATTGAAGGACAGAACTGCTGACAGATCCACTTCCGTCTGATGACTGTTCTTTTTTCTTTCAAAGATCTCACGTTTCTAAAATGCAAGAGTAAGCACTCTGTTCTTTGCATTCCTCCAGATTGCTTTTAAAATTGTGGTATTTCATAAATTTCTCCAGTGCCAATTGCTTATGAGGACTCTGTTTTAAGAGAGAGGTTCAGCATCTCGTGTGGTAGTGGATTGTATGGAAAGGCACATTCAGCAAGTGAGACTGTCAGTGGGGTGAAGCTGCTGAATCCAAAGAGTTTGGGTGGATGGCTTGGTGTGACTGAGTTGGTTTTGCACCAAGCCATCCCAGAAAGAGGGGCGCTGTAATAGTGTTTGGATCAGACTTACCCTGCCTCAAGTTCTAAAGGGGAACACTTTTTCCTTGTTGTTTCATTTATAGTTGGAGCAGCTCTTGTGCGGCAGCAAAACAGACACTTGGGATGCAAAGACTTTAATGGAATGTTGCAGGCCTGATCACGGTTATACACATGACAGGTAACGTGGCATTGGTCTTGTTAAGAAAACAAACCAAAAATCGAAACAGGAGAAAATACCTATTTAAATAGCTTTGATGTATTGTTGCTCAAGCTACAGGAATTATATGAAATTTATTTGAAGATATTCATGCTGCACTGAATATGAATGTGATGCAATTATTTTGATGATAAAATAACATTTTCTTGGTTCTTTCCCCCTCTCAGTCGAGCAGTGAAGTATCTCTTTGAAATTCTCAGTAGTTTTGACAGTGAGCAGCAAAGACTGTTTCTTCAGTTTGTGACGGGTAGCCCCAGACTGCCTGTAGGAGGTAGGTCTTCCTTATTTCATATTGCTGTGTATGAAATCACTATTAATAATGCATATCGGAGTAAGTGGATTACTTCATTATGGGAAAGAATGATTAGAGGTTCATACTTGTTCAACATTTCTAATTTCAGAACTGACTGGGTAGATTTCAGGTATAATTTTCATAACCTTCATGTGAATCTCATGACACTTCATTTGACTCTCCAAGTTTAATTTGTTACCAGAAAACCTATCAGAGGGCAAAAAATAGTTCAAAATTTAAAAAAAAATGAAAGCTCCTAATACTGTATTTCTTGGCTAGGGGTGCATTAAGTTATGACAATAAAATGATGCAGTGCTGCCTGGAAAGAATAGTCTTTCCTAGAAAGAAGACAATACTAGCATAGTATTTATTTTATTCAATTTCTCCCCCTTTTGAATTTCAGAATTCAGGTGAGAGGCAGTGAGGACGATGGAGGAATTTGCTGTCTTTGCTAGGGACCATTGTAGAATACACATTTTACCGTAAATCTCAGCTGAACGCTTTGCAAGTAAAAACAGAATTTATGCATCTGTTCCATTACAGTTTTGGGGATTTTGGGGAAAGAGTTGATTTATTTTTTTTTAGCATTTAAAGCACTGGTTTTAGAGCTCTTTTATGGAGAGATGGTGCAGACAGGATTGAGAATTAGGAGTATAAAAATTGTAGCTGGAGTAAAAACAAACTAGGTTATTGTCATAGATAAGTCCTGAGAAAAAAAGTGTGTGAAGCCAATAAACTCTTAAAAATATTATCATTGGAATAGGGTTTTTACACATACAGACTGCAATTGAAAGTAGAGTAGATTCATTTAGCTCATTCCTTTTTTTAAATCCATCTTGGAAAACTAATCTACAGACAGGATTTTAGGTATTTTTTAGCTTGCTGCATGGCCTTACAAAGCCCTATCCTAAACCTGTAAGCCGGGAGATGCAGCCAGAGGTGCCATGTGTGCCTCTGTCACTGATGGATGTCTGCAGGGTCAGCTGTGGGTTTTCAAGAGGAGCAACCTTATTCTGAATGTCTTTTCTCCTGAACAGGTTTCCGAAGCTTGAACCCTCCCCTGACGATTGTACGCAAGACGTTTGAGTCTACGGAGAATCCCGATGATTTCCTACCCTCAGTAATGACTTGTGTGAACTATCTCAAATTGCCGGACTATTCAACTATTGAGATAATGCGTGAAAAACTCTTGATAGCTGCAAGAGAAGGGCAGCAGTCATTCCATCTTTCCTGATCACAATGAAAAATGCAATGTCTGCCTGTTACAGCAAAAGAGAAACTCATGATTCTTTTCTAAATATATCACCTGAGTCAAGGAAACGTGTTACGCCTTCTTGTTGTAGAAAAACGGCTTGCAGATAATAAACAAAGACACTTGGTTGATATTCATTAAAAGCCCCTATGGACTTAAAGTGATCAGGCCCTAAAAGTTGTTGTGACAAGGTTTCTTTAGCAAGTTCTTGTTTAAATTATCATTTATTTGATGAGTGAAGTTTTTAACTTGCTTTGCTGTGTGAAATTTAAAAAGGGATGTTTTTCCAGGCTGGAACAATAAATGTCGCTGTGCAGTTTAATACTGGGCTGTGTGTATCCATCTAGCTAAGTCTGAAGTTTTTCCTCCAAAGACAACTTTTGTACATAAGTACAGAAATTAAAACACAACATGTATTTGACGAATCTAGTTTAGTAGACTAGTTCTGTGTACCCTCACCTGCCTCTAATTTTACCCATCCTCATGTATTGTCTGATGTGCAATTCACTTGGTTCTTTTTGTGTGCAACATTCAACAATTGTTATGTTTTGGTTAGCATGGGCGCTTAACTGCTCCATGCCTCTTTCTCTGATTAAGATAATTTAAATTTTACTGAAATCAAATATATATTGTCAATATAATTCAGCCTTTGTAACTAGGTAGAACCTTTCTTATAGCATAGTTTTACTGTAGTGGTAGGTTATAATGGTGACAGTCGTTACCAGTCGGCGCTCCAGAGCTGTTTACACAGTGATTCAGGCAGCAAAAGCCTCTTACTGGAGGCAAGGAAGAATTATTTCTTTCATGTAGTTGAAGTCCAACGGCTTGGGCTGGCCAGTGTGTATTGTGGTAAGGCCAGAGCATTTCGAATTGATGTAAAGTTTTTTAAAAGACAAATTAGTTGTTTCATTCCCTGTTTGAGTAAACAGTTTTCTTGTCCTTGATCTAAGTTCCTGATTAATTTTGTAGTTTTTTTCTTTTTTTTTTGTTTTTTTTCTTTTTTTTTTTTGGTTTTGTTTTTTTTCTTCCCCCCCAGTGCTAGCTTGGAACAAGCAGTTCAGCCTTTGTCTTTTGACACAGATAAAGCACCTGTAAGCAATGCTCTGTCCAACTGTTTTATGTGCTGATTTCTCAAATCTGCAATAATTTACTTCATCAGGTTAATGTTTTTACCTGAATATAAATAAAAAAGTTTGCTTCACCTTTTTGTTCATAGTTTTGTACTGTATGCCTAAAGCTCAATTGTGTAAATTACTGTAATGCAAGTAAATCATCCCAAATCTACTTGGCTAACAACCTGCAACTCGTGGATGATTTACTACTAAAACAAGACCTTTTAAGACCTCCAACTCAGAGGGAAATTTTTTCCTTTCTATGGGTTCAAAAAACAGGCAATTACAAATATTCCTGAGATGTACCTGCTACATAGTTAATCTCTTTGAAAATGTGATAGTTAATGACTTTTATTCAACTTTGAGAAATCAAAATTCATTTCAGTGCTTAGAAATTGTTAAATTCTGGCTAATCAGGTTAGTGTTTCCCCTAAACTAACAAGTTTTCTTTTATCTAGCTGAAGAACTTGTGCTTCCAGAACATGTAATGGACATTCTTCCAGTGAACATTCACAGAATTACATGTGGTTGCTCAGACCAGTGCCACTGCATTGTCATAGAGATCTGTCATGAGCATGAGTAGAATGTGAAATCCTTGCACAAAGAACCTGATAACTGAACAGTTTTTCCTACCGTATCACACCTGACCGAAGGCTCTTCACACTGTACATACAATAATGGTAGCGCACAGTGCGGCATAGTTTTCACTCAACTTCAAGGCAGTGTTTAAACTATGGACTGGTGTTTAATTGTTCTGATAACTTGATCAAACTGAGCACAAACAAGTGTTTATAGTGTGTGGATAGCAATTTGTTCATTTTCTAAGGTTCTATATTTTAAAAAAAACTGACTTGTGTAAAAAAAGAAAAAAGCTAATATTTTGTATTAAAATATCACGTGTATTGATATTTTTTTTTACCCATGTTGTCTCCCTCTAGAATCTGGCTTTCATCGACTTTGAAATTTTGAGGAGCTTTCAAATTTGATATGTAGCCTTTGTGTAATTTGCAGTGGGAAAATAAGCTGTTGGTTGCCTATTTGAAAAGGAAGGGAAAAAAAAGAGAGTACCTGTGGGTGATGACTTTGGTTGTTCTGGCTGTCATTTTCAGCACAGAATTAGGATTCGAATTGGCCTGAGAAGTGAATGAAACCCTTTTGGTGACCCTTCTTTTTCCTGCTAGGGGCAGCTTTTAGTGCATTAGAACAGTCTGGCTTAAAGGTGAAGACAGGAAATGGTAAGAGTAAACTGAAGAGTCACCTGGCTGCAGTACTTCACTGCAAACAAATGCAGTATCTAGGAGTAATTAGGACATGTGGAGGGGTGGGGCAAGATCCTAGGGATTCCTCCTTTCAGGAACTTTGGATGAAGGGAAAAGTTCACTAAAATCAATCGTGGGTGTGTGCAGGTGCCAGCTGAGGGCTGTGTAGCCCTCAGAACACGTAGTCATCTTTGTACTGCACTGCTTTGTATATAAGGTATAATAAAAGATACAATAAGAATTCTTTAAAATAGATTTTTTTTTTTAATTTTGTAAGTTCAGCTGGTTTTAGATAACACCGCCAGATACTGTTTTGGATGAGTTTCATGTTCTTCTAAGTGAACAATTGCAGCAAAAACATCATTCATGGAAGAAGTGCCATCTGAGCACTGATAGCTTCTACTGAACTTGTGCAGTACTTTTATTTTTGTTGCATGTTGGCTTTTTACCAGAATCTCTTGTGTAGGGAACACTTAAGAATCCCATCTGACGTGAATTAGTTACAGTGCTCCTTCATGTTCTGTAGGAAGATGCACAGGAATTAATTCTGTGTAACCCCCCCCATACCATTACCAAACTTAGGTGGATATTCAACTTTCCAGATGCAAACTGCATAATTGGATTGCCCAGATTCTTCCTTCTTTGCCCTCAACCACATGTCTTATTTTCTTATATTTCCTTTCCCTTCCTGATCTGTCCTCCGATGAGAATGTGGGTGCCAAAGGGCAGGGACTGGTGAAATTCCAAGTGTCTGCATCACTTGTGCCCTTCACTGCTGCAGGGAGGGCTGTCCCACCTGGTTTCACGAGTGATGCCAGTTCCTGTTCTTGGAGCAGCCTGAACCTCTGCAGAGGGCTTTGTAGCAGGACATGAGGGATAGAGTGCCTCGGTTTTAATATGAACGTGCCTCCCTCAAGCCAAAACTCTTTTCTATAGCTAAAGCTATTGGCAGAATGGAGAAAAAGGAAAAGCCTTGCTGAAGTGGATTAGAATAAAAAGTTTGGAAGGGGAGGCAAATTCTTTTGGAGGGTTGAGCCTTTTCAGGGCTTGCCCCATCTTCCTTGTATTTTCCTTTCCTGGTCTCTTGGATAGCTTCAACTGGAAAACCTCTCTGCTCTGTGGTCTCTTCTGTGATCTTGCAGGAATTTCTCAGCTTGATGTTCCCAGCATGCACTGTGTTTTCAATAGCTTTTCTCAAATGAGTGCAGATAGTTGCCCCAAGAATAGGAGTAGTCGCCCCACCCCAGTGCAGCAGCACAAGCTGCAGTCACAGTGTTTGATCAGAAGGTCGGTGTGTGTTTATCCAGCAGATAGGAAACAAATTCCAGGGCTCTGCTGCCTAGGACTGAGAGTGATGGCTCAAGGAATAACTGATGCCTTTAGAGGAATGCCATGTCCTTGTCTTGTGGTGCTGAAGTGTGTGTGTATTGATAGGTATCGAGCTGCTTTGTGGGTGAAGGGAGGAACAGATCTTGGGTCTCTTCCTCCGTCTGTGTGCATTTGGGGAGTAATGAAATCTCACACTGTAAATGGGAGAACTAAGCAGAGGGGAAATAGTCATGACACATCCAGTATTTCCAAGTTACTAGATTAAAGTTTGATAGCTCTAGAACTAGTTCAGCAGCAACTCTTGGAAACCTGGTTCGAAGAGGAAAAAAAAACAGAAAAACCCCCAACAAACAAACAAGAAAAACCCAACAAAATGAAAGAACCAAGAAGACCCAAACCCAAACCACCCTAAAAGAAAACCCCTCTCTGCCCACCAGCCTCCCCAAAGGTGGGAAAAACTCCTAACTCCTGTGATGCTTTCCTGTATTTAAGGAGGACACTGACCAGTTCAACCTATAAGCAGCATTTTGGGGTAAAGCAACATGTGCTGTGGGTTGGGCTTTTTTTGGTCATGCCTGTCTGTCCCATTCCCCCTCCTGCTCCCCCCCTTTTAGTATTTGTCTGTGGCTATTGCTGAGATCCTGTAAAAGACAGAAATAGGTAAGCCTGGGGGAAAATGTGAGGCAGCAACCACCCTGCCTCGTGTCTGAGAACAGGAAGAGGTGGAAGGAGGAGGCTTCACTTTGTAAAGGTAAGCTTGCACAGTACATGTTCTTACACACTGGAAGCCAAGGCAGGTTGATGTTCCGAGGTGCTTAAGGAAGTTGCCCCATCTCACCAGCCATTTCCCGAATTATTTTGCTCTTCCCTTAGCTGCTGTCTGAGGTATTCTAGGCTAAATATGGGCCTGGTCTGACTGCAGCTCTGCTGGTCTTAGGAATTCTTCCATGCACAAGCCTCTGGTGGGCAGGTGATGCAAGTAGTGATCTAGAAATAGCCAGTTTAGGAGGTTTACAACTCCTTCCACCTGAATATGAAAGCAGTGTTAGTAATGGAATAGGGGCAGAGACCGCACAATACTAATTCTTTATAGCTAAACAGTACTTTTATCCTTTTTATTCTTGCTACATACAGTATATATTCCAATTACTGTCCCCTGTTGCCTGTTTTTCTCCTTTCATAGCTTATCTTTGAGTAATCTTGCACTAAAACACATTCAAATGCTTTCTTCATACTAATAACTTTAAGGTTTTATCCTTCTGTGCTGCAGCAGACTATTTCTGACCAAATTCCAGTCCTGATGTAATGCCACCGATGTCCAGATGTTTCATATCTCTAAGTCCAAAATAAGGCTTTTAATAACTCTTCCAAGAGATTTAAATTTATATATTTTTTCAATACAAATGTCCTCCCTGTCAGCCTGGCCTCAAAAACACATTCTTGAATCCATACTGGATCTGAATGTGCTGATGTTTTTTGCTGAACGGGCCCTTCCTATCCACAGACATCATTCAACAAATGTATCAGATCCACTATGGAACTGGCATTTTTGTTTAGGTTTTAATTTTTGTTTTTTTACTAGTAAAGACAACTTTACTTTGCTTACTCCCATTCAGGGGACAGTTGTGCAGACTGTGGCTTGGCTTATGCCAATCATCCCTTGTCTCTGTCTGTATTTCTTAGTTCCCTTTCCTCCACCACGTTAAATATAAACTTCTTGTCTCCCAATGCTCCAAAAAAGAGCTGTCGTTCCGTCTCCTGTTCTTCATCTCGCACCTGAATGTTTTCTCAGGTTGCCTTAGGCACTCTAAAATTAATCTTTACAAAGGTTCTTTGCCACAATATTTGCCCCAGAAATGATTGAGAAAAATGACAATTGCTGTCAATACTTATGGTTTGTTGTGATGGTGGATATTGACTCATTATGCCTCTCGTGCTGTGCAGTTTTTCTGCAGTGCCTGACTCTGCCCTCTCTTGTGCTTTAATGGTAAGCAAAAGTGGGGAGGGTTTTCTTGTCCTTTGTACAGCAGCAAATAGAACGTGATTATAAGAACAATGTCTCAGAACTGTTACCCAATCTGGAAATAGGAGCAAAACATTACCAGCCGCCAGAGATTTACTTTTTAATCTTATGTGAGAAATCAAAAAAACTTTAATTTGATTTTTATCTAAAGGAAATTTAACAGCAATAATTTTAGTTTTTCAATGATTCTTAAATGGACTTAGGCAATTCTGGTTAGTTGTCAATATGAACACTTATCAAAGATGATAATGCTTTTTATGGTATTTCTTTACCCATTTGATTCTTTATCATGAAAATGCATCTCTTCACACCTGAATCAATGTGTAGATCAGTATTATATATGATACCATGTAATAATGTCTTTTACATTTCACGTTATGATCACATAGTTTTAAAAGGTGTTAAGAAGTCTAGGCTGTATTTGCTTTGTATTACACAATATCAGCAAAACAGCTTTCCAAAGGGTGAATCTGTGCCTCTCATTCAGATTTTATAGTAAAATTAATCTCAGTGCAGTGTAATCTTCTTACTTGGCTGAGGCCTTTTATGAAATTTCCTGGAAAATTCAAGTTAAGCACTTGTCTGCAGAGCTTGCCTGATTTTTCATTTGCCGGAGCTTTGTTGGAGTGCATGCCTTTCCCCTCCGAGCCGCGGGGATTAGGTGTGTTCCATCTGCTGGCGGTGTGCTCTGTGCTGCTGCCTGTGCGAACACTCGGGGTGGCCAGAGGCTGAGCTGCAGCACCTCTGCACGGGGAGGAACATGGCAAATGGAGGAGGGCACAGGTTATTTCTGCAGCATGCTTTTGTTGTAATAAGGAGTACTTAATATCTTGCCTCTTTGACTATGGACAATAGAAAAATATTATGTGACAGTGGAAAAGCAGACACCGTGTGAACTATCCCTTGCTCTGCGTGCAATCAAAGAGAGCACTTTGGTTTTCAAGTTCACAGTTTATATATCTTTATTTGAAAATCTTCAGTGAACTTGCAAATATTAGTAACTCAGTTCCTTTTATAATTGATAATTGCTGAGGAAAAGAGCAATTTTTAAGTGGTCAACACTTTGCAAAACCAACCGTCTTCTGCAAAACCAACCAGCCCTCCTCCCAAAAGCAAAAGCTTCATTTACAGAGACCATCTAATGCAAAAGTGCCTGCCTGGTAGAGGTCATTTGTTACACTTGCACACACCAAAAGTGTGTGTGCTAGATTTTGAGAGAACGTGCCAAGTACTTATGACTTAGATTTCTCATTATTTGAGCAACAATAGGGACTCCAATATGTGCACCTCTACTCTGGAGAATCCTGTAAACACATTCCTTGGGGTTAGCAGCCACACAAACACAGTGATTATGCAAGGAGAAATGGTGAGGATTCAACTTTTATTGCCACAAAGTGTCCATCTGGGCTATAGCACATTAGTCTTACTAAATGTAGTGACCAGAAGATGTTCAGCTCATCTAAAAGCATGTTTAAAAGGGCTTGAATTTAGTGTGGAGTTATCTACAAAGTAAAAATGCTATAAATGACTCTAATAGCATGTGGCTCCTTAATCTGTGAGAAAAAAGAGGTTAAACTAGATCCAGTGGGAGTCTGATGAAACTAGAATAATTCAGATTAAAATTATGATTTCAAATCTTGAGAAAAATATGCCTAAAGTCTTCATTGCTTGTGGTCTTCAAATAAAAAATGGATACTGTAATTTATGCATATTTCTAGTCTGAACATAAAATAAATGAGACGTTCTTTATGTGAGAGGCCTCACTGGCCCAGAACTGTCTTTCAATATTACCATTTTGTTTTCAAAAGGTTTTAAGATACAGTGGATACAATATATAGGTTGTCATTACCTCTGACTGTGGACTGCATGGAATAGCAGTCACATCCACTGCCTCTGCAAGCAGCATTGACCCCTTGAATCACTTGAGTCTAATTTTCCCTAGCTTTGAATTGATGTTAACACCACATACTGCACAGTGGCCCCCCTTTTCAGGGCAATGAAGTCATACTGGCTTCATTGTTTTCCCATAAACATATAATATTTATTCTCAGCTTTTACAGAATTTAGAGCCTGATCGTTTTCTCTAGCAAGGTTTAGCATTGTGTAAATCAGGAGTTCAGAGTTACAGGATGAGTTCTGTACTTCCCTCCTGTCTGTAGATGTTAGGCAAGAATCCAGCTTGTTAGTAGTTCAATAGTTTAAGATCTGGGCTGGAGCCTGAGCTGTCAAATTTGGACTCCCCCACCTCAGGAGAATGGTGAGGAAGTGGTGAATCATGACTCAGTTAACTGGGAGCCTGAAGATTCAACCTGTAAAGGAGTCAAGATATTTTGTGGATTCATATTTATTAAAATAAGTGGATACAGCTCTTATTTGAAATAAATGTTTAGGGAGAGAATGAAATTGAAGACACAAGCCTGGCCTGAGCCAGAGTCTACTACTTTTAAGAACATGTAAAAGAACAAAGAAAATAGAAAAAAGGTGACATTTATCTGTGAATTTTAACTCTAGTGATGATGATATTACTGAGTAATAATAAACTGAAAAACTTGAATACCTGAAAAAGAAAATTTGAAAGAAGAATGGCAGGAAAGAATAAAACCCCCCACAATTCAGTTTTGTATTTGCTGGTGAAATTTTGTGTTGAAGTTAAAACAATAATAGTTCTGCCCTTGAGAAACCCAAGTACTGCTCTTTTGTGCCTACAAACTAAACTAAATATCACCTTTTTGTTTACTGCTCAGGAAGAATAACAAAACATTAAGCCTTAAAACCTCCAAGTAAATGACCTTATGACTTTTTTGGGGGGTGGGAAGTAGAGTAAGTTGTCTATGGATATTTTATTTATCCTTCTCCATGCTGCTTCTAATGCGTGTGGTTTTCCAGTCATCCAGAATATGGATGTCATGTCCTCTGCCATATACACCTTGAAATTCATAGAAATAAAGGGTCATTTGCTAACTGGATGTAAAAATAGCTTTTCTTCAGATGTATTACTTCCTTGAAGTTCTCATGGTCAAATACTTGTTCTGATAGCTGCCATATTAAGCATGTCACTTGAACTAATGAATCGTTTATGTAAATTCTAGGATAAAGATTTAAGGCAATTCTGACCTATTGAGAAAAGCTTTTTGGCAACTTTTAGAGAAAGACCTTTCTTAGAGAGCTGGCAGTCATTTTGTTTTGTGAAACCTCTATACAGTGTATATTTTATTCCATTGTTCTAAAAAATATATAAGAACCACACAGGTTGATAAAAGTTCCTGTGAACCTACAAGTAGGTGAAGATGTGGGAAATGCCACCACTCCAGAAGTGCCCGTCTGCCACTGATAAAAGGGGCACCATGAATTTTCACAGCACAGTGCTTTTGTGCTCCCTGATAGAAGAGTTTAACTTCTGCTCTATGGATTTTGTCATAAGACATGATTTATGATTCCCAAGAATTTCTGATTCCTACAGAGAGGAACATTTCTGTACCCAGGCTGGCAACTCCCTCTTGATACTGGTTGTATCAAGCCCTCCCTGCTGATACCGTGGCATTAAATAACAACATATACTTTCACTGCCACCAGGGATAAACAAACCAGCATGATTTTCACCGGTTTCCTATAGCAAATTTAGCAAACCAAGAGAAGAAAACATACAGGCTTCAAACAACTTAATAAAGGGGAGCAAGGTAAAATAAATACAAATGCAAGAAGCAGGCAGAAAACCAGATAAAGCCCCACACATTGTCAGGGAGCAGGGTGCGTGTCAGCCTGCAGTGAGATGAAAGAGAAACAGCTATTATTCGGGTACACATGAAAATAAAGCAATGTTTTCACCTCACACATCTACAACAATGAACTATGTATTTTTGTCTCTGCTCATATACTTAAACTATCTTTCTCCTGTAGCCAAAAACTGCTGTCATGAACCCATGAATGTCAGACAAAATAAGTTGAAATGTGAAACACCTATGCATGTTCCTCCCCAGGTCAGTATTCTTACTGTGTCCTGTGTGTTACTTATTCAAATGTGTACTCCAATATTTTGGTAA
>JAWWMO010000011.1:15247254-15308989 GCA_035047845.1 Dendrocincla fuliginosa
TTTTTTTTTTTTTTTTTTTTTTTTTTGGTGGGTTACCTGAGGTAATTCTTGAGACATTTAAGCTCCAAATATAGAATGGCCACAATAGAATTCCAAATGAAAGCTTTGAGCGTGTTCCTACATGTTTAATTTAACAGCTTCTCAATTTAGGGTCACATGTTTTGGGTTCCAGCTAGTTAAATTTTTAGCAGTTTTTAAGGCTGGAATATAACATACAAAGCTCTTGCATTTAGGCTTTGGTATATGGTAGATATTTCCAGGTATGATAGTTGAAGGGCAAAATTTGGGTAATTTTTCCTATGCAACCTTTAGATAAAACTGAGTTCTAGAACTGTTTCTCCTGTTATCCCTTCCAGATAACAGTAGTCAGTGAAATATATCCTTCTTGGCTCAGATAGTTTTAGCTAGACAGTGTAAAATACTCTTTAGATCTCTTAGGCTCATGTTGAGAGATATTCACATTGATTTAGCTTGTGAAGGGTTGGAGTTTGCATAGCCTGTCAAATTTGGGTCATTTAAGCTGACTGTGGTAACCTCCCATTTAAGATTGTGACCTTGCAGCCACAGTATCAACCAAGACCATCATTTTCTAGTAATTCTGCTTATACTAGTTCCTGTATGTTTTTGTTGAGTCTAGAAAATGAGCCATGAATGGGGATCCTGCTATACTTCTATAAACACAGAAGGAAAGAACGATTCCTGTGTGAAAGAATTTCCAGTTTGTCACAAAAGGAAATGGATGGTGTGACATGGAGACCCAGCAGTGTTTGCTCCATGGTTGGTTTATCACGACAGTGCAGAAAGAAGCAGTGCTAAAGGCTTGGTTAATATGACATGAACAAGAAATATTTGTGGCTGTCTTTGGAAATTAATGGGAAAGCTGCCTGCCTCCAGCCTAATAATCCTCTTGCCCTATCTGCCCTCTCCATGTCTGCCTGCAGCAATAAAAGCATAGGATTTTGAAGCAAGAGTTCTTTTTTAGTAGGATTATATGAAAGTCTCGTAAAATGAGAATGGCAGAACTTTACAGACACAATTTAAGTTGAAATAACTATTTGAAAACCTATTATAGAAGAGTCCTTGCACAAAGAATGTATTAGTTTAACAAAATCTATTTCGGTTAACCTGGCATGACTTCAGGAACCAGATTCCATGGGCTTTTCAGGCGTTCTGCCAACCCTGCCTCAGTGGGTCATGGTTGCTGTCTAAGCATAGTTTTCTAATTATAAAAGATTTTTTGTAAATGTTGGTGATATTGTCCCTGTTTTGACTAATACATGTTTTGCAAAATACAGAACAAAGTAGCTGTCCCACTGTAATCGGGTGTCCTGCACTGTTTCCCTCTTCTTTAACGAAGTGTCTTATGTGATGTGAAATAAAGAACCAAATTACACAGCCTTGAAATATGACAAAGCAGACTTCTTTCTACTGCAATAAGGTAAATTTAAAAAATATCCCCCCCTTCCCAGCGTACAAGAATTTTACTCTCATCTAAAAGATTGTATTATTAATTTTGTAATCCAAATTTTTTACTGTGAAGTTTAATAAGCAGCCTGAGCTTTTATAGGGTACTGAAAATAAGCTCCTTGCTAAAGGGGGTGATTGTAGTTTGTGAGACTTTTTCATATTGCATGCTTTTTTAACTTGAGTGCTTTTATCTCATCTTTCTTACTCGAACACATCTTCAGTGAAAATCATCCTCATTATTGGATCATGAGAGCATCTTTGTTTTGGCCACTGTTCTGGAGCTAATGTAGGTCTTTTCTGGGAAGTGCAGCCCCACTCTCCCAGTGTGAAACAGACTGTTGCTGCTTTGGAGAGAAGACAGAGTTCAATCAAGATTGCTAATGATTTTTGTTCCATTACCACACGAGAGTCTGTTGAAACAAGAGGTATCCAAAAAGTGCCACAAACACAAGGAAATTGGAGAAAAAAGTTAAATATTAAAATTTCTGTAGCATGATAGAGAAAATAAAACCTTTCTTCAAACCCAAATACATCTAGAGGAGCGTAACTCAATGTGCATGCTGGCAGGAAGGTCGGGGGATCGTGCATGGGGTAGTGATGAACTGAACTTAGAGCTTCTGCCTTCTCAGATCCATTTTCTGCTGTCAGCTGAAAGATGAGGAGCCCTGAAAGAACTAATTCACAAGCACTGCTTTTAATGTTGAGCTGTTGTGTTGTCTGCTCTTCACATGGGACCCAGTGAACTGCAGCGTGCAGATTGCAGTGTTGCTCGTTAAATTTTAGGAATGTTCATTTCTTATGTGTATTTATAATAAGTTGTTCCTGTTTATAATATGAGACAGTGCCATGCTCAATATAATATTATAAGGCAACATGGAAGTAGCTCAGAGCCTGAAAATACAAAAATATGTTTGAGTGTCTTCTAAGGATGCTACAGCCTTGTTAGGAGAGGTAATCAGGAATGGATTTGCTGCTGGAATCAGGGGAATTGGAGCACCTACCGCAAAGGAATGCGCATTTTTCATTCATTAAAAAAAAAAAAAAAAAAAAGGTGGTCCTGGATGTTCCAGTCCTGCAGAAGTTCTTTCTGCATTACACTTAAGTGTTAGCCTTTTATGTCTGCAGATGTGTTTGGAGGCATTGGCATATAAATATACTGGTAAGTATCTTTCTTTCCGAAGGGATGTGTTTCTGAGAGTTCATATACAGGTGCAGGAGGGTTGCAGCTCTCACCACATCTGTTTATAAAGTATATGTACTATGTCCTGGAATTATTTTCATAAGAGTATGGGTACACGTCTTTGAAGGAACCAGGAAAGACTTTTTTCCCTTGTGTTTTTTTATTTTTTTTAAAACACTAAGGTTACGAAGGGTGCTTTGTGATCGCAGCAAAAGTAAGGAACAAACAGATTTCTGAATCAAGGTAATGAGTTAGCTGAGGTTAATTGCTGCAGTCTAAGTGGATTGTAGAAGGGTTTTTAAAAATATTTATGGTAATTACAAATTTCAGTGTGAGATGCAGAAACACCACTGTCTAGTTTAAACCTCCTTTTCTCACTCAGGAACGTCTGAGTTATTGTAGTCCATATTTTTTGAGAGGCTTCATACTTCTAAAAACATTACTGGGGAAAAATCACTTCTTGGTCACAGAGAATAAAAACTACATTGCTTTATTAAAATGAAGTTTTTGAAAGGCTATTTTTCTGAGCCAATGTTTTATACCTGTTAGTAACCAGAAATAGCTGTATCTAGAACAATTTGTCTATGATTTTTTAAAAAAAACAAATAGCTATAGAACATGTTATGAAACCCTTGCTTCCACATGCAATTTAAACTGAGTTGTTTTATTGTAGACCCACTTGCTAAGCAAAACAGCTTTTAAGTAGGAAAACATAAAATAAAGCTGATAAAATTAATCTGATTTGATTTTTTTTGAGGCCCAAAAGCTTGGCTTTCAATGTTTTTTCAGCACACATGTAGATCAATTTTGTATTGCATGGTATAAGGGTCTGAAGCAAAATACATGTCGTGCCTGTTTTGGCTGAAATTTGATGTTTTTCAGTTGTTCCTGTCAGTACTGTTTTGTTCTGAAACAGTGAACATGTTAAAATACCCTTCAAGTTATTTTTTTTTTCTTTTGACCCCAGTATGACCCTTAAGCATAGATTATGGGCAGGGCTGAGACTTCGGCCTAAGTCAATGTTAGATAACAAAAATGCTGGTATTTTACTTTACTTACTGATAACCCAAAGTATCTTGACATGGGTGAGCTCTGTGATGGCTTCTGAATGCAAAGGTATGTAATTGGAGGGTTTATTGTCAGGTGTACTTAACTCATATTGCTGCACAAGTAAGAAGGCTCGTGTTTATAGACACTTAACATATTGGAGGTAATCTGAGAAATTCTGACAAATTGCTCACTGCTGTCAGAGACCTGCAGGTCCATTAGAATGGCCAGAACTGGGAGTTTGTAAAATCTGAAACTGCAAAAGTCAAGTCTAAGAGAAAATGTACAGATTTCTTAAAGCTAAAGCAAAATAAAAAAAAAAAAAAAATAAGAACAGGAAGATAAGTATTGATTCTTTTCTCTCTGCCTCAGGTAAGCTGAGTTTGGATAGGTTTCATCAGAAGTTCCTAAGTTTCCTTCACTAAATTCCACATGGTGAAAGTCACCCTTGGGGTGGCCAAAGAACTCCTCATGTTAAAGTCCTGTCACGAAGGAGATAAAATGTAGGCAGCAAGACTGGGTGCTTGTGGCATCATAAACACTTGAAGATCAACGTGTTTGATGCATCCAAGAAAGTGTTTCCTGCACACTGCAGGTCTCAAGGGTGCTCCAGATTTCAAGAGAATGAGGGAGGGTGGCTGAACTGTTGTCTTCCCGCTCTGCTTTCAGTTTGTAGGATGAGGGTGAACGCTCACAGCAATTTTACGTGCTCTCAGACCGAGTTTGTTTTGTGTTGGGCTTTGTTTGTTCTGCTGAGCAGTGCTGGCCCACTGGACTATAACATCTTGTCAGAGGATATGTGATGTGGTCATCTAAGTTCATCAGCTACTTTTTGGATGATATCTGTGTATGTCCTTTCTACAGTTCTAGGAATTCTATGGATTTTCCATGATTAGACTTACTCATTAATTTTTATTTGGTGTATGGAGTATCCCCTGATGTACTCACAAACAAGGTCAACAGAAGTCAATTATTTTTTTTTTGGTTCCTCCTTTGTAAGCACATGAAATCCGTGAGGAATGGTGTCCTGAATGACTGACTGGGCTTTAAGTGATTTTTCCACATTTGTATGGGCAGAAAGAGGTTAGGGGGATAAAAGTATCAAGTTGAGATTTTTTTCCCCCTAAATCCTCTTTATTTTTATATAATAGAACTTCACATTTTTACCAGCCCCTGCTTTCCAAGCCCTGGTGAGGACAGCCCATTTCTGCCTTATTTCAAAGGAACACCTTCCTGCTGGAGTTAAAATCTGCAGGCTCTTGCTACAGCTGTGCCTTCAGTTCATCAATTACAGCCAGTTCTGGGTGCTGCAGAATTCTGATAATGAGACTTTGCCATTTTATATAGGTCACCACGAGGACCCAAGGACAGAAATCAGATAAGAGGAAGCAATTGGAAAGAAAATGTGAAAATTTAGTAACCATATCTTTTAACAGGGAGCTAATTGGGTAAAACTTTTAATCCAGAAGTTTGATTAGCAAAGCCTCAATTATCATGTTAGACATTATACTTTATGGCCTTTCATTTCTGGATGAAAGACATTTTGTGAGGCTCAAAGATTCAAGCACTTTAAAATGCAGAGGTTCACTGTGCATGCCAGCTTTATTCATAGAAGCCAGGTAGAACAAACATTAGTGACTGTTTACCATTTTTGCAGGAATATTCACTGTCCACAAGACCACTCTTTCATTTTAAGCACCTTCTTGTTGATGTAGAGATGCAGTGTTTAACAGCCAAGGATATCTGCAGTGTATGAAAAATCTCTGTACAACCAAGGGATTTTTGGCTAGCAAGTGGATTAGTATCATTAATTTGTAGAGTTTTCTTTGACCTTTGAGAAATTTCAAAATTATGATGATCCACTTAATAGAGGATCCAAATCAAATTTAGCTGATCATTAGTTACGTATTGATGGTAGCACTAAAAGGCCAAGTCAGGCTTGGATTAAACTGATTTAGCGTTATATGAATACAAAAAGAGATTTTAGACAAGTCCAGAAACTTATTGTGGTTTAATTATAACCAGTTGATACATCAGCAACGAGGGGAATTCTGGTAAGTGTGTGCTTATGTTCATAAAACTCACAATTCAATGTTAGTCTTCATTCACTGGGAAGAAACTGATCTGAAAAATGAACAGGATTTCAACAAAGGGGATGTGTGCAGGTAAATAGCAAGTTTTGGATATAGGTATTGGATGCACGGGCCCTCCATCAAGTCTTTGCTTTGCTTTGTTTATACCTGTAATTTAAGAATGTGTGGTAACCTCCAAAGCTATGTATGACTTCTGGTTTATCCTTCTGAAAAAGTTACTGTATCTTCACAGTAAGTGGAACAAAATATAAATCTGCTTCTATTTGTAAAGAAGTAAATATTAAAAAATCTATAATTTTCTGTGTCTTGAAAGATACAGGAACTCTGAGTAAAGAGCCCCTAAATTTGAAAGTATTTTAAACTGGAATACTTTTTGGGAACAGATAGGAAAAAAACCCCAAAACCCAAACCTTTTTTTTTTTTTAAAACTTTTTGCCTGAAGTTCCCTAAACCAGCATGAGATTTGCTACTGTTCCATTTTACCTCTAAGAAATGCTTAGTAAACCTAGGCTGTGTTTTCTTGAAAAGAAAATTGATAAATGTAAGCTTTTCATTTCAAGGACCAAACTAAAATTGTGCCTAATAGTTGTTATGCACAGTCAAAATTTGCCAGTACGTAATAGTGAAGTTCCAGCAAGTGCATAGAAGGGTGCCCAGAGACATACTGGAAGAATTTAGCTTGGCGTGGTGGAGGAGGAGCAGAGTGGGGAGTTTTTGCCTTTTGGCTGAAATAGGACCAAAGCTGTGCAGTGAAATTGGTCTGAAATGAAGATTTTTGAACTCAAGAATGATGTACAGAAGCCTTTGCTTTAGAGTGACATGTTTGCTAATTACCCCCCCCCCCCCCAGTAATATATTCCATTGGTGTAAGAGGCTTGTGAAAGGGGCAAGTTCCTGTTGAGTGGAACAAACAGTGAAATGTGATATTCTCCCGTTTGGTGAGATGGGAGGGAGGGTGAACATGAGGTGAGAAAGGGAGCAAGGAATGGAACAAAGCAGTAAAAGGGCAACTGTAAGACATCTCATCCTGAGGATAAGTCTCAGCCACTCTTGCCCCTGGACTAGCAGTGAGACCATATCTGACATTTGTGTGATTCACCACCCTTTTTTTTGCCTTTTCGTGCATAAAGCCACGTTTCTAAACCAGTGAAGCAGATTTCCACTGTAAGTCTACGAGAGCCCTTATAGGATGGGCTGACACTAAATCACAGAAATGTCATCTATTTCTAACAGTCTCAGGCTGAGGGCATCTTTTTTGAATGCCATGTATATAAAGAGAAGTTCTTTTGTAGTATAAAAAAAGAGGGGCTATAGCACCATGCATCTTACAGAGGCTATTTTTCTCTAATTCATTCCCCCCCCCACCTTGCTATCTGCTGTGTTATTATTTTGGAAATCATCTGAAGGTGCTTCTGTCAGAATGAGACTCTGAAATACATTGCTCTAAAAATAACAAAACAAGGAAAATTTCTGATGCATTTTTGAAAATGCTTACAATTTTTAAGGCAGGTGACAGTACTAAACACTGAACAAAGGGATCTGTGGAACATTTTATTTGGTAGAAAGTTCACTCTTTGATCCTAACTAGGCTGTTCATATATTTAGTATTTACACAAGGAATTTCTATTTTAGCTGTTTAGCTTTCAAATTTTGCTTTTCCTCTCAAATATTTGTTAAAAAGAACCGTAATTGTTGTCTTTCAGTTTATTTACTCCCAACTGTTCCATCCCTCATGCAATTTCATGATGCCCATGCACGCTATCTGGTGTTTGGCTTTTGGCCTGGGGGTAAATATTGATTGTAAGAAAAATGAAGGGTGATGTCCTGTTTGGTTTGATTTTTCACTGCAGGGATCAGAGAATCTGCAGTATTAAGTGGCGTGCAAACCGATGCATTTTAAATTTCTGTGATTTACCAGTTGTGTTGACTTTTTGGTATCAGTTTTGGGAGACCAGTACTGTATTTAAAGAATGTGAGATGTATTTACTAGGATTTCTTTCCCCAGCCTCAGGGGTGTTCGCATTGTTAGGTCGTTTCTGTCCTGCCAGCTGCTGTGCGGAGGAACTTGTCAAATTGTGACAAATTATGGAGAAAAAACTTGATGCTAAATCGAGGGAATTTCTGTCATCTAGTTGTGTGTGTGCTTGTATGTTGACAGTGGAGTGTCATGCATTGCTGAATTGTAGGGTGTCGATATTTCTCAAACAACATAAACTCTGCTGCCTTGTCACATCATTAAGTATCTTATCACATGCTTTGTCAATTAGTAGCTTATTCTGTCTCAGGCCTTGATTGTTTTTTATAGTTTTAACTAGTAACTTTAGTTCAGTTTTCCTTCCATATAAAAGTATTTGATCCTAGTTGGATGGGCTTTGCAAACAAAACTAACACATTTTGGTAGGTGAGTTTGATATAGATGGAAAATGCAGGCAAGTTAACCATTGTATCTAATTGAACCATTCAAAAGACAAATTGCATAGTTTGTAGGGTGTAATTGGATGTAATATGGAGTAATATGCATTTTTTGGCAAGAGCTCTTTATAAGAAAAAAAATTACAAGAAGAAAAGGTTGAAGTGTTCTTTGGAAGCAGAACAGGGATTGATAAAATTAGTGTAAAAATGTTCAGTGCGCTGCATTTGCTCATTGAGGGTAGTGAATCTTGGCCATGGGAAGACTGATGAGGATACAGAATGTGTCTACTGGGATGGAGATAAAAAGATAAATTTATTTTTGGAGATAATTCTATAATAAGCAGAGCAGATAAATAGGTGAAACAGATGTGGTGGCTTTTATTTAAAAAAAAAAAAAGAAAAAGAGAATGGGAAAAGAACGAATCCAGCCCCAATATGATTGTGCTTTGTTTTGCAAGATCATTTCGATTTGAAATCTAATAAGGGTCAGTGAGGAAGAGCCATATTAAATCAGCAGGCATGATTTTCTTTAAATAAAAGAACAAGTACAGTTGCAGTAGAGTATATCCTAAATTGTGAATATAAGTTTAATTTCAGCATTCTAGAGTGCATTTTTGGTTACAAGCTGATTGTATTGTGGGACAAGAAAACATGGCTAGTTACCAACATATGGAAAGTTATTCTAAAGGAAACAGAGTAATTATTGTAGGCATTTTACCAGATGGTTTGTCATCTAAAAACAGCATTGCTTTGCTTTGCTTTGCTTTTATTTTTCTGTCTTTGCAGTCAAAGTGTGGGCAGAAGGAATGTGCCCTAAAGAAATTTAGGATGGGATAGTGCCATGCTTCAATCTGCTTGTAATACCAGCCTTTCAGTTTTCAAATATTTACCTGGCAGATCTCTGTACATGTTTGTAGTAGAAAATGGTGTTATTTTTTATGTGCTAGTTACACCAGCAAGGGATTACAGGCATTTCTTGTCATTCTACTGGCTTGTGAGGAGGGAGGTTTCTATGGTTAGTTGTTCAGTGAATATACCCAAATTTTTTAGTTGCATTTCACACATAAATAACACTCTGTTGCACGTAAGACTAAAATCACAATCCAAGGAGGTCATAATTCAGGCAGTCTAAAGGTTGTTCCTCTCCTTTTTATCAAAATTCAAATCCTATTTGAGGTCATAAAATGAAATTGCTCATTATTTTGTTCTTACTTGACATTTTTGTGTGCAAGAAATTATCCCTGAATGTCTTCATCAAATATGCAGTCTGTTCAAGTAATGGGTAATGGGAAAGTAACAGAAGTGTGACAAATCAAGCTGGAAATATATTGGCAAAGCAATGTGACAAAGCTTGTTCACCAGCCACCTGCTTTTATCTTACCTTTCAGTCTCTTACTCTTCCCAAATTCAATACTAATCTACAAGACCAGGAAGATCCCTTAAAACTTCTCTGGCTCGCAGGATTCTCTTTCCCCCCTGGATCTGTTGAGGGCCAGTGTGACTGCCAGGACTGGGCTGGCATTTCACATGGAGGTACCTGAAAGTCACTACATTCCAGTAAAATTGTCATGGGCAGCAGTTCATTCCTGGTTAGGTGTTTTTTGAACTTAAATAGAAGTGAAGTCATTGGAGAAAGGCCAGCTTTGAGTATAATGAAGTTTGTAATTTATTTATATTTTGTGTATACCCATGTTTTAAATACATGTGTTGTGGCTAACTATTTGTGCAGGTGTTGACACTGTGGTTGAAACAGTCCATTTTACTGCATGCATTGTTAGGCTTTCCAGTGCTCTGTCCCTTTGTTCCCCTCGATATGGCAAAAGCAGATAGTGAAGCAGAATTCAGTCTTGCTGAAAGCAGTGAGCACAATGAGCAACATTTTTTATCTGATTATCTGATTTACTTGGGAATTTAACGTTTCATTTGCTCTTTTTTGTTCTTGTTGTCACAGGAAATCAGTGATTTGGCAGAGGGAGACCATAAGAATAAGAGTAACTTTTTATGTACTCTATCCCTCCATCGTTTAGACTTCAAACATAATTTCAGTACTATTTCACAAATTGAGACTTATTTCTTTCCGGGACTAAGACCATGAAGATTTAGTGTGTATCTGCTTGTCTTTTGAGACCATGAAAGGTATTTTGCTTTTGTCTCTCTCTCTTTTTTTTTTTTTTTTTTTTTTTTGGTTGGTTGGTTTTCTTTTTTTTTTAAACCTTTTTTTTTTTCTTTTACATTTAAGTGTGTATTTGGTCCTGGAATTCAAGGAGGTATTGATAGAGGGTGCATATGATGAATGATTATCAAAAATTGACTGGGGTTTGTCTGAAATGCAGGAACTTTAGGATAATGAGTTGTTTACTGCCAAGAGATATTGATCCTTCCAGATGAGCTTGTAATTAAGCAGGAGATCATTTGAGCAGGGAGGGAAAATTGTATGGATTTGGTAAACTAGCAAAGCAGATTCTGAGGTTGTAAAGGAGGGATGTTTTTTTTCCAGCAATTTTTGGAGAGTAGGCTGGATGTTACAAGCCTAAATATAGCAAGAAAGCTTTTGGGTTGATTTGTAACCTGAGCATCCTAATGTAGCCTGCCCAATGGAAAAGGGATTTTGCTCACATATTGGTGGTTTTCCACCAACTGCACTTCTTTTCTTTCATTTTCACCAGGCAAAGTAGGTGCACGTATGAAATCTCAGTGTCTGAGTGTTAATTGACTTCACTGCCAGAGGTAAACCGTGAGCTAAGAAGTCCACAATGAAATCCCCTTTGAGGATATATCAGAGAACATTCTGAGCTGGAAGGGACACACTGTGAGAGAGTGTCCCCCGGAACAAGTGCCTGGATATTTGGATGGTGGTATCTCCAAACAGGAGATTAAAGAGATATTGGGGGTGCCTGTGAATGTGGCTCAGTTCCAATGTAGGTTTGATCATCAACTGGATAAAAAAAAAGATAAAAATAGGAGGATGTAGAAATCTGCAGTCTTTAAGGGTGTAATTGGAGTAGATTTCCCAAGATGGTGCTCCAATTATATTTCAGCATTTATAGAGAACGTACAGAAAATGTGATTGAGATGCACTAGTGGTATGATGAAGAATTTCATAAGAAAGTTTTTTGGAAGGTGAGCAACAGCCTGATTTTTCCACAACAGGAGAGAGATAGACTAGAGGAGGACTAGATAATCATTTAATTGATTGTTCCTCTTCCAAAATGTAGGTCTCAGTAGTTCTAAAAATTCTTTCTACTATGTGCCCTGCAATATAGATTTTTGTATTCCTCCTACATATTTACCTAGTAATTTAAAGTAATATGATGATATGATATACATGCATAAATACCATTTTCAGCTTTAACACTTTAGAATTCCAACTTTTTTTCCTCCTTGTCTCTTTAGATTATCATTTCAGAAAGTAGTGCTTTAGTATTCCAAGTATTTTGCAGCTGAGTGTTTCAAGAACTCAGTGTAGTGGGCGATTTTAGGTTAAAGATACAGCACCAAGTCTAGCAAATATAGCTGACTTGTTTTTTAAATGTTTGAGTATTCCTGTGTAAAATACTTGTGTTCTGTCCTTGAAATACCAGTTTGATTTTGAGGGGCTAAAAACTGTAGCACATCTTCCTTCCTCTGTTTCAACTGCAGCTTAGTGTCTTGTTGCAAATGAGAAAAGAATCCTGACCACATGAAAATATTAGAAAATCAGACTGATTCTGTAACTAGATGTTTTGATTAATTAATACTTCTTTCTCCTGCACTGTCAAAATATGTTTATGTCTGTCCTGGTCAACTTCTCATAGCTCCTTTTGTTCTTGCTCTAGACTTTCTGCCAGCATTAATTTCCTAACCTGCTTCAGAGTTTTCCCCCTTCTACATTAAATAAGAAATTACTTGACAAAAGAACTTTTTATTTAGATTTAAAAAAAATGCACAGAAAATATTTTAATTCAGTCTTTAATTAAAGAATAATTTCCATAATGCAAAAGGCACATAAATTACGGGGAAGAGGTTTGTCAGGGTTAATAGCTAATCACATAATGATTTTTGAGGTTTTTTGACTTTCAGTGGAATCTTGAAGGAATATTGTAACCCTGTGTATAAAGAAGCAAACAAGAAGCAAGACAGATTAAGAGAAAATAATTTTCTTGACTTTTCCTCTTGCTCCCCATATTTTGGTTATCCTTCTAATTACTTAATTAAAACAATTTTTGAACAACTAACAGTGAGAGAACAATGACTAATGACAAAATTGATACCGCAGTGAGGTTGTGTTGTGTTTTACCATTGTGCAGATGCAGCATTAAGAATCTACTCCTTTGCACTTTCTCTCCTCAGAGGGAATGGCAGTTGTGTACTGTCTTAAAATATCACGTAGCCTGACAGAATAGGGTACGTAGGATATGGCACAGCAGGGATTTAATGAGCCATTGTTTTGTCCATCACCAGAAGCTTCCTGCAACGCATGCCCATTGCAGCGGTTTAAAATTGTTACCTTTTTTTCCCCATATTTTTCCTATCTTTTTAAAAAAAGTTTGGTTTAGTATGAACAAATTTGCTGAAGGTGAAGGACAAAATGCTGATGCAAGATGTGTATGTGTAATTTCCAATATAAAAAATGGACATTTGTCAAAAGGAGCTACCTCATTCTGTGATGTAAGTACATGAATGTACAAATTGCATTTTATGTCATGTTGGATGGGCCCCCAGAGATATGCTGTTGTGCAAAACATACTGTTCTGCTGTTTGTACGCTCAGTGTTTGGCCGTCTCTTCAAGTATTTCCTAAGCCACCATCTTTCAGTGCAGTTATCAGAGGACAAGGAGCATTTTTAATATTGTGACTAACACTGGTATCAGAGCTGAGCACCGTGAGCGTCAGCGGCCGAGTGGCTCACTGATGCCTGTGACGTGGAGCAATGGGCTGGGTGGTGACCACAGAAACAGCCTAGAATTCTTTTATAGTAGCAGGAAATAGTCCCTTGGAATCCTGTATCTGTTTCCAAAGGACATGAGTGCTTTGGCCCCTGCAAACATGATAATTTGGAGGAAAATAATATCAATAAACACTTCTCCTTACCTCTGGAGTGCTCTCAGACACTCTTGTGTGTCTTGCCATCCATTAAATCAAAAATTGATATAGGAGAGTACCTTTCAAAAGCCCTGATGTTTGGCACAAAAAATGAATATTTTCTTCTAAGAATTAATGGAAACTTTCAAAAAATTAACAGAATAATGCAAGCCTGCCTATAGGACTGTGATTGATGAAGGGCAGCAGGAACAATCCGCAGCAGGAAGAATTCTGCTGCTGTTGCCTTTGCATTCCACAGAAACCCTCCCAGCATGACTGTGGTCAGAGCTGGAAATCCCTGCCCTCATAATTCCTGTGGGGAATGACCATCATGTATTGAACATTGTGCAGGGGAATGGTCACACACAGACCCTCAGAGGGTCTGTCTAAAGCTGTAAAGACAATCAGTTCTCTCCTGGAAGAGAGTGAGGAGAGAGCAATGTGTCATATAGATAGGAAATGACACAGAGTGGCAAAGCAAGTGAGAATCACTGTGAAAGGTGGGTTTAATATTTTGATTCCTATGATGAAAGGACCAGAGAAAAAACCAGGTAATATCACTGTATCAGTGTATAAATCCAAGGTAAACCCACACCTCTGGTACTCTTCTCTCCAAGTCAAAAAGGGACAGTGAATGGTAACAAAGTGTATGAAACAGCTTCTGAATGTCTAGGACTTTTCTCCTTCATCTGTTTTTCAACCACAGTTGTGAGAGAAGTCTCTAAACTCATGACTGATGTGAAGAAGAGAGAAACACATTTGTTAAATATCATGTAGTAAGGAGTAGGAACATACAATAAAGTTACAAAATTTAAGTCAGACAGAAGATCTAGGCTTTGTTATTACCATAAAGATTTTTTAGGTGCCATGAAGCATTGCTGAGTTCAGAAAATGATAAACCTAATTCATAGCATTAAACCATTAAAGGACTGCACTGAAACAGCAGATTTGAAGCTATTTAAAGAGAGTAATAATGGATTTGGAGAAGTAAATAATATGGGAAATGTCCTGTGACACTAAGTTTCAACTTGTCTGCGTACAGACTAGTTCATGAGGATAAACCATCAAAATTGCTATTTGTATAAGTGAGAGAAATTGTAAAATGGTATTGTTTAAACAAGGCTTGTTTCCCGAGTTTATAGTGGATGGCAATTGACAGCGTGCACGCAGTGTAGTTTGATGACAAATAGAAAGTCATTTGATACATTATCTCAGAAGAGAATTCATAGAAGAGCTTATTTAGGTCACACCCCTCCTTTCCACAGTGATAGGAAAACGGGCTGTAAAGTATTGTGTCTGATTTTGCAGATTCAAGTGTTAGACCAACTGAAAGAGAGACCTAAGCAAAAGAAATCCTGTAATGATTTATACCCTAAAGGGACAGGGTCCTTTCACGTGTGCCCTTTCATCTAGAGCAGACACAAATCCTGTCATTTCTTTTAGGAACTGTTCATTAATATTACAATGCATTTGGTAACAGGACAGTTTTAAACTGATACATGATGAGTTCATTGCTGGGCTGAACCTTGTCTCATTTCCCCAGTTCTGTGTGTGTCTTTCATGTTGAACAGTGAGTATGCATGAAATCCTGGAGACACCAGTAAGATCTTACAACAAACACGTTTCTGCTTGATATTTGTAATATGACAGAAAAGAAGTAGTAAACACTCTGAGAGATAATTCCCCTGTTTGTAATGACAGGCTCCCTGTAACTTGCTTCAAGAGGCCAGAGATGGCATACAAGTGTCCCAGAGAGGTTGGCTGCACTCCAAATTCTCACTTCCCTAGACCTAGAAATTTTAAAGGTAGTTTCCTCCTTGAATTGTCCTACCAGGAAGCAGAGTCCTCTGCACTGAAGAAATTAAAAGTCTTTGTATATAACTAGAAGTTGTGAGAGTGATCAAGTAGCTGAAATTAAAAGAAAGTAATCACATTAGAAATGACAGTAGAAGAATTGTGTTGGCATAAGCTAGCAAGATAAAACCCTGAGCAATTGTTACTGGATGGCATGGGAAAAATGATAATCCAGTTTATTTTAGTACCAATTTAAGGAGGTCTTTTGGACCACAAGATAAATTTGTTTTTAAAATAATGACCCCAAAAAGGTTGTTCTACTGACTGGGCAAAACTGCTATTTCAGATGAGACTAAAAGAAGCACTGCCTCTCAGCACTGAATATAATGACCTATTTTATGCATCTGAAGGTTGGCTTATCCTCGAGGTTCAGGCACAGGCTGCTGTTTTCATCCCTCAACAAGTTACTGTGTGTGAGCTGCCATGAAGGAGCTGAGTTCACTCAGCCTGTCATAAAATGTGAGATACAACCCTGTAGTTTAAAGTGCTTTCACAGAGGTGGAGCGTGTGACAGTGGATGAGTGCCAAAAGTGATGGTGTTTGGGCAAGGAGGAGCAGAGAAATTTTGGGCTTGTATCTCTGTCCCAACATTGTTCAAATATTTAATCCAATTACTTTCTACTGTAAAATGATAAGGGATTAGGAAGTGGATGTTGATTGGAAACTCTTAGGACATTGCTCTGCATGTGCAGGCAGGTGCTTTGTCACTAGATAAAGATGCCTCCAACCCTGTCTTTAAGTATCACCTGTGACCAGACAACTATTAGATTTCTAGTCCAGTAGGGAAGGCTGTGAGCCCTTGGCTGCTGTAACAAGAGAGCTGAAGGCTGATACTTCACACGGGCATCCCTTTCTGTTGATCCTCTTTAGGTGTCTGTTCTGCACAGTGTGCTTAAGTGCATTAATTAAAGTGTATTTAGTTCTTGATGTAACCTCCAATAACTATATAAAAATGTAGCTGAGTCTTAGAGTTCTAATCCTGAGCCCAAATTATTAAAAGCAAATATATATAAATATACAAAGGAAAGAGCTTTTAAAATAACAATCATGGGGAGTAACATTGTCCTACACAGCAAACCAGAGTGCCTAGTGGAGAATGCATTCATGTGGCCACTGTTCATCTTTCTGTATTCCTCCAACTAGAAAATGTTGTAACTTTGGATCTGGTGGGATGTTTTCACAGCCTTGTGTTGGCCAAAAGCTGTGAGAGTAGCCAGTTGTCCCATGTCCTGAATTTTTCAGGATTTTGTGCAGTGTTGATGGTTCTGCTGCCTACTTTTATGCACAACTCACTGTATTATTCAGTCCTCCTCTTGTTCCTGCAAGAACTGTGTGTCTGTTTCACTGTATCTCAACTAGAAAATGTCTGAAGCCTTAGACTGGTAAATCAAGAAATGCCATTAGCACTTGAACTAATGAAGTCTTACTTTAGGTGAAGTTATGTCTTGAGGTTGATTGATGTTGATTCCAAAGAAAATGAGAATGCTGTTGCTGTTCCTCTTGCTGAACTTTGTAAGGGTGCTCTGTCTTGTGTGTAATCCCACAGGAGCTGATGCCCTGCACTTTATCAGCTAGAACACTTACCTAGGCTTGATCCTCTATCTGGTTACTTGTTCATGCAACAAAAGTAAAAAATCTGATTATTTTTGAAATGTTTAGAAAATTATCAAATCTGGTTAGTTCAGCAGGGTCAATATTTGTAAGGGTGGACAGACACACAGGTCATGTAAAACTTGGCATTCCTGTAGAGGCTGTAGCACACTACTGGCTTTAAAACAGCTAAAATTTTAGGAATTCAAGATCATCTTACTTTCAGTAGATTAACTAAATTGTTTGTTCAGTTTTGAAAATTCCAGTAGCAGATTGTTTGGGATTATTTTTTTTCATAATAATATTTGGACTGTATGCCTCCCTGGTCTAGTCTTAATCCCACCAAAACTCAGAATATTCATGACAGAACTTGAAGGTTTTGAAATATTATTATTAGCTTTGGATTAGACTGTGACCCATATGCTTAACTTCAAACTTAAATTAATTGGAATGAATAAATCTTTTATTCTAAAAAAATCTTTTGCATGTAAGTTGGAACAGTTGCTTGTGGCTGGTTCCTTTAGAATTCTACTTGTAATTTTTTAGGTCAATGGCTTCTAGAATAATAAAGCATCATATGTACTTAATTTCAGCTTTTCACTAGTTCATTCTAGGAAAAAAAATTATGAATTCTCATATCATTGCATATCTTAATGTCCTATCATCAAAATATTTTGTGCACCCTACTGTTGCTCAAGAAAAATTACTTCTAAAAAGGGAAAACAATATTAAGAATAAAGACACAAATGATAATTCTTTCACTCTGTGATGTTTTAATAATGAAATAATGGCATAACATCTAAACAAACAAATATGTTGTGCCACTGTAACAAATGGAGTGCTTTACCTTCAGAATTCCCCCCCAGTTTTGCCATGAGGTTCCATCTCCCCACTGTACTGTCAGATGCCAACCCTGACTGAGAGTACAATGAGATGGTGCTGCAGGGAGGAACCTCAGTGCTGATCTTCACATGTCTGTTGGTACTTTTTAGAGCCTTTCTCTTAAGTAGTTGACCTGTCTTCAGGATGGATATTCTGACTTCATTTTGACTTTTCAAAAGTGTCTTTGCTAAGAATGGGTGTTGCTGGAAAACACAGTATGTTGTCTTAGCTTGTCTATTTGGATTGTAATATTAAATCCATTATATTAGACAAATATCAAACAGTTTGAATGTCCTTTCACAACAGAAAAAGGCAAATATATATTAAAAGGAAAGGATTAAAAATTATCTGGTGAGAAAAGCTGAGAAAAAAAAAGTAAGGTGCTTCTCAGTAATTGTTTATGCACATGCTGACATCTGACAGTTCTCCGTGGTTAGTGGGAAGCAGATATTTTCCTTTCCTTGAGGGAGAGGGAAGGGATCTCAATTTACTTTGCAGTTATTTCAGTATGCCTTGAGGTAAGGATTTGCCTGGGGATAGGTAGAGCAAAGCAGTTGGTGTCTAGTAACTTATTACACAAGGGTAAATTAGCCATTTGCTGCAGCTCTGTTTTTAAAATCTATCATGCTGTTCAAATTTTGCCTTGTTGTATTTGCTGGTTTTTCAGATAGATTTGGGCAGCCATGCTTTAGTTTGCAATTAAACAGATAATTTCTTTAGGCATTTTTTTGCTGCTTCACTGAAGTAAAAAAAAATGTTTTATAACCCTTTATTACATTCACTGGCAGTTTCATTAGTCTGAATATTCAAAACTCAGGGAATGAGAATTGCAGCCTGGAAGGAATCCAAAATTCTCATTGTTAATGGTGTTTCAAAGAATCATAGTCTGAATGATCTGATAAAGGTTGCCCTTTATTAGTTTTATTGATGGCTTTCATGATGGGTTGGGGCATTGAGTTGAATTGCCAAAAGAAAACAATAAATGTTTACTTCTAGAAAGAAGTTGCTTACATTGTATTTTCAGTATGACACAGTTCTTGGCCTCAGCCTTCTAAATCTTGATTAATTCCAATCCTGTCTTACAGCTTGTAGTTAGTCCCTCTTAATCGAAATGGACACAGCTGCCATATTGATGTTTTATGTAATATATAAATGTTTTCTTCTGCTTACACTGGTTTGAGGGATGGCAGAGAAAGCCCTGAGTGCTGTGGTGTCCAGGACCTCTGGATAAAGTGATTTCTGTCAGTTGTGGCTGCCCATTCCTCCCAGTCCCTCCTCCCCAGGGCTCAGGCTGGTGTAGCTCGTTGCCGACGGGCACCTTGTAGTATGAAGTAGCACCGCGATGGCACTTTTCCCTTGTGACAACTGTGACATCCCAATGCCTGTCTGGACTGCCTGGTGCCTGATCTGTGGTCACTGCACCCTGTCAGGCAGGGTTGCACTCTGACCTGGTACTGGTTCTCCACGTGTGGTGGAAGAATTCCTTGGGAGGAGCATCCTTAAACTCAAAGGAAACTGCAGGCCGTTTTACGTGCCAGCCATTCAAGGTGTCTGTGTGCACCGTGGGGCTGGTACAGGTTGATTTTCCCATCCTCGTGTGGCAAAAAGCTCTCATTCTTCCTCGCTCCTGTACTCAGAGTGTCTTAGACACTTGTTTTATTTCTGTTATGTTTGGTCACAGTTGGAAAATTAATGTGTTCTTCAGCCTACTTGTTTTCAAGTTCATCTTATTTTGAGGAAGAATACAGTGCTAAAGATACGTTATGAAGATGATTTTTCTGTCCTTTATGGGTTAATTAGAAGAGCTGGTGTAATTTAGGATTTTTTCTTAACTTTACAGTTTGCTGGATATTTCTCTATATGTTTCTGTTTGTCAGAGCAGAGAAATGTTCAAAAGAAACCTGAATTTCTCGATTATATTTGTTTGTATTTCACTGGTGCTTGAGAGTTTCTCTCTACATCTGTCTCTGTGCTTCCCATCCTGAAAGAAAAAAATTGCTTTCTAACCAGACAGCTCAGGCAGTGTGAGAAGGGAAGTGTAATCTTCATGTTGCAGTTGGGAAAGAGGCAGAGATAGAGTCTGACTGTTCTCGGGTCACACAGGGTGTCTCTGGCAGAGCCAGAAATTGTACCCAGATATGTTGCTCAAGTCCTACTGAGTTGCGAGACAATCTGTTCTCAAAACAGAATAAAATGCATTTATTTCATATACTCATCTCAGTGATTTTTCTGTGGATGGTTTTTGGAACTTCTGAGGGTTTTTTTTAATTTCAATTCATCTTCTTTTCCTTGTCTTCAATGTTCTAGTTTGCACTAATATTTAATGTGTGATAGAATGGGATTTGCAGTTTCACTGTGTGATGGATTGAATGAGAATGAATTTAAATAATAGTTTGAACATAATTAAACCATTTTTTCAAAGAGATTACATTTCTAGATAATCTTTATTGCCATTGCTATGTAAAAGATTTAAATCTGTTTCCATCTCTTTTTCATAAATTGATGCATATGCAAAAATAGATGATATTTCAGATGTGCTTGTAAGAGAAAAACCCTTCCCCCCCCCCCCCTTACTGTATTAAGAGCAGATAATTGCTTAGACTGTAGATTTTAATTATTTTCTTTCTAAAGTATCCAGAAGTTGGTAATTTTTAATTGGTGTGTCTGATCCTGGTGATAAGTGGTGGATCTTCCAGGAGAGCAGTTTTCTGTTTTTGTATTGAAGAATTTCTTCAGCAGTGTAGGTGGCAAAAGTAGTTTTACTGATTTAAATTTCTCTTAAGAGAACACATGAAGAAACTAGCTGTCCAAATCCCAACCAGCTAAAGTCACTTTACATGTCTAAGAACCACAGCAATTTATCCTGTAAATGGAAAATTTTTCTCTCTTTAGACTTATTCTATTTTTTGAAGCCTCTGAGGGATCTACCTGGGCTGTCTCCAGGTAGCACAAGTAGAACCACTTTGAAGAGATTCTGAATAAGCATCAAGTGACAAATTGGTGTCACCACAAGTAGTACTGGCAGAAAGAACTTGCAGATTGACATCCTGCAGTGTTTTCTCTTAAGCTGAAACCTTAGGAAACAACTGGACTGGCTGGCAAACGATCCATGTTTGCGAGTGTGATTCTTAAACAAGCCCAATGTTTATACCACATTCAGTCTGCCTTTGTAAAATTAACTATGATATGAAGGGCACCTTGGTGTGCATCTGCCTTAGGATTCTGTTGGAAAAATGCTCCAAAGATTACAACTTTGCAGACATATGGAATAGCTGCTGTGTGCAAATAGATGTTATGCTGTTCAGCTTGGCTTGGTCAGCTGCGGCTGGCTGTGCCTGTTTAGTCAACAAATGTATTATGAAAACAGAGAGACTATTAAATGAAAACTGGGGCTGACATCAAGAGACCTAAATACTAAATATACTTTCTTAATCATGCTTATTGAAATTTTGCACCTGGATTTTTTTTGGCAGTGATCATACTGTGTTAGTATTTATGGACTGTATGGATACATGTTACTTGCTTCCTCCTTTTCTCTGTGCAAGTCTCTTAAAATACCATGAACTTCACAAAGAAAGGCTAAAAGAAGGGCTCTTTTGGTTGTGTACTTGCAATATACTGATGTTCAGCTCTTACTGATGAGACCAAGGATAGTTCTTTCTTTCTTCTTCTTCTTACCTCTTGTGAGCTTCAGTCCTTTGTTGAAGGTTAAGCCTTGAAATTTTGCTACCCTTTAACTCTGATGTAGCCATCAACTGTGCCAGGGTGTTTCTCAGATCCCTTGGCCAACCATCACAGCCTCCTTGGAGAGGGCTAGAGCAACCGCTGACACATCACAACCAACGCAAATGAATCAATTTTATTTGCCTATCTCTTTTTATCTGCTAATTTACACAGAAAACTTATGCATAAAGGACATTGATTTGTTTTGATAGGCTTATTGAAAGACAAATGAGCTTTAGATTTACTAGTAAGAAAAGAGAATGATAAAATCCTCTGAAGCACTTCATAAAGCTAACTTCTGGGAAAGTTTGTGGCTGAAGTTCTACATCTTACACTCATCTTTTTTTTTTTTTTTTTTATTCTTCATCTGAAGTAAACAGTATTAATTGTTTTCCCTTGCACATGTGTGGAAGGCTGGGGGTGGTTCATAAAGCACAAGGTGTTTTTCAGTGCATGGCAGGGGCAGCACGAAGCAGGGCTTGTCAAGAAGCACGTCTGTTTCCAGCCAAAGAAGCTCGAAAGAGTTTACAGCAAACAGCATGTGTCACACAGCATTTTGTATTATTTTGCTTGTAAAGTGGAGGGATGTATTCACTAATGGGAAAAAGTGCCCTTTGTGGTTGGTTGAAGATGTTATTTTTTCTTTCTTGTTACTAGATTTGCAAATAATAACTTTAACATTTTAGGTGTGACAAGAACAATTAAATTATTAACAAAAAAAAATGGGTTAATGTAAATTTGGATTTACTGTGAAAGCGTGGGTAAAGAGCTTATCCAACAATGTCTTTGAAATTCAGATCTTGTCCAAGAAACTAGAATAGGAAAAAACTGTTGCAAACAGTTTTTGAACCCGGCTTTGTTCACATGTCAACACTCTTTATCTACAATACTCTTAAAGGAAAAGGAAATTTCTGTGAATATCTCTGGTACTTGGCAGTGGAACAAGCTTAAAATATATGACAAACCATAGAACAGAACTAGTTTTGTTCCTTCCTGGAAATTGTTCTTTTCTGTCACTTAAATGTTATTTTGTGGAGAAGAGATCTAGAAATTGTTCTTGGAGAGCTTATATATTCAGTTGATCTGCAGGAGAAAGAGACTTTAAGGACATAAGCCCTTCTGATCATGAAAATCCATACCTCTTTGCTACTTGATATATCCAATTTACTGATATATAAAATTGCTATATAGTTGAGTTTTAAGGATGAAGGAGAGGCAGAGCTTGACCGTGATGCCTAGCATCACCTGCTATGTTGGAGATGTGTCCCCATGCAAAGTAAGTAACATTCTGAGCTGTAACCAAACAAATGTGTAATAATAAGTAACTGTAGTTCTTTATTGAGAAATATAAAAAGAAGCATTGCTTATTCAGGGAAGCTCTGGAATACTGGGTAGCCTTTGGGACTGGAGCACTTGGGTGAAATTTGCGTTTAAAGACTGAGGAAATGTCTGATTCCAGTGGTGGGTTATCTCTTTGAAGTGAAGACAAACCAAGGGAACTGCCTGACTGTCTTGCTGAAGCGATGAGGGTGAGCCAGCAGCGTGATTTAGCTCTCACTGAGGCCGACATTTCTGAAGTGTTAGCAGGGAAACTGTTTCCAGGACAAACAAAGGCATCGATGCGTTTGCAAAAGGCAGTGCTAAACCTTGCAGTGCCAGGTGCAGAAATGGGCACGTGTCTGCAGGGAAGGGCTTGGCCTCGCTGAGCAGACTGCGCAAGCTTGGCTTCGTTTTCTAGGAGATGACACTTGAGAGGAGTCTGTACATGTTTTCTATAAATACATTATGAATGTAAAAATCAATATCGAAGAGGGAAGACACTTAACCTGAAAGTCAATGATGACACAAAAAATGGAGTGCAAACTGGCTGTAGGTAAATTTAAGCTAGAAATTAAAGGCATGCAGGCTTAGGACAGGATTATTCCTCCTCACTGAGCTCAGTCTTGCCCTGTGCTACTACAAATGCTTTTTTAAGAACAGGCACATTTTTACCCCTACTTTCTAACTTGGGTTAGAAAGTTTCCACCACCAAAATAAATAGGATTCTGAAACTGCTGTCCACAAAATGTAGTGTGGGTAAAAGGCCTGGCTGTTTGACATTGGCAGATGTGTCCACAAATAGGACTGTGTGATGAGGTTAACCCTGATCACACAGAGCTGCTTCATGACTTGGTGGTCTGCAGGAGTTCTGTGCCCCATTCTTATTTCTGTTACTCCCTGAAATTTCCAGATGTCTGTTGTTTTCCCTGGAAAGATTACTCTTTTAAGACTTTTTGAAAACTCCTGATAAGGAACAGCGGCCTTGTTCCTGTTTCATGCTTATCTCTTTGCTTGAATGTGGCAATAACGAATTAGCATAAATGGTCCGAGGAAAGTAGTTAATATAGATTAATTTGTATTCTTCTTTAATCCTTTGAATTTACCTCCTTGAAGATACATCAAAGATGAGCTTGGTCCCATAAATATATTTAGAAGATAAATACAGTGGGGGGAAAGAATCCCATTTTATGGTATTCTTAAAACTCAGAAATAAATCCTCTATAATCAGTAATTGACCTATATGATATGTTTTTCCCAGTTTGTTTCAGATCCTTGTGCCAGCAACCCCTGTCACCATGGTAACTGCAGCACCAGCGGTGATGGCTACCTCTGCCTCTGCAGCGAGGGCTACGAGGGGACCAACTGTGAGCGCTCCCTCCACAGCCCCCCAGTGCCTGAGCAGGCAGAGCCCACCCCGGCGGGGCAGAGCAGCCCGGCCTCGGCCACCCTGGAGCCCGACGTGGCCCTGCCTCGCTCCAGAGCCACCGTGACGCTACCCACGTGGCAGCCCAGAGCGGGACAGAGGGTTGTCGATCTGAAATGGGATGAGACAGAGGTGAGACTATTCTGGCTAAATGAAAGTGCACGGGAAACAAAGCGTTAAAGTGTTACCATTTTGGGGTTGTCATTTGTGCATGATTTCCTGGGTGCCGACGGGAGAGAGCTGCAGACATGGTCTCTGCCCTGAGTTAACGTGCTAAACACAAAAACCTCATTTGATACATGTTTTACTGGCAATGGGCTTAAGTTGGCCAATGTGTTGCATGAGGTGGTTCTTTGAAATGGAATAATATTGTTTTTTCCAGGCATTTGTATGATGCCGTTATCACCAAACATCACATCAATTTAGGCAAAAATAAAGGCTCAAGCAATACCTTTAATATGGTTTTTTGCTATTTATAGCATGTAGATTTATGTTTTGGAAAATACATGTTCCTGAGGTGTCAAGAAAACATGGTTATTTAAGGATTAAAGTGGTAGGTAGTATATGACACAGTTCACAGCTCTGGAGATACAATGACAGTGGTGAAAACATTTAAATGTTTAAACTTTTAAACATTTGTTGTAACTCTTGCAAACAATCTCAAACTTACATCTGGCAAAACTAGAACTGGAAAGCCCACAATGTATGATCCTTTGCTTTCTACTGTTGTGTACACTGCTTTTTTAGTAATGCTTAAATGTCTTGCACGGACTTTAGTATCTGCAAAAGTTAAAAAATTGTCAAATGTTACCTAGTTACTGTTAAAGTAATGACCAGCTTAGTACCAAACACTAGGGGTAATGGAACCTGTTGATGAAGAAATATTTTAATTTTTGTAGGCAAGTGTGACATGAGAAAAGTCTTGTAAAGTCCAGTTTGTTCAGGAATAAATAGGCAAAATGTCAGTTGTATCTCTTTTTGAAGTGTTTCAATGAGTTTGGTTCTCCTGAGGTGTTTCTACACACTAGGTAATGTCACAGCAAACAGGCATGAGTTTAATCCTTGAAGAAGTGTGTTTGTCATCATTCTTTGCTAGTCCAAATGAATTTGTAGATGTTTTTCCTGTGACATTCATTTAAATCAATTTTTTGAAAGTAGAGTCAACCTATGTAAAGTGTATGTTTGATGGGTTATGACTCTCAGGTTATATCTGAGGTGTAAGTATTTTGGGGCTGCATTGCATTTCAGTAGGAGTTCTGGTGGTCAATGTCTGGAGCACAAAGCTTCATTTCTTGGATTGCCATCTCCCCCATCTCTTATTTGACAGTAGAACATATGCCAGGCACCAAGGATAGAGTTGGGAGAGAGCACTGAAGCAGAAATGAACAATGGTCTGCTCTTATTACTTAGTTGAAATGCGGTCTCATCTCTGCATGGTTGCTCCATATGTCCTGATCAATTAAGGGCATGCTCTTCCCTCTACCAGATTTCCCTGGTGTGTCTTCCTCAATCTGTGGTCTGGAATTGTATAAGTAACATTTTTGCCTGGTTTGCATTTTAGGTAGATTCACTAAGAATTTCAGTCAAACAGAGTGTTCACACACGGGTATTTTAATAGCTCAAATTCACCCTTCTGCATGTCTTCTGTATTCTTCCTGAGAAATACATGTAGGTTATCAATTGCAATTGCATTATTAACACTAACATGGAAAGTACTTGCTGCCCTGTTATAAAATTGCTTATGTTGATATGTTTTTAAAATATTGCGATGAGTCTTGTGATTTTCACAAGCTCTCTATTGTGGCATAACGACCTTCTACCTTTTTCTTTGGAATTTGCAGTGAGAGAGATGATTAGCTGAAACAAAGGGGTTTCAGTTGCTGATTCAAGACATTTTCTCTGATCTATATTAAAATGAAGAGGGTTGATTTGCCTGAAGGTTTTTGTTCCAAAGCCTCTTTGGTGGAGGCTTCAAAAGTAGAAAGCTAAGTGTTAATAAGAAAAATACTACCTTTCCTCATAGCTTTAAGAACTTTGCAAGGCGTGGTCCTTTCTTGCTCTCTTAAAAGATAAAAAATAAAGTAGCTGTAGATTTTGTATTGCAAAAATGTACTGTTTTGATCTTTGGTGAGATTCAGAGGGCAACAAAGGCTGGTATTATTATGTTATTGTTTGGGTTTTTTAATCTTCCAAGACTCTATGTTTTCTAAATTATTCTATGCTGATACTGCAAGTGAACTAATGTTCTTCAGACTCATTTTGTCTCAGAGACAAATTTTGTCAGAATCTTTCCAAGTGAAAGCTCTCACCATCTTGCAAGGATGAAGTTTACATGGAAGCTTTTCCAGGAAGTTTTGAAACCCAGAAAATGAACACCTGAGAGAAGTAATCTGTCTAGGAGACACATGATGTGTGCTTACAGCTGGACGTGTGTTCGGTATTCCTCAGATCCCAGCGATATATTTAGCCCTGCTTGCTTGGATGAACAGTCTTGGTAGTGTCTGAACCAGTAGACAACATACAGATGTCCTTGGATACAGTTTCATTTCTTTGAGACGTCTGGATATAGGAAATTAATCTTTTCCTGATATGCAGATTAAGGAGTAAAAACACAGATAAGAATGTTTCTCTCAGTTGATTTCTTTAATATAATACGAATTTGTCTTTGTGCTTGGCTGTTGAAAGAGAACTCTTTTTCCTGCTTGGGCCCATTAACTAGTCCACTTGCAAGAAAGATCCAGCTAATAATCCACATCTCCCCAGTTCAATCACCTTTTGTGTTATGGTGTAGAAGGGATATATATTAATATATATCAATAGTAGAAGAAAAAAGAAGCCATCTTATTAATCCACCTCAATTAACAGATTTTAAAAAGGTTTCTGTGTACAAAATCAACTGTAAGATTAGCAGTACCATACTCCTGTATATGACATTTCCATAAGAGATCTCAAATTCTTTTCAAAGGAAATCAGCAGTTTTATTCACATTTTACAAGTGGAGACACTGAAGCAGAGAACAGTAAAGGGATTTGCCAGGTGTACAGCCTGGAATTAGAATGCAGAGCACGTGAGTCCTAGTCTAACCTTCTATTTATACTGCAGGTTTGTGCTCAGACTCAAGGTTTTGGAACTAGTGAGAAGAGGCTACAATAAACTTCCAATTCCCCTTGCAGTGGGGACAGCCATTTGTTTTACATGTGTCCTTAGCCAGTAAATTATAAGCCGTTAAAAAGAATTATTTAAACTTTCTTCTAGGATAAATCTGTAACTTCACTAACTCCCTCCTCTAAAATATTTGTTTATGGAACTTTCCGTAGAAACACCATTCGGATAGACAATTTGATGTAAGCATCTCTGGATAGGTGATACTCTTTATTATATTTATTTTTAAAGCAAAACCCTAAATGTCTCTAAAAGCTCAATATGCTCAAATAAAACTTATGTGAAGTTCACACTGGCCTTAGTTTATCATGGTCCATTGCTAAATGATGTTTAATAGATAGTCATAGATACTAGCCTTCCTAAAATCAAAGCTTTTTAAGGACAGAAATACCCTTTTAGGGAATTCTAGTGAATGCAATTCCATCAAGATATTGAAGGCTTGGTCATCTGAAGTTATACTTCTGTGTGGGCTCAGGACTTTGGGTTATCCAGAACTGTCTTTAAAAAGTATGTGATTATTAACTCCTCCTTCAGGAATCATCCTGTCTTGAAGTGTTTGAGAGTCTGAGGAGATAAACCCCACCCTGATGTGTTTACTGCTTTTCAGTGTTTTGTGTACAAATACCTACAGCTAGCTTGACAGGCTGGTTGAAATGCACATCCCAACTTGCTCTCCTGTGATCTCAGCTCATCCACTGCATGTAGAGCTTTGACTGTGTGAGATTTTTGTGTGATGAGCTTGCTCATACAGTGTTTATTATTCAGAATATCTCCTTACACTTTGGAATAACAAATAACTATTAATTGTTCATGGAAGTAATATCTATTGAATGACTGTGTTGTGGTCTAAGCACAGGATAGGCAGCCAAGCCCCACACAGCCACTTGCTCACTCTCATCCAATGAGAATTGGAAGGGTAAAAGTGTGAGAACTCATGGGGAGATAAAACTAGTTTAATAATAAAAAAAAAAAAAAAGAAAAAAGTAAAAAGAACACAATAAAGAAAAAACCTGAAGAAAACACTCACCGCCAAACACCTGATGCCCAGCCGGTCTCTGAGCAACAGCAGCCCTAGCCAACTTCCACAGTCCACCCCCAGCTCTACTGCTGGTGTGGTGTGGTGTGGGATGTCCCTTTGGTCATTTGGGGTCAGCTGTCCCTCTGTGTTCCCCCAAACATGTGCACCCCCAGCCTACTTGCTGGCAGGGCAGTTTAAGAAAGAGAAAAGGCCTCGGTGCAGTGTAAATACCATCCAGAAACAATCCCTGGGACCAGCCCTGTGCTCTTCACAAATCCAAAACACAGCACTGTGCAGGCTGCTGTGAAGAAAATGAAATCCATCCCAGCCAAAACCTGTACAGACTGAACATCAGATTTTTACCAACTTGCCATTGATTTTGGTGGCCAGCTCAAGAGCAGAAGGCAGATGGTTAATATGATAACCTAGGTAATCTACCTGAGAAAGTGTCATTGGGAAGATAACCTACTTGTGCCTGCTGCTGCATCTGCCTCTTGGTGTAATACTGACGTTGTTAGTCTGTGACAGAAATACAAAGTTTTAATAGTGTTATCTAGAGGATTGTCATGCATCAAAATGCACTAAATCTTCTTGGTGGTGTGATTGCTGACTCTACAAAGTGACTTGTGCTCAGATGAGCAGAGAAACGCAAACTGCCAGCAGTAGGATGGGTGGTGTGGATGTGCAGCCTTCCTTACCTCACATTCCAGTGCTACAATAACTGGCAAGGCTTCTTCGCTTGGTACTGTTTTTGGATGCAGTCTGTCAGTCTCCCCTTGTGTCCTTCAGAGAGGCACTACTCCTACTCTGCACACTTTTGCTTTTCTCTCCCACTGGTGTGATATGTTAGAAGTAAACCTTAATTTTATTTCTGTTCTGGTTTTCTTTCAAGCATTGTCCCATATGAAACTCGGAAGGATAGAAACAAGTGCACTTGTGTGGAGGTTAAGCTGCCTGACACTACATTTTTAGAAGCTGTAGTTTTTCCATGCTACTGCAACTGCTGTTTTGGTTTTGTTTTTTGTTTTTTTTTTTCTTTTTTCCCCTTTTTATTTTATTATTCTCAATTGAATTTCTGTGCCAGAAATGATCCTGCCTTATTGCTTGGCATCTTGATTACAAGGAGATAGTAATGGATCCGCCTCTTATGATTCCATTATATTGCCCTTTATTTTCCTACTTCTCTTTTCCCTTTTAAATTATTTTCAAGATTTATAGCCAGGATCTAACCTGTTTTATTTCTTTTGCAAATTATTTTCCCCTTACATAAGGAAGACTGCCAAACATGTTATATTTCTTAAAAAATAAGGGATACTTCATGTCACATTTAGAGGATTGAAAGGGAATAAATCCTGCAGGATCAATTCTGATAGAAGAGTAGTTATATGTTCAGAAAAGCCAAAATTACATGTTACGAAACTCGCTTTATTGAATTGAAAGTTAATATGAAATCCCTTGGAAGAAGATTTACAAGAACTAACATTTACAAGACCATTCCTCATAATGCTTTTAGTATGACAACGTCTATCCCACTGAAGAACTGAAAGGTTGTCCTCCTTAATGACCACATCAGTTTCCATGGGGCATCACCCCAGAAGGCAGCCTTGTTTTTCTCAAAGAACTCTTTCCATTAACATAACGTCTCTTCTAATATGTTTAAAGTTTTAATCATAGGTTTTTTTCTTTTCTTTGCTGTAAGATGAGCTTGTAGCCATCTTTTTTATTTGGTTCAAGAATGATGTGTGCATTCATGTATTCTGTTTAGTTCCAGACTACTTTGCCCCACTTTGCTCTGGCTGCAAGACCATGCAGATGTGTTTGTTGCCCCATTAGGAGGTAAAAAGAGGAGAATAGCCTTCTGAGATGGAAAAACAAGAGATTAACCAAAGAGAGCATTCTCAGCTAGCACAGGAGGAAAGTTTCAATCAAAACCTCACAGGTGTACACATGAGTGTACACACACATGCACATTAACTTATTTGTGTAACCCTTGGGAACATTTCCAAAATGAAACACTCTTAGTGTATGCTGGAGTGGGGTTTAGTGAAAGCTCTGGTGTCACTGAAGCTACAGTAGCAATTCACAGCAAAGACCTAAAGGGCAACTGGCTCATGGGGTGAATTTGCCCTCACAGCATCATAGTGTAGGTGAGGTTGGAAGGGACCTCTGGCCATTGTCTAATCCAAACTCCTGCATAATGCAGGATCAGCCAGAGCAGGTTGTCAGAACTGTGTTCAGCTGAGTCTTAAGTAACTCAAAAGATGGAGAGTCCACAAGATACCTGGGCAGCCTCTTTTAGTGTTCGGAAGCATCTGTGAGATTTCGGAAATATTCAATAATATCTTGTTAACAGGGTAGTGAGGAATTTCTAGGGCTCGTATGAGTTTGGTCAGACCATGTTCAGGTTTGAGGAAAGTGTGGCATGTTTTGCAGGAAGTGAAAGCCTCCTGCAGTTGTGTGACCCCAGGGCTGAGGCACAGAGGAAATGCGCAGGTGGTGCAGTAGCAGAAGGGCTGTACTTTGCACTGCTCAGGATTAGTCTGCCCAGGTTGATAAGGCCTTGTAGAATTACAAATGTCTGCTCAGCTTTTCAAGAAACGTACTATGAAATTTCATATACAATACCTATCTTCAAAGAACTAATTTCAATACTGAGAGGCTGCATACATGTAGACTTAGTGTCTGTAGGCTACTCTTCTTAGCCTCATTGAATTAAAGTCTAGTGCACTTACCAGTGTAATAAAGGCACTCACATTAAAATATTACCTTGGGATTTATGTATGTATTTCAGCACTTGTTGAGTTAAGTGTATATCTCATTATTCTGGGTTGTGTAAGGCAGGAGAGTAGCTGTGCAATTTGCACTATTTAATTTCTTCAGAAAAGCCATCATTTGGAAGAATAATCTATGGCTCTATTTTTAGGTAGCACACCTGAGTTTCTTTCCAATCCCATCTGTGCTATTGCTATGGCCTGGTAAGGAAATGTAGCCAGTCACTGCTGTCTTTTTAAGGCCCAGGTAGAAATTGTAGGAGTGATTCTCCTCTCAGCATTTCACTCTTGCTTTCCTAAATAATGCTGCCCTTTTACCTATGTAAAGCCTTAAAGCATTTGAAGCTGAAATGTAATTTTTATATATAATTTTATATATAATTTTTTATATATAATTTTAAATGATGTTATCTTTTAAAACCCAAGAAAATTATTCAGATGCAAAGTTATGGAACATGTATGTAAAGAGGAATTCTGTATTTGCTATCAGCAATTTGATAATCATTTTAAGCTCTAAGTAAGGTATTCAAGAACAGCTCTTGAATACATTCTCTGTTGGCACAGGAGCTTATCTTTGTAATCAGCTCCTAAACATTCTTCAGGCTCTGGCAGGTCCACGAAGATTTTGTTTTCTTTGGTGACTATTTTTAAAGTAGCTGCATCATCTGTTGTAAGTCTGTTCCCCAAGGAATTTCCTTAAAGGTTCTGTACTATTGAGTACTTCAGGGGAATTTTAGAAGAGTTTGATGTCATTGCAGTTATATGTAATTTTTAAAAAAATATTTATTTGTGGGACTGAAAATAACAAGTTGGTTTAATTTCTGAGTGTCCTCTGTTATTGTGGCGTATTGGTTGTCTTTGTCCTCATTCGTCAGTCCCTCAGTTTTGCAGAGAGTCCTGTTAAGATGCAAAAAAAGCATACTTAAAAATATTTATACAAATTTCTCACAGCTGTGGAAAAACTGGGCAATTTTTTCCTTAATTCAGGTGTCAAAGCTGTCATTTTTGTCTCCATAGTATTTGCCTGAAATAGGGCACTGCTGGGACCACTTTTTGTTCCTTATGAGAGCTGCTGCTTCTTCCTGTGTTTTTCTGTCTGATCCAAGTATCAGGGTTTTTTATATGTATATAAAAAAATAGAATTTCAGCTGTTGTAGGATCCTGGGTTTAGTGTCCTACTGGTTTATATGATTATTTTATCAGAGTCTTAGAGCTTGAAGTCAGGGCCAATTACAAATGGAGTTCCTAGATAAAGACATCAAACATTACAGATCTCTTAATAGAAGAGTCAAAACTGTGCGTTTTGCCTTCCACTCCTCTGATTATCACTGCAGTGTTTCCTATGTGTGCTTCTCCTGCTGAGTAATCCTGAATTCTGGTGTGATTGCAAGCTAAAGTTTTTTGTTTGGTTGGCTGTTTTTTTTGGTTGGTTTGTTTTTTCTATTTTTTTTCAAGGTCATATCTCAGCTCTTGTTATGCAGCCACTTTGTTCAGCTCCTGCTTCTATATTTTTATGTTAGGTTGTGCCTTTTTTTTTGAGTTTCAAAGAGATCAATACCCTTTACTTCACAAACTTCTAATATTAAACAGTAAGTTAAATGAAATGCAGAAATGACAATTTTCCCACTTGTGCTCCAAGGTAATAGAGGCATGAAATTGTAAAACTACAGAAACACTTCAAAAGTGAGTGTATTTTTAGATGTAGTATAAGACTGTGTGAGAACAGAGATGCTGATTTGGTTTTTTCCTTTTGTTCTAGTAGAAATATAGATACCCGAAGAAAATGGAAGTTTAAATGGACAGTGGCATTTTTCCTGTTGGCACAGGAAGAGTGTTAGCCAAACTTTGGATGTGTTGTCCTTTGAAAGTTAGCTCCATAATTTTGATTTCTGAGATTTAAAAATTGTAATGGATATTATTTTTTTCAAAATTAAATTGAACAATTACAATAAAATGGCATCTCACTTTATTTTCATAAACTAACCTGCATTCATGTTGTATGTACCAGGGAATTCAACAATGAATTATGAAATCTAGGCATTGGGAAATCATTCACATTGGGAAATGTCAATACCGAGTGTTTGTCTTGCCTGAGTCAAAATAAGCTCTGAATCTCCTAGAACATTTTTACTGGCATCCTATTCTGGACTTCTGTTGTTCATGTTTTTGCATGTGTTTCATATAGAGTGTCAATTTGAATTTTATTTCAGCTTACAAATTGGATTCTGGCTTTTTCTTTGATACCAAATCAATTAACGGGCGGGTGTCAGGTTGCATTTTTGCCTTTTCAGTACGGTTGGTGTGAAATGCTTGCACACATGTTCCTGAGGACTGCAAAAGCAACGTGGCAAACTCTGCCCAGAAATCTGAAGATTAGAAGGTTTGTTTGGGGTTTTTTTACAATGTGATATTTCATAGGCAAGCTGATGAAGATACATGAAAACTAGTTATTTAAAACTACTGATGGTGTTAAGTGATAGAAAGATTCAATTACGCCACATAAAATATTACTTGTTTGAAATAAATATACCCTTGGAAACATTAATGATTTTCAAACTGCCTTTAGGAAATTACTACTTTTGAAGGTCTGAATAATAAAGGAGTCTGTCTGTGGTTCCTCTGCGTTGTGTGACATCTTTGATGGTGTCTCGATCTGGTTAATGAAGTAACTGATTTCTGTGCCTGGTGGGCATCACTGGATTTGGCAAACGCGTCCTTTCACTCTCAACTGTGATCACCATTTTTTTCCATCTGAAAGCACTGTTTGTCTAGAAACAACTTTTACTTGGAAAGAATGGCAATGGGAAGTGGAGAGGGTTTTTTAAGGGAAAACTATGTCTGGAAGAAAACATTTCGGTATAGTAGAAAGACAATGTATTTCCTATTATAAATCCTCCAAGATCACATAAATTAACAATTCAATATTTCTTGGATGTGGTAAGTGTTAGAGCTTTTTTTAGTATTTTAAAAGACCAGAAACCTATTCATCTTTTTCTAAACATGTTTGCTTTTGAAAGAAGATGCCTTTAGATATCCAGACTTACATCAGGAATTTTTTGTTAAAAACATAAAAGGATGGCTATATAAATGTTGGCAGCAAAAAGGTTTTGGTGAATGTTTTGGTCCTTCCTGAGGATTTTTGAAAGATGACTGCTGGACTAATTAGTGTCATTTGTAAAAGAATTCTTTCATATTTTCTTTGGTCAGATCTTCTCATTTGTTGTTAAATAAAGCTATTTTTGTTTTCAGATAACCCCAGATGTGGCTTGTGGAAATGCCAGTTCCAATAGCTCTGCTGGAGGCCGGCTTACCTCCTTTGAAGTTCCACAGAATACATCAATAAAGTAAGAATATTTGTTACATGTGATGAAGTACAAAAGTGCCTTTAGTTTCATTTGACTGGCTATTTTTGACAACAGTTTTTGAGACAGGCAGATTTGTCAGGTGGCTAAAAGGCTATGAGGGAACTGCAGCCAGACTTCAGGCATCTAGCAGTGCCATGACAGCTCTTTGCTTGGCATAATTTCCCCCAGATATTTAATGTTTTAGAAGATGTAAGCGTGTAAGCTGTCTCTGGGCTATCGTAATGCAACAGAAATTAGGGCAGACGTGTTGAAGATGTCAGTTTGGAGGAGATATGACATTTCCTTTCTACTTCATGCAGTGAACGCTTTTTTACCCCCTTTAATCTCAAGATGAACTTGCTGGTAGAAAGTGTTGTCGTGGACTATACAAATGCATGTATTTTGTACATTTGTGTTTGATTTCTGGGTTATTGCTTTGGGTGGCATCATCAGCTGTGAAATCTTTGTGTATGTCCTACAAACCACGTTTCTCAAAAATCTGAATTTATTCTGTTACTCACTTTTCAAACTCTTGCTCTTTCCATCACATAGTCGCTTTGTTACTTTTAATTAACAGAACCTGACTTCCTAGAAAGATCTGATTCTGTCAGCTGGGATGAGGCATTTTCTTATCAGAAATTTCATTTTAAATCAAAATCTGCCAACGTAGTTCTCTGGCTCACAGCTTTACTGCAATTTTAGACTTGGATTTTCCCAAAATAGCCAACTTTTCTCATACTGTCATCTTATCTTTCAGAATCCCAGGTTTCTGTTAGAAAAGGCCATGCTCACAGGAAAAAACAAACTGATGCAAGCAGACAAGCTGCAGACAGTTTGGAGCAGGCACTGCTAAAGTGGGGGCTGCCCTGCCCTTCCCACGGCCCGGTGAATTGTGCTCATTCATGAGCCTTAAGCCTAAGTTGGGGAGGTCTGTGAGTGTGGCTGCTCTGGCTGGCTGCGATCTGAAAGCAAACAAGTGTCTTTTCTTAGAATCAGGAGAAAGCTGGCATTTGTGGATTCTAAAGCTCTATTTAAGACCCTTGATGGAGGGACCCCATTTTAAAGGAGGTTGCAGAGTGCACAGTCAGTTTTGATCATTTTTTACACTGTGTATATTTAGTAGTGTTTTATATCTGGGTAGATTAGGGCAGGTCTAGGTCTATATTTCATTCTGTTTCCCATGTTAAAGGCCCAAGTAACATATCTAGTTCAATGGCTACCTACGAAAGGAAAATAATTTCAGTTTAATAAGTTTATTTTGTTTTGATTATCAGGTGTAGCCTGAACTGTGAAACTAGTTGCTATCCTGTTCTAGAAGTGAGAGAGTCAGCAATGGGCTTGTTCCTAAAGAGAACCCAAAGTGCTGTAAAAGATTTTCTTCTTACGATACCTAGTTGCAATATTTTTTCAACTAATGTCACTCATGACTGCAAAACTTTGCCTTTGTTGTTTTGAAGTCAAATCAAAAATGATGAAGGATAAACTGCCTCGTGTTTGTAGCAGGATTGAAATAATTTTATTACAGGAAATTATGGAACTGAACTTCATCTCTAGGTATTTGGAGGTCTGTTTTCTGCAAGAGAGAATTATTAGTTTCTAGCAGTTGGGTGTAGTTGTGTTTGGATTTTTGGAGGATTGTTCAAACTCATTCCTTCAGAGGAAATGAATGCAAATATTTGGGAACTTGCCAGAAACATGACAGGTTTTTATTGTTTCTCTGTGGAGGTGAGTAGGAAAAAATACATCCTGAGAGGACAGAAACACTGGCAAAATAGTGCTCCCTAATGGAGCTGACAGTGGACATGCTCTAGGACACCCTATATCCAATCTGTCAATATTCAGGAAGACACCATGGACTCAGTGACCTTGGGAGCATTACATGACTCATTTGATTTAAAAGAATAAACTGTCCTGTATCTTCGATCTGGCATGTCAAACAAACGGGGATGTCTACAAGGATCTGTCTCCCTGCATCGAGCGAACATCGAATGTTCTTCAGCAAACAAGAGGCTGGATGTACCTGAGCTGTAGAAAATGATGGCATTGTAGATGTGCAAGAGGTACTGCTCAAAAAGGCATAAATACAAAGGCTCAACAAGGATCCTTTGCTATGATGTGATACTTACGTAAAACTCGTCTTGGGCATTAAGATGGTGACCTTCAAATATTCGAAATTGGCTCTCTGTATGATTTAATCTGCTATTACATATACAATTATGCAAATCTTACAGTTGAAGCATTTTTTAATTTTGTCAACATGCTAAAAATCTGCAGGGCTTTTCCTGGTTCCAGACTTGCTAGATTTAAGTTTTCCTTTGTTGATAAGCTTTTGTTCTGTAGTGATATATTTCCTAATAACACAAATTTCCCTCAGTGTAAATATTCTCATGATTTATTTATTTCCTTAGAATAAGGCAAGATGCTACTGCTTCTCTCATTCTGCTGTGGAAGGTCACAAGCACTGGATTTAAGCAGTGTTCACTCATCGATGGCAGAAGTGTCACTCTTCTCCAGGCACTGGGTGGGCTGGTTCTTTCTGAGGAAATGCTTGCATTAGGAAACAACTACTTTATTGGTGAGTAAGGTGCTGACTTTCTGTTCATCACCCCTACGTGACAGCCGATGGTTTACCCAGCATTTAGAGGAACAAAAGAGTAATTCCTTTGCTGTAGGTGCTGCTGAAAGATCCAGATGTGGTATTGGGACCACATTTTAGACACTGGTTTGGTCAAACCAGACAAGAGGCACACTAAATGCTTAAACAGGTGGCACCATTCAGTTTAAAATCTAGATGGTCATTTTTACCTGATCCCTTCAGGTGATGCACTATGATATATGTTCTAATTTAATGACTGTAATGCTTTTGGTGAATGCTGCAGTATATAACTGAATGCTTGAGGTGTTCCTTTGTCAGGTATTGTGTCATGGGATATTTTGTGAAGAGGCCTAAGCCCATACACAGAAAATTGAAAAAATATATTAGAAGATCAGGTTTCCTATTATATTTAACAGTGTTTAATTGCACTACTTTTATATTTTCTAGTTTTGCCTCTGTGAATATGAAACCTTAGAAACATGCTATTTGTTTCACTGGGCAATTAAATGTTAAAGCATCTTTGTGGAAGGAGTGTAATGAAAATAAGCTGATATGTTATTTTTAAGTGTATGGGAAATAATACTGATTTAATGCAATATTTGTGCATAGATGCCATAGACTTAATTGAATTGAGATTTCTGGGCAGATGTTTTATTATACCAATGACATGAAACCAAAGTTATTGTAATAAAACCATTTATTATTATCTGCTTGAAACGCTGTATATCTTATAATGAGCTATAAGCTGCCACAATTGTTATTCAATAACTTATCGTGCTCATACATTTCAAATTAAAAGCATTCTGATGTAGAAACATTGGGACAAATTCCAAATGTGTAGCTGATACAGACAACCCCAACTGCAGGAACAGTGCCTTGTTCTCTCCTTTCTGAGCTGTCACTTAGCAAAGATACTGCTTGAAGGTTGTTAGTATAATAATTTAATTCTTGTCAGCAGCGGTTTCTTTTCGTGATGTTTATTTTCTTCGCATGATTTTCCAGTTTAGTTTTTTTATTATTATTTCAAGATACTTAGTTGCAGGGTTTTTTTCTTTTTCTTTTAATCCAGTTTTGCATTTAATTTCTCAGAGATAAAGCTATGCTTGTGTATCTTCCTCTGGAATAAATTTTTGCATTTGCCTTGTGGTAGTTAATGTACAATAAAAGCATCCTGAAGACAGGATAATTTGTAGCTTTTCTTCACTCCTGAAAGTGCCCAAAGGCACATCTTGATTTAGAAGCTCCCAGAGAGAGGGCCTGAGTTGCTCTGTGAAGGCTCCACTTGGCTGTGCACACCCTACAGTGGAGGCTGTTAATTTAGTTAACTCAAACGTATGTGCTGTTGCTCTTTCATAGTTTGTCTTGTCCTCCTTGTCTCTGTAGCTGCCTTTTTGTCACTGAGATTCTTACTCTGAATTTTTTATTGGGTGTTGGGTAACACAAGGTGAAAATACCTTTTCCTTGATGAATAAGATGGGGTCTAGGTCACAAAAATACCTTATTTCATGCAGTACAAGTTTTCTAAGACCTCTTATTTTACTTCAGTGTGGATTTCAATATTTTCTTTGGTCTTTCTTTATAATTTCCTGATTGTGAAATTTGTAGAATTTCCCAGTTGCTGCAGTGTGATTTGATTTATGTAAAGAACATGAATCATAAATGTGTTTGCATGAAGCAGCAGGGAGGCTCCAGTAGTACAACGAGTGAATAAAAGTGTCTGAGTGCTTAGTCAAGATGAGTGAGGTTATAGTGCATTTGAATTTTTATAAACCCTATTTATTTTAGCAAATGGTTGGATTAGCTGTAGTGCTCTTGATAGAAAATGATTATGAAACATTCCTTCTGCATATCTTTCAGTCCTGAGGTGTTGCAACTCTTTACTATCAGATAATCAAGTAATGAGAGAACTCAAATGTTTTATGGAGTGAATTATTTTATGTTGCCTTAATTTAGTTACAGCTTTTCCCAGAATTATTTTCTTTATTAAAACACTTGAGCAAAAAAAGGGTGAAATGTTAAAGCAATGAAGAAACTGAAACATGGATTTGTTAGTTGAAGAAAGAGAAAACAGAATAGCCTCTGTATTTCCTTCTCAATTTTATGGAAATACTCTGCTTACTTTCTGCCATCAGTTTTTGTCCAATGAAGTGTCCTGGGTGTAAAACTTAAAGAGTAACTCAGTTATTTGTTGTGAAAATGCTGAATGTTATCTTAACTCAACTGAAATCCATAATTCTGCCCAGGCTTATAGAAAAATAATTCAATCTTTACTTCAGATTTGAGCCAGATGTATGGAAGTGTCTGTCAGTCTGACATGCCTAACAAGTTTTTAGGTTTCAATCATTTAGTTTTCAATAAGATCACATGAATATATTTTTTCCTATAGACAGCTTTCCATATATTTCTTTACATGACAAGCTTATTCTAAGGTGCAATAAATGAAGCTGAGTTATTACATATAAAAAAGCAATAATGTTGCATATGCTTTTATTGATGCTATTTAAGCTAGAACAATAGGAGGCCACGAGATACTGTAGGATGCTGTAAACAGAGTCACACAGGAAGGCTGTGCACCTTGACAGTCAAGATAGTTACATCATATAATTTTCCCCTCCTTCCCCATTGTTTTTCTGTTTATTCAAGTGAGTTTTTAAAGGTTTCTTCTCTTAATTGGTGAATTCTGTACAATGTCTTTTTTTTATCTTTTAAAAGTTTTCTAATTAGAACTGTAAAAGAAAAATGGGGAAGACCTGGGTGGTGTTTTTGTTTGATTTATTTTTTGGAGGGTGTATCTGTCTTTTTGATCTATGTCTTATTTGAGTCACTTTTGAGTCACTTCTCCCTCTGTTGCCTCCAAGTTTTTTTACTCACCAGAGTACTTTAATTACCTCTTGCCAGTCTTTATGAGTAAGTTATTTACGTCAAAGATAAAACATTTAGGGAAATATTTTTTGCTTTGTGTTACCTCGTGGTGACACAAGTTTAAAGTTGTTTGGACAAGATTGAAAAGACCCAGAAGTCAGCAGTAATGTGCTGATTTGCTGATCCTTTGGTTTCGGGGCACAATGTCTAGAGGTTGGGAAGAACGCTGTGCTGACAGCCAAAAATAGGCACGTTCAGCACAGGCTGCTCAGCCCGAGGCAGGACCCGCTCTCGGTGAGAAGCAAGGGAAGAGGGGGGCACACTGAAGGAAAAGGGCACTCTGTGTTCCCTGATGGGCTTATGAAATGGCTGCTGCAGCTGCAAACAGGCTTTTGCAGTGCAGGAAAAGAGTTTCAGTGCTGTGATTGTGCAGCGTGGTTATGTTGTTAATTCACAGCATTTATCCTGGTGAAATAAGGCCTGGGAGATGGCAAAAAGTGCTAACCTGAAGACTGACTTTTACCTTCTTTCCATGCTTTTATCAGAGTGTTTTTAGTTTCTCTGTAAGCTTTGATACTACACACATCAGTCTTCTAAAATAGTTCATTATGTTTTATTAGAAAGTGTACTTACTAGCCAATGGCAAAAAAGACCAATATGGTTCACGTTTAAAAGTGAAAAAGCCCCTGAAAGTATTGACTCACTCAGTAGTTTGAGTGGATTAGAAGGAGGATGAAGCCCATGGCATACCCCAAGGGGGCTTTTAATGCCACCTTACTGCTGGACAGTCACTGCGTGGTTGGTCTGTAGTACAAGCCAGGTCAGCTTCATCCCTGCTCATGGTTTGTAACAAAAATGTTTCATATGATGCCAAGAGAATTTAGAAGTTTTGTGCCCTAATCCAGGAACTAAAAAAAGATGTATTTAATCGAGGTTATTTCTGAATAGGAAATGTTTTTAATACCTATACAGAAAAATATCTCTTCTGTGGAGTGCTATGGATGGATATCAAGATTTGCCAAAGAGATAGTTAGAAAGTGAAGCAGGAGGGAATTAATAATATCCTTCTATAAGAGATGGCAATTAAGGGTTCAATATTTAAAACATTACTTTATGGAAAGTCTCTCTGCCTTTTACATCAATAGAGTTACAGATTCATACTATTTGTCCCAATATTCTTTGAAGTTAATGAGTAATTCCTGTATAAACTATTTATCATATTCATAAAATGACTCATTGGTATTTGTTTTAATTTAGGATCTTCATATATTGATGTTAGCAATAACATCTCAAAATGAGTTAACTCCAAAACTTTGCTTTGTTAGAGTCACACACCTATTCTACATTGCAATAACTTGAGAAATTGAAATCAGATGAAATACATTTTACAAGTCTGAAAAAATGAGAGAAGAGTTCCCTGATGCAGCGTCGGTTTGTGCAGGAGTCTTCCAGGCTGAAGTTCTCATGAATGCTAGTGGGTTCCAGCTCAGGATCTCTGTGCTGAATTGGAAGTGCTGCTTGTGTGTTCTGGGGGGAATGTAATCCACTCAGCATTGTGCACTTCTTGCTTTCAGGGAATAATATACTGGATTTTGGTACAATTATATATTTTCCTATACAAGCTCCTTGCTAGTGCATAAGATTTACTAACTTGATTAAATAATAGCTCTTTTGAGAAAAATAGTGCACTAAAATTTTTCTTTAAAGAATAAAAATGGCCTTGCTGAAGGCCTTTGAAGGACATTTTCAGCCTGTGTGGCAATTCTCTCATAAATCCTCTATGACTTTTTGCATGCATTTCTTTTATCCGGGCTTGCAATCACACTCTGATTGAAAACAGGAACATTAATTTTGAGAAGAAAGGCTTGTATCAAAATACTGAAAAAACCAAACCCAACATATAATAAAAGCATTAAAATACTTTTTTTTTTTTTAATACTAGCATTTTAGAAGTTTTACAGTGATTGTAGACCATCTGTTTCTTTTCTGAGTCAGTTAATGTACCCTGGTGCTAAATTAATATACCTGTTCACTAAGGCAGCAGTTCTGTGCTTCAGGTGTATCAAAAGACACACCTGAGGCTGAGAGACCTGCAGTCAGACAGTTCCAATTTCACACATTTTCCAGTCTACTGGAAGCACTGGTACAGATACACCTGTGTGGCTGTACAGATAGCAGGTTCTATTTAACAGTCCACTTAACAGCTCGTAAACAAAAATTACCACAGCTTCTCCCCGCAATGAATTTGGAGATTGAGGAATAATTTATAGAATCACAGGATATTCCGAGTTGGAAGGGACCCACCAGGATCAGTTACAAAATCCAAGCCCTGAGCCTGCCCAGGACCATCCCTAAGAGTTGCACCATGGGCCTGAGAGTACCATCCAAACACCTCTTGAACTCTGGCAGGGTTGGTGCTGTGCCCCCTGCCCTGGGGAGCCTGTTCAGTACCCAAGCACCCTGTTCAGTGCCCAAGCACCCTCTGGGGGAAGAACCTTTTCCTGATACCCAACCTAACCTTCCGTGACACAGCTTCATACCATTTTCCTTCTGTTACCAGTACAATATTGCATGTTTATGATTATTACTTAGTTTTAAGAAGTGTTTATTTAGGGGAGTTGGGCATAATGTCGAGTGTGAAGCTGGCAGTGCCGACTCTTTGCAAGCAACCTGTTTCCTTTCTTTCTTCTAACAACATTAAAAAATGAAATTATGTTTTCAGGTCTCTATCATGGGTGTTAGGATATAATTTCTGTTTGAAAAAACCTGCTTCTCGTTAGCCTTCATGATAAAATGTTGGAAAAATTGCTTTTCTGCCTTGATGTGCCCACTGCTAAAGCTGCAATGATGGGAACTGTTTCTGAAAAACAGTGAAACAAACAGTTGGGTGTTATTATTTTGCCTTCATTTTCCCATAGGTAATATGTTAAAAAGTTTGTATATCTATAATGAAAAAAACAACAACTTGCAAATAGCTTGCAACTACTGCTTTGAGTTTGTGCTTTATTTGGCACTTCCATGATGATTCTTTAGAAAGAGCTTTCATGAGATATTGCTACATTAGCTTTTTAGCTTAATGTCTTCTTATAAAATCAGAGGAAGAAATTTATAAGCAAAATTTCTATTTCTCGGATAAGACCTTGCAGATAACCAGGTAGAAGATTTAACATTTATATGAATTAATATCTTTATCTGAATAGAAAATAAATCCTCCAGCACAATCTTTAAATTATAATGCTTATTTTCATCACAGCAAACAAAAAAACCGATGCAGACCAGGCGTATAATCTGGTTTTATCCAAGATGCCCAGCTTTTTAGACCAATAGCACTAGCTGTTTTAAACTATACTTATCAAGTATTTCAGAAGACTGAATGAAACCCCACTGCCCTGTGCACGCCGTGGGTGGAGTGTTGAGGCCCTTGTGCTGCTCGGCCGATGCACGGGAGTGTCCACGTGCGTGACTCTCACCTTGCTTGGTGGGGAACTTTGGTGACAACTGCTCCAGCTTGGGGGCTTTACCTTTCCAGTGTGCCATTTATCTGGGAGGGCCCTGTTGTCTGCAGTCTTGAGCATCCTGGGCAGCAGAACATTTCCCAGGAGTTCTGGGCACAAGAGCCAGCCTTGCAGAAAATGGCCTTTTGGTAAACAATAGCAGCAGCAGAAGCACAACAGCAAAAAAAAAGTGCAATGAAGTGTTAATTTCAATGATTTCTTTTTTAAAAGGTGGCCTTATAAGGCAAAAAATGAAGCATTTAGTTGAAATCTGAACCATTCTGAAGAATGCTGTTGGCCTACATAAGAAAGGGTATTAAGGAATGGTATTTTTATAAAGGTGCTAAAATAAATATCTTGTACTTTGTGATCAAGTTGAATGTACCTCATCACATGTATAAGTAGATGGGAACATTAGACTATTTACATTATATTATCTTTTCAACTAGCATTTAAATAACTTTTGCGCTTTAGATTAATCTTTAATTGGTAAATTATCAAAACTAACTTTTGAACTCTACTATTTCTAACAAGTAACAGTGGGAAATTATTTTCTGTCTTTGGAGGTTCATCTGCTTGATGAAACACCTTTTGGTTGTTCATTTAGATTTAAGATTTCTCTTTCTTCAGATATGACTTTTGTGACCAATTTACAGTCCAGGTATTTGTGTTCCGTTGATCACGTGGTTGTTTGCACTGGGAGATCTTGGACAGACTACTTAGCCTGATCTGTGAAATAAGCATGCCAGTGCATAACTGGTACAGTATGCACTATATCAATGTGAGGTCAATGAGGGCACGTTTTAATAATGCTTTTAAAATGCTTTGAGACTATAGATATATCTAAGTGATACCTTGAAGTCACTATAGATATACCCTAGCAAATGTTGCCATCCCATCTTCCACAGCTCCCCTTATTGCAGTCCCAGCTGCATCATTTGTATTCCACCACACTTAACTGCTCTTGTGAAGTGTAGTATCAGAGATTCTGGTGGTCTACGTTTGTGCCCAAAATAGTTCCCTGCCAGCTTGGCAGCATTGTTGAAACGCTGACAAATAAGCACATAATGGGAAACTGTGATACAGGAAATCTTTTAGAAGATTAGCCTTGTCACCCTTTGCTGTGCTTCCACCATTATTTTGGACTGTAAGCAGAGTCCTTGAAGCTGTGGCAGAAGGTCACGCTCTGAGCTGCTGTCACATCTCCTTAATAAGCTGTATGCAAGTGGCTTTGTAAATGTACTCTTGCTGGCTAACTATTTCATAGTTCTGTCATGGGTTGTGGTCCAGTAAAGCTATTAAGTTGGGTAATTGTTTAAGTAACAATGAAATTCAGAAATTGCTATTTGTTATAGAGGAAATGTAATGGAACATGTGTTTGGGGATTTTGTCTATGCTAAGTGAATTCAACTGGTTTGCTCAGTTCATAAATGAATTTAAACTGCCAGTCCTGCAAAACTGACCTGCAGCTTGAAAGTCAATCTGTGTGCTGTTTCTTCCCAAAGTTTTGGTAATAATTTTCTGATGCCAAATTTTGCTTTCTGTTACACCAGTGTAACACTATCATTGTCAATCTGCCTCTGGCAGAATTGCAGCAATGTTACTGAGAATGGAACTGGACCAGCAGCACACTTAGCTTGAAGGGATTGTGCATGAGAAGAAAGTATATGCTTGATTTTTAGAAGCCCAGGCTTAGTTTTCAGTGTTGGTAGAAAAAGAAGAAAGCATATCTATTTTTAAACTGATTGTGACTGTGATATCAATTTGGAGAAGGAAAAGAAATGCCAACAAATCAGAGAAAAATTCTTTGTTTCGTGTGAATTTTTGAAAAATTGAATATTCGAAAGAGTTCTTGAACTGATTCTCACTAAAATCTTTATATACTTTCAAAAGCAATATCTGACCAAAGCTTCTGTGATAAAGCACAGTAAGCATGCTGATCTGTATAGAATTTGGGAGAGCTGTACCACCTATAAATAGTGCTATTTGTGGACAAAATAGCAGTTTTGTTATTGCAGCTGTATTTCCGTATCCCCAGATGCTGTGTTGCCTAGCAGCATCATTAGAGAATGATCTCAGATGTTCAGAGCGGTGCTGACGGCTCTGAAGTGCTGCAGCAAAGACTGAGAATGGCATTGATTACCCGTTTCTCACTTCTTGTTTTCTGCTCATGTGTGCTAATCATCCCGAGCAGACTGGGGAAGGATTCCTGGCCCATTCCTCCAGTTCTGTGGAGCTCTATTGGTGTCAGGGCCCTGAGGGTATTGATAGGCCTTAATGACCCTGAGTATAAAGGTCATGGAAAGGGGGATAAATGTTTGTCCATTTGTAAATCAAAAGCAGGTCTTCACTACTTCAAAGCGTAAAGGTAAATTTTAAGAATCAAAGGCATAATGAGAATATTTTGTTATGCTTTTTCATTTGTTAGGTCTCTAAAATGGGTTGAACATGACTTCTATGAACAAGTGAAGGATTGAGCTCGCTTAGATTTGCTCCATGAATAACTATTGGAGATTGTGATATGCAGTGCCATAAGAGAGGGAGATTGGTTTATCTAGTTAAAGTCAATTTACTACTTGATCCCTAGATCCAAAAAGACACCGAAGCTTGGCACTGATTAGTAAAGACTCCTGTTTTCATAGTAATTTTCAGAGTCTTGAATGTTAGCTATGTCATGATACATGAATAGTGTGAGTGTTATGGACATGAAATAATCTTTGAATAAAACCTGGACATAAAACATTTTAGGAGAAAGAACTAAAATCCAGGTATCCTTTTTTCTTTTTCTGATGAGTACTGTAATCAAAATACAATTCTCTTTCTTTCCTAGCTTCCTTTCTTTAAAATATTCTTAGGTCTGCAAAGTTAAATGGCCACAAAAGAAAAGGTTGAGCGTATTGGCCACTCTTGTTTAGCTTGCTGAGTAACATTTTCTCCTGTCATGTAAGAGGTGTGATCAAACAGAAAATTCCTCTTGACTCTTTTGCACTTTAGGTTAATTCCATGACTTTCCATCATCTGTGGATGAACTGTCCTGTAGTTTCTATCCTGGACCACTAAAGCTTATAAACTATGGTTTGATATACTCTGATGACAGCAGTGTTGTCTCTAGAAGCTGAAATCTGCTCTGGAAGTATTGTAGCTTCATTATGTGACTGCATGAGATGAACTGAAGGTGTGGTGCAGGCACACCAAGTGCTGCTGCTTTGCTTCTGAAGGGCTGACACTACCTGTTTTTCTTCCACTTGAATATATCCCAGTTTCCCCTTTTCCAAATAAAGAATATCTGACTGTACTGTACACTGGGAATGGGGTGGAGAAATTACATCACCTTATTTTAGGGCCCTTTTTTTGCTTTCCTACCCATTTTGACTTACCGATGCCCTTGGTGCCAGGGCTGTATGCTGTGCAGGGAAGCTGTAGGTCTTTGAGAAATTCACTGCTTTGCAAAATGTTGAAGCTGGCTACTGACCCCAAAAGCTTTTGGTGTGGGAAGGTGTTGAAAGAGAAAAAGAGAACAGATGGAAGCTGATAGACATCCCACTGCTGTCTCATTTCCTTGGGAAACCAGGCTAAAAATAAGCTGAAAACTTGAGGACTGATACTTCATTGTGAGCGAGCGCCCAATCCCCTTGGCAGTCATCCTCACTCATCCAACAAACCTCTAGGTGGACTGAGAGACCTATATTTTTGTGAACTGGAACTTTAATGTAGGAAACTAAAATGATAATCTATTGTTTCAACCACAGGTGAATATCTGTTGGAATACGTATATTCTCTGTGTGGGATACAGAGATACATTTGAGCCAAGAGCAACAGACAAGCGTTTTGGTGTGGCAGAGCATTGGATGCACACCAGGAGTTAGTTAACCATTTGTAGTGAAGTGTTATGCCTTTCATTAACGTTATATGCACTAAGATAATGATCTTAGTTGGTGGTCTGTTAGCTTCAGTCTTTCTTATTTTGGCTTTCCACTGTGGACCAGTTTGCAGCCTTCAGTCTGCTGTGCTTAAAACGAAGATTGTTCAGAAATGCAGCTTGTGAAGGGAGCAAATCAGTTTGTGTAGTCTAGAAAGTCTGCACTCAATTAATGTTCAAGTAGTGGTAAACTGAATGGCATGATATGATCTTGCTGAAGGCACCTGGACATAATGCTGACACCTGCCATCTTTTGTTTTGACTTTATTCCTTATTTTTCATTCTTTACTTTTTTGATGTGAGTGAAACAGAATCATAGGTACTTTGTGCTCCTAGACGTAAGTAGGTGAAACTATCAGGAGCTGTAGTGTATTTTACCACACATCCTGCCAGTGAAATCATGCCAGCGTTTCTCTATCAAATGCGTGTGCACAAAGCCTGAAAATGCCTCCTTTGCAATCTAAATGACTACTCATGTCACATTATGATTTATTAGACTTTAGCATTGTTTCCATAACACTACTGAAAATAACGCAACCCTGAATTCTGCAACTAAAAATGCTTTGATGCCATTATGTTGTAATCAGCTTCAAAAACCCAATAAGGTTGAGCTGAGCAAAATTACCTTTTGATATAAACTGCTGTAATGTTTTTCTCCAGACCTGAGATGAAGGTAGCTGTAAATATGCTTCTGAAATTATTCTCCTACCTAGAAGTTAAAAATAGAACTGAAAACTCACTCTAGTTCAGTTGCTGTTGTGGGAATTGGGGAAGGAATTAATTGAAGTGCTGTGACCTGAGTTAAGCAGAATGTTATATTTAGATGGTCAGACAAGCTTCTTTTAGCCTTAAAACCTAGAGATCTCAGAAAGTTGTGTACAACTTCTGTAGAGTGAAAATAAATATCCATGTTTGTGTTTTTCTAGTGCTTGGAAATAAGGTGAGATAATTAGGAATTAGAGGAAAATACGTGGCATTCCAGTGAGAATAATAATTTTTCCAGTGGTTTGCCGAAGGGCTTTTGATACCAAAATAGTAATAAGATTCAAAGTACAAAGAAGGTTGATTTAATATTTCTTTAGGGAACTGTCCTGAAGAATATGTAACAATCTGCTTCAGACAAGCAAATGTGAACCCAAAGACATTTTCTAAATACCACATTCTTCCAAGCATTCACATATAATTGCAGGACTGCCAGTGACAATTGCATTTGGTTGTTAAAGGAAACAATTTTGGCTGCATCTTTGAACAGATGGGTAAAAATGGGGTATGTATTGAGGCCAGAATAAATTGGCCAGCTCTGAAGAGGTCATCAGATTACAATAATCCTCACTAGCCAAAACAGACCATTAGACATTTGGAACTATACCCAAAACACCTTTTTTTTTAAAAAAAAAATCTGATCCATTGGAATATTTAGCTAACTTGTAAAGGCTGTACTCAAGCTGATGACGTCTATGTTGGACAGGAGATTTTCCTCACATAGGATTTAGGGATCATTTAGGGGTTAGGGATTGTTTAGGGATCATAGACAACTAATTGCTGAAAGAAAGCAGCATTTTGAAAAGTGAAATCTGAAAATGAAGAACAAAGAATGGAAATCTTCCATATGATTTGCTGTGGAATCTGTAGAATTAGTCATGCTTGACACTTTTGTATGCAGAATGTAAGTAATGCTTTGCAGCTGTTCTGAAGGAAAATTCACTTGGAGTTCTGGGTGTTTCATGAAACTCTTCTTTATTCCTGTTCATAATAAATATTATGTTATACTATTTTTTTCTTCTGCTTGACTAAATGTTGTGCTATTTCCAGTCTATAATGCAAGAAGCTAGACTGCATCTTTGAAGCTCCTTAGAGGCTTCGGCTGTAAAGGGATTTTAGAATTTAAAGTGGAAAATTTTAGGAAAAAACATCCTGTGCCATACACTTCTTGCATCTATTTACTGTCATTCTTTTTAAAATTAAGGATATTTAAATTTTTTTTTAAATCCATTTTTTGCTGAAATTCTCTCTCTATTAATTTCTAAAGAAAAGAATAATCCTGCAGTGGTTCTATGCCTGTAACATTCCATACTGGTACAACACTCTTAGGACCTTTGGAGCCTACCTACTCTAAGGATAATGAAGTCAAATTTGGCAATTTGTGGAAGGATCTTTGGTGCCTTTTTTCTGTGTATATTCTGCATACAGTATACACACTCTACCAAACTCACCCATTTTCTGTCAGTGCACATTCAATCTGCCACAAGCTCTCCAAACAAAACAGGCACACATGGAAGGGCTGTAACCCAGGAGTCGAATCCCTGGGCTGGAACAATGCAGTTGGAGCACAAGGGAGGTACAGGAGCAGAGTCTATAGATTTTGAAAAGAACTCTGACTTCATTGTGTATGTCATGGGCTGTGTATGTGCCCTATTTTCTCTTTCCTACTGTATTTTATTTTCCAGACATGTCTGTTAGGAGGATGCTGATGTTGTTAAGCTCTAGTGTGCTTTAAAAGCTTCCAACTATCAATGTTTTTAATTCCATGCAATTATAGCTGCTAGCCAGAGATTCATGAATTTTCCTCTTCCTCGTCAAATGTTCCCTTGTTCATGTTGTGTTCATCTCTACCTGCTATATCCCCTTTAGAGACATCAGATCAGACATTCAATAACACTTGCATTGCAAATACACAAAGAAATGCTGTCAAGTTGTGTATGTGTATTCTTGTGCCTTTCATAAAAACAGAGCCAAAGTGAGTCTCTATCTTTACCAATGCATTGAATCTGTGTGCTTTTTAGCTCTGAAGTAAATTTTATGAATTCATTTGAACATATTTCTCCACAAAATTTGATTTTGATGTTCCCTGTCATTGAAAAACTTAATAAATTATATTTTTAATGTATCAAAAAGATAGCAGGCATAAGCATTTGATTATTTGAGACCTAGAAAATGATTGCAGATTAGAGCTCTGGAAGTAGATGTGTTTCAGCATTCTGCCTTTATTTTATTAATCAATATAATGAGCATTTATCTTCAAATTGTATTCTGATTTGTATTTACATGCATTGAATTCAGATAGGTGTGTATTAAGTATGAGCAATGTTGTTCTTAGTTGACAGTTTATTTCAAAGCAGTTTTATTTGTTTGTCTAGCTGGAGAGCATTAATATGTATCAGTGTATTTGGTCATATAGTAAGAATCTTTTTTCTTTTTTTTAAAGGTTTTTTGAATGATTCAGTCACTAAGTGCATTGTGGCTCTACGCTTGACTGTAGTGGTGAAAGTCAGTACCTGCCTGCCCGTGGGAAGCCACTCGGACAGCCTGCAGTGCTCAGGGAAAGGCAAGTGCATCACCAAGCCAGAGGAGGTAAGGGGAACTCACTGAGACCTTCCTGCAAGGTGGCAATTCCAAGACAATCTAAACACAGGGTAGATTGTGCTGGGGCCTCTGAGTGTGTGCCTCCCTGGCTGCTGTGTCACAGGCTTCTGGAGCTCACAGGTGTGTGGAGATAACAACAATATATGTATTTGCTATACCTAAAAGTCAAGCACTTGAAGGAAAAACAGATGATGCAAAGGTTCATACCCTGCCCTGGCAATAAAAACAATTATTCAGATTAGGGATAAGGTAATTTGTACTGCATCTTACTGCCACTATAGAAGAATGTTTCTTTGTGAGAAAAGGACCACGTGGCGGACACTTGGGATCTCCAATGTCCAGACCAATGTGTTCTAGTTTAAGTCTTCAAGCTTGTTTTGGTCTTTGGTCTAATTTAATCTGGTGCTTATCTCTACACATCTTAATAACTGGTCACTCAGAATACACTGGTCTCTGCAATGGAATTACCTGAGCGTAATTATGAGGAGAAACAGACCAGAGTCATTTGGTGATGCTTGGAAGTTTTCCTGCACATCTTTCTGCCTTACGTGATACTACACTGAGAGATTATAATGTCAATTCCACTGGCCACTGTGGGTTTTTTGTGTGAATTAGTAATATCAGAAAATAAGAACCAAATCTGTCACATTTGCAGTCTGTGTTCTGCTTTTATAAAACCAGACTGGCCTACTGTGATTTAGATCCTATGTACTCTGTTACCTTCTATACATGTTATTTTTCATTTCATGGAATAAAAGTAATTTACAGCACAAATATGCGCAGTTAATATTTGGTTTTATTAATATTCATTAGGGAGATAAAAGCAATAGTAACTGTTGAGTAAATATTAGCAGCTGTGAGCCTGCTCTGAGCACAGAATATTTGGCATATTTAGTGAATTCACTTTTAGTTCATCTGCTACCGTTTTCTGATTTAAATTCTCAATAAGCATGTTTGATAGAAAAATGGTCTTCTGAATTGTAACAACAATAATTAAATTGCTACAGTAATCTATATATACATGGCAGTGCTAACATCTGCAATAATTATCTGTTTTATTCCTCAAAAATGAGTTTTATAAAATGCTTGAGGTAATGTATGAGCGTAATTATTGCAAGATGCGTTTAGAAATAAGTGCTAGTGTGCTCTACCAGCTGGCTGGTATCCAGATAAATTATTCATTCAGATACAGTGTTCTATTTCATCGGCCAGTTTAGTTTTTCTGCTTTACTATATTTATAATTTTTATTTTATAAATTCAGCATCTTGCTCCCGACTTATGTAAATAGTATGTTCAAATTTTTTAATGGATGATGTCATATCAAAATGTAGTCTTCTCCCATTTTTTGTCAATTTGAGAGTTAAAGCCTTTGATAAATAGACTAATTTGGTATATTTTCATGATGTTTGCCCATTTTTATGACGAATTTCTCTTGTTGCATGTCATATGTCACAAAATAAAAATAAATAATTTCCTGTATCTATGCTGAACAATTAATGCTTTTCTATATTAAGGAAAATGCATATATGGCCTTTAATAATTATCCATGTGTTATAAATCTTTAAGACATAGTAAGAAAGTAGAATTTTCTTTCAAAAGAAAAACAGATTGCCTTTGTGGCAAAAAAGAGGATCAGAAAAAGATTAACCAGTATTTGTATGTCCCCAGTTGTAATCTTGACATTTAAAAATCTGTGTTAAAACTGGACCTGTTAGTGATAAATGAGCCCCACCTTGTGCACACGTAGTATGTTCTTTTCCCTGGAAATTATTAGAAAAATTTAGGACTGTTCTTATCTTTCCACTATTCTTTCTCTGAGCCTAATAGCAGGAAAATGTATTAAGGCAGTGTTTTTGATGTTAACATGCACTAGGCTGTAGTTGACCAGCACCCTGTGACTGAAGCTCTGGGACACACAAAGCATGTTGAAATCCACTTCTGAAGAGGTGTCTGTCAATTAATGGCAGCCAGAGATCTGGAATTAGCAGGATTCTCAGTATCTCTAAATATAATATATTACAAAAAGAAAATCAATGCAAATATATTTCTATATCTAAGGATATTTTCTCTCCAAATAAATTTTTTCTTTAGAAATGCGCTTGCTTCTATTTTCACGAGTTCCAAACTGCTCCTGAATTTTCTAGAACTTGAGCAAATGAGGAATGTCCCCAGTGATCTCTGGAGTGCCTCAATCCTGTGCCAGGGCGCCTGCTGGGCTGGGGGAGTGCACTAAAACCTCAGCTACAGTGACCAAAATGGAGATAATTTGTGTCCAGCCTCCTACTCCACGGAGAATAAAAATTCCATCTTTGTCCATAGTGTTTGTTTAGATCAATGAGCTTTCTGTGCTCTTTAGCCTATTAGTTGCATAAGAGAAATTACCCTCAGCCAAGAAACCAATTCATGCTCAGCATAAAATAAAATTAGAAGGTGTGTATTTCATGAAGTAGAAGGATTTTGCCATTGTTTAACTCAAATTACATGAGATATACCCTAAAATATCTCAATGACTTCCCTAACAATAGAGCAAACACCTGCCAAAATGACATGCTTGACATGTACAGCCGTTGTGTTGGTTTCCCAGGACGCACTTCTCTTTGCAGAACTTAAATTTTAATTTTCTCTAAGTTTACAAAATGGCCTTCGTGATTTGCTGTTTATTTTTTTCTATAATTCATTCTGGCTTTCACAATCTAGTCTTGCTGGATGCAAAGCAACTCCTTAGAAGAATGCATAAAAGACCTAATACCATGAACAATCTCAGAGCTCTGCTGGCTGGAGTCATTGCTTCCAGTGCCAAGAAGATTTATGGTTGTCTTTGGGTTTTATGTACTTCACAGTTTTATTTCAAATCTAGTTTAATGTAAAAGAATGTAAGAACACATCTGCTTAATGGGAAATGTGAATGTAATTAACAATCTGCAGTGGTATAAGCACAGTGGCAAATTGTTATCTATGGAGTGCATACAGTCATAAACAAATGAATGCTGGTCTAACCTGGGGGTTTTACACAGTGTTTACTCATTCCTTACTGATACATAACTTGACTTCTACCCAGCAAGATACTTTTTATAGAGTGTGGATATGAAAAGTAAGGTTTTAATGCAGAGTTTGTTTTTGAATTATTGTTGCTTTTGAAAGTAACATAAAATTCACCACTTTAAACAAAGTTCTGTGAGGTGATGCTGAGTGCAAGCGATGCCTGTTCCTTCCTTTGTATGAACTTTGTACCTCTCTTTTGCTGCCATGCTTGCCGTTTGTCCACAAGGGAAGCAGGAATGTGTAAGAAGTATAACACTGGTCCTGGCATCATCACAATATAAACACAACTTTCAGACTCAGATACTCAGCTTTGCACCAGAAGAAGTTGTCCTCAAACCAGTTAGGTGTTAATGCAGGAGAAAAATCTTAGTATTAACTCCAAGGGGAGATGTTTGTCTGGTGGGAATTTCTGACTTGGCGTAGGATTTTGAAGTGAACTTTGGCCATCCATTCACTTTGAATGCTGCAATTTTACTTACATATGGAGATAAAGTTATTTGTTTCAGAGATTGCTCTGTTCCGTAACTACCGCTCTCCCATGTAAAATATGGAAGAGCTGACTGTGTAAATGTGAAAATTTTATTGCTAAATTTAGAACCCCTGAGATTTGCACAAAAATAATTGGCCTCTGCCTGCACAGAGAAATAACATATTGAACTGAATAACAATGGTTTCCATGTCTTCTCTGTGGGCTAGAAGCTTTGGGGTAGATATATATGATTATGATTTGTAAAAAGGAAAATTGTAGAAACCCCTAATGTACACCTGAAGGCAAGCTGCCTGCATATGGACTTCTTTTCCTAAGTACAATATACTCCTAAATACAAAGTATGTAATTATCATACAGTGTTTTGCTTAAATATTGTAGCAACTCACTATGAGTTGTAATAAGTACTGAAAGTCTTTCTCAGCAAGAAAAAAAGTAGGCCTTAATTTCGTTCTGGTCATCTTAAGAGTTTCTTTAGTTAAATAAAGTACTCATTACTCTGATACTTAAAATAGGAAAATGATATTAGATTCCAACTATATTTATAGTATGATATAGGCAGCAGAGTAGCAGATTGTTTAAAAAATTTATTTTATTGCCATCCAAAATTATATATGATAAATTTGCACTCTCTTAATCAAGTAAAATGTGCAGATGAACTTTTCATTGACAGTAGATGGTTTTGGAGTTGTTAGGTAGTGACATCAGTACTGGTGTTGGGGCAGTGTGGAGCTGCTTCTTGACTTAGTTTTCCTCAAATATGCAAGTACATGTTAGCTGTTCAGGGGCAAAATAATAGTATCAGTTGGGGGAAGTGCCAATAGCACGGAATCTTCTCTACAGAATGACTTGTCAGCATCTCAGAACTCTTCTCTGTGATTAGGGTTTCAGTTTGAAGCGTTACAATGCTTTTCTTTTGCAGCTTTCAAACCCCATTTTGTTAAATACTCTTTATGGTAAATGGATGCCTATATCAAACTCCTAGAGAGGTATCTACATTAGCTGAGCTTTTCTTAACTTCCTACTTCATCAATATTGTTGAAGCAATGACTGATACATTGTTTAAATACCTTGTTATAATGGGATTTTAGTGCAGGCAGAGCCCCCCTGCTCGTGCCTCTGTAGGCAGCTCATATGAATTACCTTTAAAGTAAGTTACTGTGCTCTGTGAGTATAATTTTTTGCTTGCCTGACTTTCCTTTCTGTTGAACTGCAGCCTTGTTTGGAAACCTGTCATTTCTAATATGTGAGATATCCAGAGCTGTTTTGTGAAGAGGCTTGGGTAAATTCCAGAACATTTATAGACTGTACGCTTAGCAAGGACTTCTGGCACTCCTGATAAGTAACATACCCATCATTTTGAGTTTTAGAGACATACCATATCGATCCTTGTATAACTCCGCCACTGAGCTATTTGTAAGGAAGATTGAAATCTGGGCTTTACTGAGTAAAGTTTTCTATTTACATGAAGATGCTTATTTTCTACTTGAGCCACAGCTGTTTATTCATATGAAGCAAACACGAGTGAAAACAGAAGACCCCCCTCTCTCTGTCTCTAGTTCCATGCATGGTCTGTACTTTGCATTACAATGTTTGTGCATGGGACAGCTGTGTTCCAGCCCTAATGATCTGGCTGGGAAACATGTGAGAGTGAGTGATGTTGCCATCTAGTGTTTAATGAACAGATTCAGATAGATATTTAATCTAAATCTATACTCCGGATGAGAGAACTTTCCTTGCTTCCTTTTTTTGAGACATCCTTGGCAAAGTTAGTGACATAAAGATTTGTAAAATCTAATTTTAATTATTTTATTACTAACAAAAATGTCCATAACTTGCCCTTTATAGGTATTTTAAACCTTCAGCAGGTGTATAGTCTTGACTTTTTATTAAGCAGCAAGGTTTAGAAAAAGTAATGAATACATTCAGAAGAAGACATATTTTAACAATATTGAAGGGGGTGTTACTGCTGAAGCACCACTGAAGTGACCCTCAGGGAGCCAGTCTGCCCTTCACTTAAAGGGTGCATATTTATAGTAGGACTTCTTCAGTAAGTCTGCACATTACTTATCCTGACAGTTATTTCAGCCTATAAATCTAATTTCTGGAATGGAAGAATGAATTTATAGTGATTTAGCTATTATGGATCTGATCCCAGCCTCCTTGTCCAGGTGAAATGACTCTCGACATCATTAAAAATTGTAGCTGAAGAATTAGTGCAGGTTTAGTATTTCAAAACAGTAACTTTGTGCAGTTGATGTATTTATGGCAGCTATTGTTGGGATGAACAGGAAAACCAAACATCTTTATTCAGCAGGATAGTAAATGGAAAGATAATCTTTGAAAATTTCTTGGGAAGTACATACCCTGTTTGTTTGTAGGCAACGTTTTTCTGTGAGTGTGAAGATGCCTACAAGGGCTCGGTGTGTGAAGAATTTGATGCCTGTCAGAGCCAGCCCTGTCAGAACAACGCGACGTGCACCGACGTAGTGCAGAAACACGACAGGAGCAATTTCACCTGCAGCTGCCTGCCTGGTAGGTGTTGGATTCCACTTTGAATAATGCATTTCTGCCTTGACACTCCGTGCATATCTTTTGCAGAGCAGCGAACTGTGCAACTTCAGATACTTGGAAAGATGGAAAATGCAGCAACGTGAGGGCAGGTTTTAAAAGGCTGCGGAAAATTCTTCATCTGAAAAATGCACACATTTCAACGATAACCTAATGAATGAATTGTTCATAACTAATAGAACTTTATCTATGAAGAAGACACGAGCAAAATTTAGTTTACCTCAGCTTTTTCTTAGAAAGCTTTTTCCCAGTTTTCAGATTTTAAGGAAATGTTGAAACTATCTGTTCAATAAACATTCTTTCACAGTGACTGGTGAACTCTTTCTGTATGTTACACCAATCAAATGGGAAAAAAGTCTCTCCATGCTATGCAGCTCGTGGACCGTTCATAGCAAATGTCTCATATTATTCAGATGGCTCAGTCATTGTTAACTTCAGTGGTTTGTATTTCAACCCACAGAATTTGTGTCCACACATCAAAATATAGTCAGGAAAACCGTTTTCATTTAACTTTAAATTTCTAAAAAATACTCATCGCATATGGAAAAAAATATTAAAGAAAATGGTAGATAAGTGTTTAGTTATCATAAATGTTTCCATATGCAAGTTCCAGAAACATTTGTGTGCGAATATGATCGTTTTTCAAACTTTGATAGAAGGAAATATTAAATATCAGCACAAAATGCAGAAGTGTAATGACTCTTAACAGGCATCTCACCAGAAAACTTGTTTTTTCCACCTCCATGGTGATTGCTTAGCTCTGCATTCCCAGCCCTTCCAACATATTTGCTGTGATATTCCTGAATCATATTATCTTTCAGATGAACAAAACATACCCTATGGATAATAATAGGGTAGGACATACTTAGTTTTGTAAGTCTGTCATAAAATATTATCTCTGATGAGTTTTCCTGCAAGCTGTAATGGCAATCACAGGAAGTCAGAGTCTTGTAACAAGGAAGTCAGATTCTTCAGAGCAGCGCAGTCTTTTCCGCCTTTCTGTGCTACATTCTTTTGGATACATGTTGAATTCCAGGGTAATTTTTAACCTTCACAAACTTGGTAACATTCAAAGATGGAAAAAATTTTAAATGAGTCAAGCATATTCAATACGGTGTTATGATGGACAAAAATAATCATCTGAATGTGAGAACTTGAAAACTGTGAAGCCTAGAGATGGAAGAAATCAGTGGATATATCTCCTATAATCATTGTTGGCTAATTTGAGACCAGTTAGAATTACAGAAAATCAGTAGTTTTCCAGAGTGAGGGTGGAAAGTGCCCTCCAAGTGCCTCAACATGGTCCAGATGACCTGCCTTATGAGACCACAGTTCTGACTTTCAGCCTCATTATTTTTTCCACTTTAGGTGCTTTCATAGAATCATCTTAGAACAAACAAGAGCGTTTCTTTTTCCAGGTTTTGCATTGCAGAGAATAGGTCTATAATTCAGCTCTCTATAGCATATAGAAGTGGAAGATAACAGAGAGAGGGAGTCTTACAGATCCTTTTCTGGAGTAATGCTCTAGCAACTACAAATATAGCAATTTGTAGGCAGCTCTTTTGTGGTGATGCCAATAGATTTGAGCAGGTATGTGTATTGGCCTGCCCAAAAGACACATATATTTTAATTTTGGTTGCATTAAACATAATTATTTAATAGAAGTATGATTTTTCCCCTCCCCCTATTGTTTGGTTTGGAGGTTTTACCCTTCTTTTCTTTTTTTCTCCCTGGCATCAGCAAAATTCTAGTGCAGGAATGTGCTCTGTCTCACCTTGGTCTTTGTCTTCAATACCTGTTCCCAGCAGGGTATTAGCAGTGTCACCTGGTCACAGCTTACTAGTCTTTAACACCAACCCTTGAGTTAAGTGTGCTTATTGTGGAAGGTATTTACAATTTTATGTAGAATTCCTTCAAAAAAAGGACATGTCTGTGTAGCATGTAGTTTCTTCTTCAGTCACACATTCAAGATATTTTCTTGGAGGCAAATAAAAATTAGAAAAGGGGGATGTATGGTATTTGTTAAGGAATTAGAGTTTGGAGTGTATAGTGATTTAGACTGTATTTTTAAATTTGTTCATTTTCTGGGGATGTGTTACAGACATCAGACATATGGAACAAAGCAGACTTATGGTCAAATAGTACAGTACACACAATCTGTAGCTTGTGAACTTATAGGAGCTTATTTGGAGGAGTTTGCAACTGTGCTGAGCAGTTCTTCACAGCTCCCACTTAAAATAAACACTCTTTTTGAAGCCCAGAAGTAGGAGAAAATGACAGTCATTCAGCATATGCACAAGTAATTCATAGTGTCAAGTTCTGTTAAAGTCTTGCTAAAGATTGTTGACTTGAGATTCCAAATGCCTTCGAAACCCATTCCAAAATGACTTATTTTTCTGGTTATATGGGTGCTGATGAGGGCCCGGAACCTACCTCCATTATACTAGTGCTGTCAAAATATTGCTATTGGTAAAACACAATTGATACACTCTCTAGATTTCTGCTACTTATTTATGTTTCTCCAATGAAGTATACATTTTAATTAGAAATCTCATTTAAAAAAAATCTGAAGACTGTCCTGGATTCTGTCGCTTATTTTGGTTAATTTTATTCAAGAAAAGTAATGTTACTCTTTGGATGGCTAGTAATAGATTTAGTGGTAAGCCCTCATTTTTGCTCTATTTCCTGAATATTGTGTGTGTGTCGTAGGTTATACTGGAGAGCTGTGCCAGTCAGAGATCGATCACTGCATCCAGCAGCCGTGCCAAAACGGAGGGACCTGCTCCTCCAACATCCACGGATTCAGCTGTCAGTGCCCGGAAGGTAAACAGCAAACCCCTGTCTAGCACCTTGTACAAACTGGTGTTTTGTGGGCTGTACTTAGTTTACATTTTCAGTTATATTGATGGATGTATTTAAACATTTTCAAAATTGTGCCTTAGCCCATATTGTAAGCAGAAAAGATATCCGGAGGAGAAATCCTTGTATAATCAGCAATAGGATATGAAGTGTGGTCAGAGCTGTGTGTTTGTGTGTATGTGGTGCAGAAATGTTCTTTCCTTCCACAGTAGTAATCAGGCTCCAGCACTGTGAGAAAGGTGAATTTGAGGAGACTAAGGATGTGATCTGATTTTTATGTTGTCCGTTAAAGGATGCCTCCCTTGTAGTTATTTGCACAATTCTGCATATGGGCCACTTGGCTAACATGTGTGTAAGAGTAGTAACTCAAAACTAAAGAAATTATTTCAATCCCCCAAAGTTTTAAATCATTCTCATTTCTATTTGGACATATTCCTTTCTTGACATGAAAGCTTTTCATTGATTCTCAGTGGTACATTCGGTAAATGTAACTGTGTGAGATGAGGACACCCTAATGCCAGTGTGTGCTTGTGTAACCCTGTGCTGACTACAATGACAGATGTCTAAATTGCGAATTAAAAAATTATCCTGAGTGGAAGCTTTCAATTATGAAGCCTTCTATTAGTTATTTATAATTAAGATTAGAGCTTTGAACTAATTATATTTCTGTCCTTACTTGATCTGTGGATGTTGCTTTTGTTCTGCCACCACCTTATGCTTGCTCTAGGGGTGCAAGACTTTGATAACTGCTCCAGTAAAATCTACTTGCCTAATAATGAGATTACTTGTAATTTCTTTAGACTGATTCCTTCCTTTTCTGGAGTGTCATTATTTAACACTTAACAGATACTGACATTTTGACAACAGTGCAGATCTTGCATTTGGTAGAATTTTGAAAATCGTTTCCGTTGTAACTGATAGCAAAATTCAGCAAGAAAAATATTAGACGTTAGGCTTGGTCAGTAATTTTACTTGCATTTTCCTTAGAAAATCTGTTCAGGAATCTTTAAGGATGCTATACAGGAAATGATCTTTCCAATAATTAATGTCAGGAAGAACGGCTATTGGGATTTTTGGTTGATTTAGCTTAGCCATACTTGTTTCTCTCTGTGACATACCTTAATTGCTCACTCCTGATGCCCTGTTAATGAACATGCTGACCATGTCTCAGCTTCTCTCCTAATGCCATTTGTGGTGCTGACCATGGAATGGGGTTTCTGGTGGGCCCAGGTCCCTGGATGGCCACGTCACCCATCCTCTGCTGTGATGCTGTGGCTGGGATGCGATGCCTTGCTCTGGGTGCCCTGCTGCCTGTGCCCTGCTAAATGGCATTTGTGCCTGCTCACCGTGGGCGGCTGTGGCTGCTCTCCGGCTCAGGGAGCTCATGCCAGTGGCAATTAGCCCATGAGGGGAGTGTGAAGGCTGCCAGCTCCACTTGGCCCGCTGGCCCTGGCACTGCCACCAGCAGTGCTGTTCTTGCAAATGTGCCTGCTGCCAGTGCCAAGGGCCCTGTGCTGTGCCCTGTGCCGTGGGGCAGACCTGGAGCACAGGAGAGGGAAACCCCCCTCCATCTCCCTCCAGAGCCATTCTGCCCATGGAGACTGATGGAGAGGTTCCGGATGTGCCACTGCTTGCTGTGCAGCGTTCCCACTGGCAGCAGCTTTTTTCCTGCAGGAGAACCGAGTCACTCGCCCTCCTCGTCTCTCAGTTTGCTCGTGTTTGGCTCTCTCTTGTTTCCTGCTCTGTCTTGTTGTCTGCTTTGTTCCTTGAATATTTATCTTCTGCTCCTTTCTTTTCCACTGATCCATATTTGTGTTTGATAAGTTTCCAATTATCTCGAGTGCTCTGCTTTAAGTAGGCTCGTTTTGGCACTGTTGTACTATCTTAGTGTTTAGGCTGTGTGCTTTGCTCTTTTTCCTTCTGGGCACAGCAGTATCATTTTCTCAGTGTTTTGGTCTTTTTCTTTGTGGGTACTTCTGTTTTTAATATGTGTTCTAAGCCTGTGCCCCTTTTCTGATAGGAGCCTTGAGGTTTTCTATGGTTTCTGGACTTTCCTTATAAGACACAGTGTGATTTTTGACCCTTCCAGAGGAAAGAAAAAGCCAAAACAAATCCAGAGGAACTTCAAGAAGTACTTCACTGCATCTAGGCTTTGTTGATAGGCAAATATGCTTTTTGGGCCATATTTCTGAAA
>JAWWMO010000011.1:15309089-15352889 GCA_035047845.1 Dendrocincla fuliginosa
CATTGACCTACACTATTTACCAATGCAGAGAAAGCCTTTGGAGGGGATAGAGTGTTTCAGAAATTGCTCTCTGGACTATCCAGGGTTATTTCCCTTAGGAAAAGTAGTTTTACATACTCAGTGTCTGATTCTTAGTTCCTTGGACTTGAGAAAATCATCCTTAGGTTTATGGGAACAAAGGACATCTTGTTTGCATGTTTACTCTTCTTGTGTGAGCCTGGGATGGCTCGTCAGCAATCCCAAAGACTCTCCCTGTTGCTGTTGGTTCGAGGAGCGAATGTGTCCCCTGAGGTTACACGGCTGTTCCTGCTCGTCTGTCACCATGAGGAGGGGACGTGTTGGGGCAGAGCCTGTCTGCAGGGGCTGGGCTATTGCTCTGGACTAGCCCACTGGCCGTATTAAGTAATAAGGTTTGTTCTGGAAGGTCTGCTAATGCCAGTGAGCTCAAGAATTCGGGTATTTCTTGAAAAGAAAGAAAGAGGCAATTTAACATAATATGTTGCCTAAGTTTGCTAATGACTGTCCCTTGACCATTCTTACTTCCCTTCAGATCTTATCCTCTAATGGAAGCATATTTTGAGAGCTTTTGTTTGGGTTTTGAGGAAAATTGGTAGTTTTTGTAAATACAACAAAGGATAGTTAATTGAAAATTGCAGATGCAATAACTTGCAAATTTGCTATTTTTAGCATGTCTTCAAATTTTCCATTAAAAAACCCCCTACCAGCCCCCCAATTTTCTAATTTAATGTCTCTTGCTCTGCTGCTATTCTCCTGCTGTGCTTAATAATCATTGCTTGTTGAGAAAAGGCTTTTCTTTATGTAGTGCTAATTCAGCACTCTGGAGAAGGGTAGCCAAGGAGCTTCTGTAAGAACTACAGACTGCAGATATAATGTGGTTAGGCAGAAAGGGATAAGGAAATATGGGAAGTATCACAAAGGGAAAAGAAGAAGATGGCAGATAAAGGGATGAGATGGAAACAATGAGGAATGATCTCGAGACTGTGCATTTCTCTTACAAATGAGATCTGTGGTTCATGAAGGAAGGATGTGATAACTGACAGAAGGTGGGGTCTGAGGCACTGACAAAGCAGCCTATCTCAGATGTGAAGGAGTCATGATTATTCTTTAGAAAATTTTGCCGTCTTTGGAGTCCTTTAGAAAAGAAAATTTCATTATGCTTGCAGATTCTGTTTTCTGTGGGATGCATTGTAAGTTTTAATGTCCAAAATACTGTTACCTGAAGTTGTTGAGTCACCTATATGAAAGAGGAAAATTGGATTCTACACTCAAATTTATAGTGAAGAAACTGAAGCAATACTAAGGACCAAAGAATTTCTTTTAAATTTTGACAGTCTATTATTTTGAAAAGAATGTTTGGAATCTTACTTACAATGGGGTAGGGGTTGTCTTCTTAAAAGTTTCATGTTAATAAACATACATTTAGCAAATATTGCCTTCAAGTGATCATGCAAAGAAATTTCTAAACATTCTAAAAACCTACACATAGTAAACATGTCAACCTGAATATGAATATTTGAAATTTATATTCAGAATGATTCCATAAGTCCTCTGATTTTCTTCCACTTTTTGTAATGTGTAATGTATGACTGTGTTGACAGTAACATTAATACATTTTATTGGAGCTGATTGGGGTATTGATTATCAATTTATAAATTTGATTGCTCCATTTTCTTTAAGTCACTGAGATGTTATGTATATTTCCAAAGTCCCCTGAAGTGGAATTAAATTTACAAAGAAAATAGCAGAAACATAAACCCCCCCGATTAGCATAAGCAAATGTAATTATATTAAATTAATAAACAAACTTTATTAAATTACTAAACATGGCGTGCATTTAGCTGGCCAAGCACAGAAAAGTGGCTTGGCTGCTTGGGCTGTTGCTGCTGCTCAGTGTGAGGCTCACCTGCTCTGACAGAAGGGGCACAAATATTTTCATTCGGGTTAATATATTGTTGAAAAATAATTAGCAATAATGGATTTCAGAGTCACCCTCTAGAAGAAGACAGTGAGGAAGCAATGTTTAGGATTAAAAGTTTATCATATAAGTTACCTGAAATTCATGTTTTAGGATTGATTTTATTTTACTGTTGAGGTTTGATTTGACTAGCTGCAGGGAACTACTGCTGGCAACACACTGAGCTAATTGCCCTGAAATATCTGCAGGTATTTCTGACAATACTGGAAAGCAACAAATTTATGAATGCTCTTATTACAGTTTCTGTGGTTTCAAAAAAAAAGTTTGACAGCTATAGAAGATGCTGAGCTGTGATTCATATGTGTTGATTCGCAATAACAGCTAGAAAATGCACATTGTCACCATGAATTTTAATTGAGTGGGAGAACAGAAGCTATATGCCTAGACATAGGAGAATTTAAGTTTCAAGGTCTTCACTCTTTTCTGTCCTTCACTGTTCGTGTAAAAGCCTTTTTCTCTAGTACATCTTGCAGATGTGATTCTGACTTCCTTAGGTTTACATGGAATAACCCTTTTTCCTCTCTGGGTTCCAAAAGTGGGTCACACAGCTGTTGCAGATGGAAGATTTCCCAAGGTTACTGGCGATTAGAATGCGGAATTCTTCATATTAGCGCAAGAGAGTTTAATTTACCTGAAGAACATTTTGTTGTTAATTAAAAATTTTTATGGCTGTTTAGTTTCTGGTACTCTCTGCTAATCTAATGTCTTTACCTGGCACCTTCCCAAATTGCTCTTATTCTAAATAGATTTCTTAATACTTGAATGGGTTTAGCCTCTATTCATCTTTATCCATAAACACTTAGCAAGGGTGATTTTCAGTCAAAATCTTACAGCTACATTTTAATGATTTCTTGATCCTTCTGATTGGTACCTTTTTTCTCTTTACAGAACTCCACTGAAATACCATACATTTCTATTTCCTCATGAGACAAATTTCTATAGGGAAAATAGTAAATTACCTGTTTTTCTTTTAGTGCTTATCCCTGTACTTCAGATTTAAAGGCTTTGTAATCCCAAGCGCTAGCAATTCACAGACTTAATTTTTCACATTTTTGTAATGCTTGAAATTGGGTGTAACCTGACATTCTGACAAGTTAGTTGTTCTGCAGACTGTATAAAAGACAGTTCTACATTGTCTTCAGAAAATGTTTAACTTCCTTGCACTTGCACATCTTTTGCTTTCAACAGCAAAGTAATTACAAACTCACCATGATGAGTTTTATCTGGAGCTTTTCTGTCTCTGAAAACATTTTCTGATCTGGTTTCCGTCACTGCCCTGGAGGTCTGTTGCAATTTATAAAGCATATCACCTGACTTAGCACTGTTATTCTTCTTGACAACTAACCAAATGGCCTGATCTGTGTAAGCACAAACACTGTATTGTGGTTTTCAGCAGTAAAATTGCCTTTCCTCTTTACCTTCCGTGTTATTTCTTTGGTAAATTTTGTATTCAGATCTTCCAGATCACCAGTAGTGACTGCAGTGCAGTCATGCCCCTGTTACACCAATCCTGACCTCGATGCAGGGTTAGGTTCATGTGCATGTTAGCTGGCTGAAGAGCAGTTCAGGGGAAGTTTATCTGCAGATAAACAATAGTGAATTTTTTTTTTCTCCACTATTTGGTTCTGTTTTCAATCAATACACCTCTGATTTTTAAAGTTATTACTTGCATTATTTGTTTTCAACAATTTGTATTGGTATGGATTTAAATGTACATTCAGAAATGTAAATAAATAGATTTCCAGATTTGCCACTTTGAGTATTTTCAGATATTTAACTCATACTTAAGATTTAAACTTCCAGAATCAACTGAACACATTTCACAGTGCAGTCAAAGATAGCACAAGGGCAACATGTTTTGGTATATTTTAAACCTGCATATGTTCTTGAAGTGCTTTGTCACTTGAAACATTAGCCATCTGCCAGTAAGCTCCTGTTTTGTGGGGAAGATTACTGCAAAGGTTGTAGTGAAGCAGCATTAGTGTCTTTGTGTGACCTCAGATCTCCTTGATCCTCCTCAATCCCGTTTCAGAGTTAATGCAGAGGTTTCACTGGGCTCATTGGCTGATCTCCTCCTGCTAATAGTTAAAAGTCCTTGCTGGTTCTTTTAAATCTGACCAGGATTTTATGATAACAGTCCAGGCTTTTTTAAATTTGCCAGCGAACTCTTGCTGGAATTAGATCCCTGATCTCGGGGCTTCTATGCTTTGCAGTTTCTGATGCTCAGTTATCACTGACAGGAGCAACTTCTGATATGGGATTCCATAGTGTCTGTTTTTAAGCTCTCTGTTCAGCATTGGTGGGCAGGTGGTCCTGACAAAGCCCATGAAGCAATTAGAGCCATAGGATGGCGAAATGGAGAGGGCAGATGGGTCTTGCCTGTCCCTTGCCCATGTCCTGCCAAACCTGCTTTTCTTTCCTGGTCTGTTGCTGAGTTATGTGTGATGAAGCTGCTAAAATTTTAGTCTGTAGGTCCTCTCCTCTCGTCCCCTCTCCTCCCCTCCCCTCCCCTCCCCTCCTTTTATGCTGTTGTTTTGTTTTGTTTGTTTTTGTTAATTGGATGATTATTTTCCATGTTTTTCATTCCATAGCTCTGATGTGAGACTTACAGACATATGAGAGAAATATGTCCTTTTAAGTCATTTCTCCCCAGGACCTAATATTTTGAAGATGCCCCTAAAATCCTACTGCCAACAGTGTATATAAGAACATCCTCACAGAGCAGTTGTGGCCTTTCCATCTCTTCTTAGTTACAATACTCTAAGTTTTGTTAAACCTGTGAGTACACTCTGTGTGGGTTACTCACCTTAGTTTAATATTCCATTGTAATGTTCAGAGTGGTTCTACAATGTAAGATATTCCTGGGGACTGTAAGCCTGAAAAATGATGGTCTGTATAAACAGACCCACTACTCATTAGAAAAAATAAATTGGAATTGAATGGAAAGGACAGTTTGCTCTTTTATTTGGAATGGTGCTTTTCTGACTTGCTTTTGGGTACAGTAACCACTCATCGTGTTACTACATATATGGTGTTTGTGTATGTGTAGATACAAAGTGTAGTTAGTGTGCTGCAATTTGTTCAAGTATTCTTCATCTTCACCCCTGATTGAAAAAAGCTCCCTTGCAAGAATGTCCTTTTCCTTGTGTTTAGTTTTTTCATGGTGTTTCTTCAATAAAACATTGTCACTCCTCCTTATGAAAAGTCTGTTCTTATAAAAGATATTCCTTAAATTATTGAAGCTTAAGTAAACCCATGTTCTGTTTAAAAGGTTTCTATACTTAACACACATGTTGTGAAAAAAGGTCACTTTTGGCTTTTCCTTTTTTTCCCAGGCTAGTCAGCTGCTGATCTTTAGAAAATCTTTTCTGCTTTCCCAGTCAGATTCACTCAGAAAGCAGATAAACACTGTCAGTTTCAGCAAATATTTTTGCAATTCACTGCCTTAATCACATGATAGTATGATTTTAGCTGAAGCATCTTTAAGGAGTAAAATCAGAGTTTATTATATAGGATGTCTACATTTTCGTTATTTTCATAAAATTAAAAAAAAAGGAATATAGATACATCACTGGCTCATTTCTAACATGCATTAGTTATTAAAATTGCATGCATATCAAAATGCTTACTCATCAAAATCATTTATTTCTTTTAGGGTTTTTAGGAACGACCTGTGAAGACAAAATAGACCCTTGTGCGTCATCTCCCTGCCAGAACAATGGGACCTGTTATGCAGACAGACTTGCCTTCTCCTGCAGCTGTAGTCCTGGATTTACAGGACCTACATGTGCTCAGCTAATTGACTTCTGTGCCCTGAATCCGTGTGCACACGGCATTTGTCGCAGTGTGGGAACCAGCTACAGATGCCTCTGTATCTCTGGTTTGTACAAACACTTACTTGCTTTGTAAATCTCCCAGTATTTTTATATGTAGCTTCCAAATATAGTTTTAAATTACTTTCTTTTTTTTTCTTTTCAGTCTGTAAAACACATTGAACAGATGTTTTATCTGTTTAGAGTAATGATAGGAAACTACACATTACACATTCCATTTGGAAAATCAAAAATTGCAGAGTGAGCACTGAAAATACCCACTGAGATCCATATAGCTTGGTTAATCACTACAGCTGTATTACAAAACCACAGCCTGCAGGATAAATCTGTGTAAGGCGAGGTATCAGTGCCATTGGAATTACAAAATTTGGTAGGGAGAATGGAAAATATAGTACATCTTCAGGGAAAGAGTAGAAACAAATGAAGTGGCTGAACAAAGGTAGAGATGTAAAAAAAATGGTAATTCCAAGAGGTTTAGTCCTGCCATCCATGTTTGCATAAATTGTCTCTCTTCAGAAGTTCCAGTGGTGCTGCTCAGGTGGGTGCAGTGAGGAGGCTCAGGGGGTTGTATTTCCTTCATTGTACCAAAGTAACACGATTTTGGGGTGCTCATAGCTCCCTTCATAAATTTTAGCAATGATATTCATAGTAGCAGTTAGAAGGAATGATATCCTGTGCTATACACATCCACCATTGCTTAAGCACTTGCAGAGTGAAAGCCAATAATCTTTGTTATCATTTGAATAATTTTGGCACCTTTTTATTCTTTTTTTTTTTTTTTTTAAGGCTGTTCCTATAAAGCGGTATACTTGAAAACTGAAGAAATTAAGGGGAAAACAAATTTGTAGTGTACAAATGATAAAGGAGTGATGTTGGATAGTTAGTAGCCCTGTATATACATAATGCTGCGACATGTACGTTGTTCTGCAAAGTTCCTTTCAGAAAAATACCTTCTCTCTGCTGCTTTTCCATGTCTTTTGGGAAACCAATCACAATTCTTCCTATTTCTTTCTCAGTCAGCAGGATGTGCAGGTATCCTGCCAGTCTCATATTTGTGGATACTTGTGCATATGGGGATTTTATAATGAAATCTGCTAATGCAGCATTTTTAGGTGTCAGATTCTATTTAGAGACATGGAAGGGACCATCAGAAGTTTGTTTGGAGGTACTCACAAAAGAATGGAAGCTCATGGAAATTTGTAGTTGGATTTGACAGATTTATAGCTAAATTACACACTTTGTTATAAAGGAGAAAAATATCAAAGTGAAATGCAGACAATACCATAGTAGTGTTATTTTATTATTCATTTGTTGACAGCACTTATGAATTTATACATACAAGATTATAGGAATCTCTTGTAAAAGCTTTAACCATTGAAACATACTAATGTATTTAACCCCAACAACAAGGAAGAAAAGCAGCCTCTATTTTATGGACAGTTTTTCAGGAAGCATCCTCAATTCTTCTGCTTGCATGCTTGCAACTTTTCAGAAACCAGAGGCTAGGTAAATATTTGTGGTAAGATAGGTCCAGTTTAAGTGACCTCACATGTTTTCAGCTCAAATGTTTCTGTGAGTGATGTGGGCAGTTTTCATCTCAAAAGAAGAATGGCATTCCGTAATGCAGAAATGTATGTCCTAACATGTGGTTTGTTTTATGTATTTCAGGAAGTGAAGATGATAATTCTTTCATTACAAATATTATCTTTCTTTTTGAAATGTAATATATCTAGTTGTATGTCTGACAAAGTATGTTTTTGGTTGCAGGTATTTGAAATTGCCAAGTGCTCTTTTCCTATGTTCCTTTTTAGAAATGAGTATTTAATAGTTTTAATATTTACTCCTTCATTTTGGATATTCCCCTCAACCAGCCCCCCAGACGGACTAAACAGCATAGGGAATGAACAGGGGAAAAGTCAAGTTTTAAAAAAATCCAAAAACACAGGAAAGAAGTGCTCAGTGGGTAGGACTGTGAGAGTTACTTGGTGGTATCAACCTAATTCTGGGTTGGCTGGCGAGTATTTTGTTAATTTGTTTGGATTCATAACAGAAAACTGCTGTTTTCTACCTGTGGGGAAAACCTACTGAGATGTGGAACTGCCTAATGCTGGACAACAAGGAAAGTGATCAAAATGATTGATATATTTTGATCTTAAACCGCTTTTTAATATGTGGCTGAAACCACAGCTGATTGTTAAAACCAGAGATTGATGATGAGCATTTTTAATGTTACCAGTTCTGTGTGTGCTCTGGGAAGTTCTGAAAGGAATTGTCAGGATTTAAGTGCTTGGAATTGTAAAAATGAGAACACAGCAAGAGATACTCTGCCTGTGTAAGTGATGGGAAGATAAGTCAACAGAAACCTGAATTTCTGAGTTAGTGTGAAAGATTTTCTTCTAAATGTCTGTTGTGAACAGGGAGCTGCAGCACTGGGAGCTGTCCAGCATGATGCCCCTTCCCCAGTCACCCATAATAGAAAAAAACAGGCATTTCGCGTCCCAACTAAACCAGTTTTTATGTTCTTCAGCACATTCTTTGCCTGTGGTTCAACCAATGAAAAGCCAATTAAATATTTTTGTACAAATAAAACCTTTTCTTTTCTACAGTTTTTCACCTAAACCTGATTAGAAGTTGATGGTTGGGTTTGGTCAAAGGTTTGTTCAAATTAATTCTGTATTTCTCAGGACTTGGAAATAGTCCTAGACCTCCCATGTTATGGAAACTTATTTTTATTTAAATAATATTTGTGCATTTAAAAGTTAGCCAGGTGAGAAGCCAGAGAGGTTGCATCCAGCACTTATTTAGTTGAACTCATTTGTGTTGCTCCCTGTCTGAAATTTGAAAAACATTTTCTTTTTTCCAAACATATGAGCGGCTGTAAATGTCACTTTTAAAACTAGCATTAATCGCTTCATATAGGGATGGACATAGAGACCAAATTATGTGAGCTTGTCATTAATCTATCAATAATTTAAAAATTTGTGTAGCTGATTTCAGAGGCTTGTTAAAGAACTGCACCCAAGTGGTAGCAAAATAGGAATAGAGAGAATATTTTTTTCCCTTGTTTTATGCCTTTTCATTGTTATGAATGTACCTTTATGGGCTTTTTCGAAGTCACAGCAGCAGGATTTGGATCAATTGTCTGCAGGTACTTTCCCCATGAGTTAAAGGGATAGCAGATAAATGGGAGTCAACTTCTGTGTAGATCAGCATTTAGGAGACCTCCTAGGACACATTTTGCAGGTGCTTTGAGTAATTACTGAGTATAAGGCAGATAAGAGCAATTAAATTTGAGGATTCCTTGCATGCAAGTCCTCATCCCCTTCAGCTCCCCCCCGCCCCCCCAAAACAGCAGGAGAGAAATGGTCTCTGCCTCCTGACCCTGAGGCTTTCTGGCTTGCAGGCTCTCAGCATCCATGTGCCAGCTCCTAGATTACTGGCCTCTTTGTACAGAGGGATTTCAGACATGTCCCTGAATTTCTATACATTTTATATATATAAATGGAAAGTGTATTAAACGACATTTTTAGAAATCTCTTCTGTACTGGTCATCTGATATATCTGAAACATATGGTTCTAAAAACTTTAGAACCTGCCACTTACATTTTTGTGTTCAGCTCTAGGATGCCGTGCCGTGTTCCCTTTCCTCTTTTTTTGGCTTGTTCTTTTTATTTATTTTTTTTAGGTATTTTTTAGGTATTTTTATTTGAAGTATTTTTTTAGGTATTTTACAGAGGATATAATTTCCTGTTATAGAAGAAAAGTGCTGCAGAGTTTTGCTTATGTGTGTGACCTGAATGCCATCCTTCCTTTTATGCACTGTTTCTATTAGCAGGCAGTGTCAGTTGGATTTTCATCTGTTACTTCTGCCTCAAAAATTAAACAAGAGAGGAATTTTAAATAGTTCCAATTACACCAATGTCTTTGCAAGTCTCCTTGCTTGGCAGGCAGTTTGATTGCCATGTTTTTTGGGCCAGGGTACAGATTTGGAGCTGCACAATTTGCAGAACATACACAGCCAGGCATTTACTATTAATTTTTTGTGTGTGTTGGCTTTCATTGTGGGTATCGTTGTAAATAGTCTCCATCATCTAATAGCTTGTACAGGAAAGTTAATTTTTATAACCTAACTTGGAAGGCAGTCTAATATTTTTGAATGTCCCTATTTCCAGAATGGCTGGAAAAATGTGTAAGTTATTTCCAGGTCAAACTTACTAGTTCTTCAAATGTCTGCTCAGGGGCTCTGTGAAATGCCTTTGTATTGTGTGTGTGATTTTTCAATTGCACATGAAGCCTTACTTTTAAATCTTTAATTATATGCCTACACACCCCAATTATTAATATTTACCATCTGACCCTTCACAGGTGACAAAGAAATGCTCAGTATTTAGACATTAGATTCATAGTTTGTCATGTGTTTTCATGCTTACCCCATGTTAAAGAACTAATTCTGATAAAAATTCCTGTGCTCATTTGTTGGATTTCTCATCTAGCACCTTGTTTGTGAAACTGGTGGAACCCCATTGTGTCTATTCAGTCCCTGGATCTCAAAGCAGTTTCTTCCTCCTCTTAAACCTTTTCTTTTAAACCTTTTAACTCTTTATATTCAATTAATGTAATACAGCTGATGTTATAAATTTAATATTAGAGCAAAGATTTGGGTTTCTTGAAGACATAGGGGTATAGATTTTGAAACTGCAAAGCACATGTACAGGCATTAATGCCTGCCCTCTACTTTATAAATATATGTGATGGAATATATAGAACATTTGAACAAAAAAAAAAGGGAGTGGTTTCAGAAAAAATTCTACAGGGTATGAAGAATGGTGGCAATTTCAGGAGAAGTACCATGGAATTTTTTTCCCTTGATTTTCTGCTCATGCATCTTAATAGATGGTTCTCATAGGTTTATCTCGGTGCCTTTGCAGAGGCCAGTGCAACATTTGTCTGTAGCAGCAGCAATTATTTTCTCTACCTTTTCCTCTCCCACATTTTGGAATTGGGGCAGGGTATGCAAGCTCTGGCAGAAGTGACTTTAGGTTAATTCCAGTCCCCGACTGAGTCCTTTATTGCTTCTGTTTCCTCATTGTGTTTCCACTTCCACATTAAGACAACCTTCCCTGCAATCTGGCCATGCCTTCCTACCTTCCTGCCATCTGGAGCAGTCTTCTTTCTTTCTCTGATTCAATTGCTATATAAGCTCAGATCTGAACTGAACACATTTATTTCTTGATTATATAGCATGCAACTTTCTGTTAGTGAACAGCCATATATATGAACTGATGCTGCCTCCTGCAAAACAGGGCTCTCTTGTGTTGTACCCCATTAGGCCTTCCCATAAAGGTGGGATTTTATGTTCTGCTGCCCTGCTTTGGTGAAGTGTTAAGTGTGGATAAGCTCAGGGAATCACTGCTGAGGAGCAAGTGTCTAAAAAGGCTCAAAGGCTTTCAACTTTGATCTTTATTGATTTATAAAGGCACGGTAAGCTTCTGCCTCTCTCTTTTTTTAACCTGGTGGTGCAGATATTCTCCAGAGGTTGCTCTGCTGTATCTTTTGCTCTCTCAGCTGCACCTGAAGGCTTTGACAAGGCCCATGGCTTCTCATCAGCCCGTGTGACACAGATTGCATGTTCCCTTTCCCATTTTCTCCTCCTGCAGTTTTTAGCAGCCACATGCAAAGACAGTGCAGTTTAGCATGTAGCTCTCTGAAGACCATGCCAGACAGGAATATAATGTGGGCTGTTCAAGGCAGCCTCCCTGCTGCTTAAGAAAGACGAAGAAGAATTTGGTAATCGAGAGGAGGATGGGAACAGATCTGCTTCTGCTTCTGCCTTTGTAAAGACCCGTAGGAGAGGGACAGTCATGTAGAGGGAAAAGAGGTAACATAGGGACATCTCTGTTTCAGGGGTTTTTTTAGGTTCCCTGCCCATTCCCCAGACTCTGAAAAGAGCAAATCAGAATGGGACCCTCACTGTCAAGTTCTGTTTGAGTTCATAAAGATGATGTTAGTGAAGGCTTTTCCAGTTTCAAGTGACCTGGAAAGAAGAAGTTGCTCTTTTTGAAGCTGCATTGCCTTATGTGGTTTTTTCCCCTTTCAGGACACAGTAGCTGGAGAAGTGTTGTTAATGTAGGAATTATTTCTTTCTTTCTGAATATGTCCACAGAAATGTTACACACCACAAAGGAGCTGTGTTTGGCATTGGCTGTGAACATAAAAACAGCAGAATTATAACGTTACTCGAAAGAGAGGAAGCAACTACACCAGAATCTCATTATTATTTATGAAAATTCCCCTATTTCAATCTAAAATTTGTTTTAAAAGAATAAATTACTTATGTAGTCTTTTTGAAAGTGTATATCTGAATTCAGTATGCTACATGGTTTATCTATCAGTGTAATTTAAAAGCAGCAACACAACTAGAAATGCTCCTTGAGGATGGTGGGGTGAGCTCCCTGAGGAGCAGCACAGCTGGCCCTGGGGTGCTGCTCCCACCGCATTGCTCCTCCACCCCAGCAGTCCCAGCAGAAGGGACCTGCAGGCACCAGGGGGAAATCGTGTGTGGGCGAGACCTGCCCTCTCGTGGAGAGAGAAAACATCTTCCCTGGCTGTGAGCAGTGTCTGGCAGCGTGGGCTGCCTGCAGCCTCGGGAGGGGATGCCTGAGTTCATATTGATTTTGGAAACCAGGCAACTACTCCATCACAAGTTCCTTTCGTTTCCTTCAAAAGGGAGAAGTGGAAAACGTTTTTGCTGAAAATATCTGTTTACATTGGTGTTAAGCACTGGGAATTCCCCACTGTTTGTCTTTTAAGTTTTCTGATTTTGGTGGTTTGTGTGTTGGCTACAAATCTCACTACCTAAGGGTATTTCATGGAACCATGGAACTCTGTTACACTACACTAATTAATGCTGTTACTTCATATAAGTAGGTACTACTTTGACCTGGTGCATTTTGTCTAGACAGTAATTTCAACTTCTGTTAAGACAAATGATTGTATGGCACACTAAGTAATGAAAAAAGTGCTGTTTCAAGTGGACTAACTCCTTTTTTCTACCTCATGATACAAATGGCTCAGTGGCTGTTAACAGGTCTTGTAGCTTTTCTCTTCTGCGTTCTGTGTCTGCCTAATCAGGCTGCAATACCCGCCTGGCTCAGGAACACTGTAACAATGGAAGTGCCTTAATGCTTCTGCAGTGTTTTGACATTGTACAGCTTTAAAGTTAAAACATATTATCATTCTAACCACTGTTATACAATTATCACCTCTTTGATGCAAGGATCCGAGGGAGCTGGGAGATCTGTCCATATTCCTGTATTCCCTTTTCCAGCCAGAGTGTGGGTATTGCTGGTGCTGCTAGTGGCCTCTGCCACCAGCCTCCATCCTTGCAGCCCCACTGTGGGTTATCACCGGGGCAGGGGCTTCACTCAGAACATTGTGCTTCCAATACTTTAGGGGTGATTTTCACCTGGGGAGCAGGTGCCTTTAAAATCGGTGTCTTAACATGTACCTGTGTGTGCATTATATTTAAATGAGCAAGCGTCTGCCCACAGTCCCTAGTTGCCTAATTGTTAATTTTACTGGGAAGTGTTTCATAGCTTGTTTTATTTCCTCCTCATGGGATTTAGGTTACCATGGCCTTTACTGTGAGGAGGAATATAATGAATGCCTCTCTGCACCCTGCCAGAATGGAGCCACCTGCAGAGACCTCGTCAACAACTACAAGTGTGTGTGCCTTGCTGAATACGAAGGTAGGATGGGTTTGCCTCTTGGCTTTTCAATTGTTCTCTGTGTTTTTTATGATAGGTTCTGTTACAAACAGAGATACACCACACCGTCCACTGAGCAGAAAGAAATCCCTCATGTAAAACTAATGGAAATAAACTTCAATATAGATCTTGATGCCATAAGCTTTACCCAAATGAATAGTTCAGATTTATCTCACCTGTGAGGAATGCATGTCCTTGTCTGGGGACAAATGGCTTCTCTCTGTTCTGCTGTTTATAAGATATGTTAGGAAATGATGAGTTTTTAGAAGAAAACATAATTGTTAAATAGACATTTTCATCAGTTATTGTTAGCTTTTTACATGGAGAGCTTTCCAAATGGTTTTTTTTATTCATTTTCTCCAGTGAAGTGAGCTAAAAACAAATAATAAAATATTAGTATTTGAAATAGATTAGCACAAAGAAGTAGAAATAAGAGTTTTATGTTGATTGTTCATTTAGAAGACTGTAAAGCCCAGAGAAAATAGTAGTTCTGTGACTGCTTTCCCATGTTAACTGCAGCTATTTTTAGACATGTTCAAATGGAATTGCTCTTTGGCATTTTTAAAGTAATTTATAACATAGATGAGAAAAGTATGTATTGGGCTATACAAAATCTTTTATCTCACAGTAGATTTCAGCTGTAAACAGGTTAACACATATCAGTGGTGTGTGACGTCCCTCCGTGGAGTGCTAAAATGATACTTTTTTAGTGTATTCTGTTTTGAATCATGCTGTGAGAATGTTTTGAATGCAATTTTAAATACTATTAATATTTAAAAAAGAAGTATGTATTTTACACAGAATGACTGTTTTAAGGAACATTGCTCTAGCGTTTTCTCATTAAGCATATCAGTCCTTATCTGTGTTGATAAATAATGCTCACTTAACAGCTGCTTGAGGCAAAGTGTGTATTTCATGCTGGTGGTTGCACTCTTCTTTGACAATAGATACAGAATTCATCATTTTAGAGCCTTAGTGAGGGAGGAAATGACCCTCAGCTTTTCATGACAGTTTAAACAGCACTTAACTACAATGTTATGATTTCATTTTCTGTTCCCATCCAACCTGTACATGCAGCTGAAATCACTGTGTGCACCGCACATTATGCTTTAAATGAATGCAGGGGACCTGGTCCTGGGAGCACTTTTGTCTGATTTCGGAGCTTTCATCCTTCCAGTACTCCAGATGCTCAGTGACAATAACGAACAGGGCTGAGGTACCCAGCTCAGGATGCTCTCTGGGCCATCAGAGACTCCCTTTTAGCACCACCAGCCCACCTGCAGTCCCCCTTTCTGCCTCCTTGTCCCCTGGTTGACAGACAGACAAGAGCTGTTATGGCTGCTCAGGACTGAAGTCTGTGCCAGCAGGGACCTGCTGGCTCTGCTGCCTCCTTCCTGCAGCTGCAGGGTGCTCAGCCAGAGTGCTCTGCCTTTTTGCTGCTAACACTGCAGAAGTTACCAAAATGATTTGGGCAGGTCTGGAGTGAGTGTGGAGTGTGTGTGTGTATACATACATACATACATATATATATATATTTAAAATTTGTTGCTTTTGTATATGTTTGTCATTTTCACGATTGACTTGAGATGGTTGGTTTTATGTAACTCACGTAAGCTTGCATTGCTGTACGTAATTGAAGTGTCGAACACCAGAGAATTAATTTCACTCCTTTTAGTCAGTCACTCAGGGTCTACAAATTCAAATTCACAAACTCCCCAATTCCAGTGCAACAAAATTGGTATTCCTGAAAGACTTTAGGAAGAAGTAAGGCAGGATCAGCTGCACATCCACTTTTCATGTGTATTTGTGTCACCTCTCCTAGCCCTCCATCATTGTAGGTTCTGTAATCCCCACAAGCAACATAATCATTCCCCATCTCATTATTAAAAACATTCTCCTGATGCCAAAGCTGTATTTCAGTTTTTAGACGAGATAAACAATATGATTTTATGTTTCTATTGACCATCATAGAATCACAGAAGGTTTTGGGTTGTGCATCTTTAGAGTGAAGGACTGTAAGGATTTAGGAACATGAATCGTGCTATAAAGTGAAGAATATCTGTGGAATTTTGAAGTGTTACTACATGGGAGAATTCAGAACCCAGTCCTGCTCTCCAGCCTTTTGAAATTCTTCTAAAAAGTATAATAATGAGAAATCTTGAAGATAACTTAGGATTTTAGCTAAGTAGACACTTTGTGGTCACTTTGGATTCATTCCCAAGAAAAGAATGGCAATAAGACTTGAGATTTAGACTTAAAACTTAAATTAATGGATAAATTTAAAGAGGTATTTTAAATATAAGTTAATTTCACTGTAGCAGATACATAATAAATGAAATCCCACTACTCATTCATTACTCACATGTGTGTGTTTCAGTGCCATCCCTGCGCTGATTAGATCATTCATGTATTGATTTTTCTAGTTTTATCTGAACTGTAGATTCCAGGAAATTGCTGCATGCAGCAGGGCAGTACAGTCTCTCTCCCCGTCCCCAGGTGGGAACGTGCTGTTTCATGGTCTGTATACCAGATGCATCTTGCCCTGTCTTCTGCAAGGCAAAGCTGCTGAATCCCCATTGTCTACACTGAGCATGAAAGAGTGAAGGTGGTGGCATTGAAGCAGAGCCACCCAATTATTTACTTTTAACTGTCCATTTGAATAAATGAATTTCTTTTTATTGCCTTAGTTATACTGCTCATTTTGTTGCAAAAGTTATCAGGAGAATCAGAATGCTTATGTATATTGTTATTACATAAAATTCTTACTCAAAACAATTATTGGTAACATTTTACTGAAGAATATTAAATAGCTGATCGGATTATGCTTTATTATACCATTGTTTTTCCATAGACATCCAGTAGTTCTTAGCAGCAATTGCCCTACCTCTCCTAGCCCAAAGCTTATGTGTGAGAAGAATAGAGACGAGGCATGTGTGTAAAAAGTTTAGCCGGCATAAAATACATGGCTTTAGTCTTATGACATTGGCCTAATAAGGACAGGTTTGGAGACTGCACATTCACCCAGGTGATAGCAAGTTATTGCATGTACTGATTTCATACTATCAGCATCGGTCATGTTAATGGCAATTACTGATTTTTCCTTTTCAGGAAGGCACTGTGAATTATACAAAGATCCTTGTGTTAACATCAACTGTCAGAATGGTGGCACTTGTGACAGCGAAGGTCTAAATGCTACGTGTGTTTGTGCACCTGGATATGCAGGCAAGTGATTTGTATGTTATGCAGAACGTCTGGTTGTCAGTGTTCACCATGTCCAAAAGAAGACAAATACCAAGTAAGATTGTATCTCTTCAAGAAACTAATTTGGACTTTGCTGAATTGCAGTCAGGCTAGCGAGAATGAAATATTCTTCATACTACTTACAACTACTTTGACCTTTGTAGCAAAAAAAGCCTGTTACTAAGAGACTTCGCTAAGCTAACAGCTATTTAACATGCCTTATGACCTCACTGAGACTAGATTGCATTTTAAAACTATCATTTTGAAGACTTCCAGGTAAGCCAATATACTAATTGCACACTGTTGAATCTGGAAAATGTTTTAACATTGACCTTAGTTACTGTGTGCTCAAGAAACAACTTATTCCATTACCTTAACATGCAATTGCTAAAAGCCCTAAAGTGCTTGTTATGAATCAATTTACACTTTCAGAGTCCTGGTAAGGAGCCCATTTAATCCTTTGGCCTTATATTTAGGCTGACATGATTGGTGTAATCCAAATATCTGCTGTCAAGATAATTTACAACTCGATGCTCTGTTAGTCATGTAAGGTAATATCTAATGTGATAGTAATAGATAAACCCATTCATAGCTGTTTTATAGATCAAATTGTGCTTCTTGATCCATGCTAATTAAAGGGAATTCTTTGGAAAAAAATGAGCTTTTCATTGAACAGTGTCTGTTTCTCAGAGGCACCGATTGTCTACATTATTCTGTAACCTGTCAGAATACACAGGATCAGCTGTTCTACTCCATTTTCTTGGGACAGCAAGTATATTTAGAGAAATGAGACACAGAGTCTGGGTGAGGTTCATCAAGTCCCTTGGTCTTCAGACTTAGTGCTTCCTTCTTGGAATGCTTTTGGCGTTCTGAGAATAAAGATGCTATTTCACTATGAAGTGTTTTGCAGCAAGGGAGAAATGAAATGACTGACAATGCACTTGCTATATCAGGCACCTGCCATATATAGAACTTTGGGTTTTGTTGGTTTTTTTCCTATGCAAGGTGAAGAATGTGAGATCGATGTAAATGACTGTGACAGCAACCCATGTCATCATGGTGGAACTTGCATAGATCAGCCTGGTGGCTACACCTGCCACTGTCCTCATGGATGGGTCGGAGCAAACTGCGAAATACGTAAGTTTTGTAGTTCTCTAAACATTTCTAGACATGATATACTATATGAGAGAAACATATTTGTCTCTACCTATCTGCACAAATACTCTGAACCATCTGTAAATTATCAAGATCATGTTAAATTCATTTTATTTTAGGCCATAACACTTCAAAAGGGGCTATGAAAGTTAAAAAAGTCTGTTTCTGGACACCCTACTTTGAGATGTGTTGGACTAGGCTGTCAGAGATGCTGTCTCACAGCTGGACACTAAACAGTTTGCCTTTTAATTGTGCTTATGCTGCAGAGCTTCCTTTCAGGCTTTAGGTGAAGTGTACATCCATAGCACTGGAAGCACGGTCCTAACAGAGTTGTTTAACTTCTGAGCACCTGCAGTTCTAGTGATGTTTCAGCAAAACACCTTTGCTGACCTAAGGAAGACAGCTCTATGTAATTGTGCTGTGACTTGTGTGTGCATTCTCTTACCAACTCTTTCAGGAATAACTTTCCAACCATAGGCCAATTTCCACCAAAGTTATTAGAAAGGAGAAGGGCTCCAACCAAAATATTTCAAAACAGCTTCAGTGTGGTCTTGCTCCTTAGTTTAGAGAGAAGCTTCACTGTAAGTGCACCCTTATGAGCAGTGGAGAGTCCACGAGAGGCAGAAAGTATGAAGACCAACTGTGGAAGAGTTAAAATGGAAATTAGGCTTCATTAGTTCTGCTGCTCACAGAGCTGCTTTGTATTTCCCTGATGTCTTGTTCCAGGGCTGGAGATGTTGTCTTTACTAGATGTATTTAACTGCTTGAATGCTCCGGGCACTGTGGTCATAGATCCCTCTGAGTCATTATACAGATAAACAAGTTTGTTAGCACAGTTAATGGTGCAGGGATAGGTCATAGATTAATAAACACAAGGGCTGGAATAAAAAATGTTTTCTATATCTCATTTATATGAGGAGGATATGAAGCTTCTATATTTTGCTCTCTTAAGCTTTACTTAAACATATTGACTGCTTTTTGAAATTTATTCTGTTCTTGATATTGTTGATGTTAGTCCTTACTTTAAACCAGTAAATTCAGTTTCAGTGCTTTCTGTTGTAAGCAAAGACTACAGAAGACCATTGCTCGCTATGGTCACCAGAGGTGGTGACAGCACTGCTGTTGTCTCAGTGAATGCAGCCACACTTCCCTGTGTGTACAGAGCCAGCAGGATGTTGGGAGCACAGTGCTGGCTGCTATCTGTGTGCCTTACTGCTACTGCTAAAGGGTGCTCAGATGACCTTCTGCTCACAAGGCTGTTTCAGTGACATCTGAAGTATACATGTCTGAGTTTATCAGCAAGGCCATATAATTCTGCCTGTCTTAGCTAATAAGTAGTGGACTGACAGACAGACAGATGAGTTTTCTTGGAGAAAGCAATAATCATCCTGGAAACACACTTCCTGGAGTACCTTGATGTAGTAACATTTACATTTCTGTTATGTTCTGGAATGCCAAAGGGATACAAAGGCTGGCATGCTCTCTAAGCCCTGCAGGTGTGCTCTCCAGTTCAGTGGTGCATGTCCTGGAGTCCTCTGACTGTCATGCTCTGGTCACTAAGGGTTTGGCTGTTTGCACCACCCGTTCACAGTGACGGGCATATGAACACATAGGAGAATGAAAGAAGCAGAAGAGAGGATGGAAGGAGACTTTTTCACTGCCCAGCTACTCAATTATTTCTGCATCCCCCTGCTAAGGATGCAAGTTGTTTTATCTTGTGACTATGACAGGAAGTAGGGAATCATCTGAGTGTTAACTGGCATTAACAACACTGCAAGGCTGATTCTCAACCAGAAATGTTAGGCCTTTTCTTTCCATCTCAATGTGGGGAGAATAAATCATATAGTGTTGTTTATGGCAATTGTTCTCAGTTGAAGAGTTTGAAATGACTGTGTTTTTTGTCCAACAAGTGGTGATAGCTAATAGAGTGCATATATGTAATGATAACAATAACAGAGGAGTTATAAAAATGCAGTATAGAAAATTCTGGTTTGGATTGGTTTTTAAGGAAGGAAAACAGGAAAGAAGTCTTTTTATAGCTTAAAAAAAATACACTTTGAAGAACAACTAAGTCTAAAATTTGAGGGTTAACAAGCTTCATATCAGCAAATGTCTGATGTTCCCTTGCTATTAAAGCTACTTTGCCATAGCATCAAAGTAAAATGAAGTGTTATGGGACACGACGTTGCCTCACAACAGCCAGATGTAAACATGGACATGCAGCCTCTCTAACCAATGCAGTGGCTTATACACAAAGCTGTGAAAGCTTTCCTCAAGAATTTGGATTTTAACAGGTATATAAAGGATTCTGCAAACACAGAGGGATTGAGTTTTGAAGAAATCACTTTGCAGAAAGGATTTAAAAGCATTTTGATCTGCAGATGTAGCCATGGGAAGATCTTTGTACTCTCTGTCTTTCCCTGAGCTATGAATTGACCAACCCAACTGGGAAGCCAATTCTAATCATATCTAGAAAGGCCATATCCAGCTCTTTTATGAACAGGTGCAGCATTTCTGATCTCACTGGAGCTGAGACAATGGGGCAGTGGATTTCTTTGAGCTCTACAGTTTGAGTTTATTAGTAAATCTGCTTCTGTTCGTCTTTCCAGTTCTCCTTGTCATATTTATTATATTGTTTCAGTAGTTTGAACATAAAAGTTAATAATGTGATGGAAATTAAAGCTAAACACTGGATTCTGACTTCCTTTGTATTGGACCATCCCTCTGAATGTGAGAAAAAGACAAGAAGCCAGGCCTCAGCCTTCTCAAGAGGGGGCCAAACTGATGTTTGGGAGTTGTTTGAGTAAATAGATCACATTTTATCTCTTGTCATTTTCTGTTGCTAGCCATGAAGGAGGCTGTTGGTACTTAATCTTTTTTTGTAGAACCACCTCTTTACTATTAATAGTTCCCCATTTTCTCACCAGCTGGTTTAGCTGCTTGAAGTGACTACTTTAACAGGATTTCAGGGTTATCTTCTTGTCAAACTGTTCTCTTTAATTTTCAAGTGTTGTATATACAACAAACTAGACATGTATGTTGCCTGGATGAACTGTGATATTTATTATATCATCTTATGGTCCTTACCAGTGTTAGCAATTCCAATTAAATAGGATTAAATTGGTCTTAATTATAAAGAGGATATTCTTCCTTTCAAAACAAAATGCATTTGCCTAAAAAGTTAATGGAGCATTCACTGTAAAAGTGCTTACAAATGTCTCATATGAATTCTCTAATTCCTGCTGGTTATTTGTTAATATCATTACCTTTGCCACTTCTGTAATTATTAATGTAATTACTGAGGTATGCCAAACCATGTGGCTACTTGAAAACTAACATTATGAAGAATTGCTAGTATAGACTGTGTGGTGTGCATTGAAATGCGATTCTTAATTTTATGAACATTAATGTAACAACTGAAAATACTGTGATTTTGAGCTGTCATATTTTCCTTCTAATCTTTGGAGTATACACTGTTAATCTTTGTATTTTGATCTGGTGAGGAAAAAAGGAGGAAATTTCTCTCATCTTTGTCATCCAGAGTTGGAAGACATGGAAACTAAATGAGAACTGTCTTGTCATATATTTGCACACGTTAGGTCTGAATTGGGCTCAGTCTGACAACCTGACAGAAACCACTGTGTGTGACAAATGTGCTGCAGAACAGAAATAGAAACCCTTCCCAAACTGCACAGGGCACAGCTGGATTCTCTCCCCCATATCCTGACTGGACAAACTGCAGCAATAGCACTTTACAAACATTTAATCACCAAATGATTCCAGCTGATCAAAACTTTACTGATCTCTGAAGAAAACACAAACAAGCAGCCAGCCCTGCAAACCCAGGTCACATTTGCGGACAAAAAGTCCAAGCAACCCAAGCTGAGAGGTGCTCTGGGACAACCTTTTCTTTAACAGAGAACAACCATTTCTCCAAACTCTGCCCAAGTGAATGCCACATGTTACAGCTTCAGGCTTTCTCACCACCTTCCTCTAACTTTTTTTTTTCTTGGACATTCTCCTGTATTTCCACCATCGATGGAGATTTTATTCATGGATGCCACTAAACTGGTGCTTGAATCAATTATCTGCCATCATCAACATCCTTGAGAGGTGGCTTCTGAGGATATCTTAACTTTCCCAAAGCATATGCTTGGTAGCCCTGTTCCCAGAGTGTTTGTGATTAAGTACAGGGAGTTTCTAAACCAGAGCAAAGCAGAAGTGTGTTTGAAAAAGGAACAGTCACCTGCTAGAAATAACTTTTGCACAGTGTCAGATTTCTGTAGTCAGTATGATTCAATTCTGTTCCTGGTTTAAAATAATTTATGAGACCATAGGCTTAAAAGACTGCCAAAAACAAACCCTAGAGGGAAGTACAGGTTAATTAAAAATACTTTGACCCAGGCTAGAGAAAAGCAGATCTGAGGACATACGCAATTGGTAGAAAATCTGTTTGGCTTTGATAGGCAATAGTTTGGGGATCAAGAATATTTATACAAAACATCTGGAATATATAAATACAAGAAGCCTCTTTTGCATTGAATTTAAGGTCTGCTTTGAGTCTCTCAGGGAAATTATGCTTGAGAAAAAACTAGTGGGCTCACTACTGTAGGACCCCATGGGATGCCCTCTTTGTCCTTGAAACACTGGTCTCTGCAGTCTGGTGTGGAAAGGCATAAAAATAGCCTGCTTTTAAAAAACAAGCATGTTTAATACGTGTTAAATAACACATTTTGGTGGAAGGCTGCACTATTAGACCAAACTGTACAGAGAATTGGTGGGCTACTAGAGGCTTTTGCATAGAACCAGCCTGCCTCTAGAGAGCCCACAGTATAAAATAACACAATGCAAGTGTAACTCGATGATTTTCTATGACTTGGGTTATACAGGAGATGGAACTAGATAAGGGTTCCCATATGACCTGAAAAATCTGCAAAGAAGGATGAGTGAAGGTTCAAGATAATATTGTTCAAATTTGTGGCATGTTAAGCATAGGTGATGTATCAGTAACAGAGCCTGAGAAATTACATATCCCTCTACCTTCATAAGTGAGCAGTATTGAAAATGAATGTCATAAAATAGTTCTATTCAGCAGGACGGATATAAACTACTAATTAACAATAAACTTTTATTTCTTATTGGCAGATCTGCAGTGGAAATCTGGGCATATGGCAGAGAGTCTAACAAACATGCCTCGTCACTCCCTCTACATCATAATTGGGGCCCTCTGCGTCGCGTTTGTCCTGATGCTGATCATCCTGATTGTGGGAATATGTCGCATCAGCCGCATCGAATACCAGGGCTCTTCCAGGCCAGCCTACGAAGAATTTTACAACTGCAGGAGTATTGACAGTGAATTCAGTAGTGCAATTGCTTCTATCCGACATGCCAGGTTTGTTCTGGGGCTGGTAATTTAACAGAAAGCTGTTGCAGTGCATAATTTCAGCTCATGCACAGTCCATCTGACTGCTGTTGGCAGGGGGTGAATGGGCGGCTTCGCTGGGAAAAGACAGGATCACTGGTATTGCTTGTAGTTCTTTTTGGATCCCTTTCTGTTCTCGTCTGAAGTGTGGTAATAGAGCAAAAATAGAGCAAAACTCCTTGAAAACAAAGGGAGTGATTCTGAACTTATTTGGTGTAATTGGTGAAGTGGGACAGATGCAGAGTTCTTAGCCTGTCAGATCTCCTGTTCAGGATGTACAGCTTCTTTGACTGATACACACAAGCCATATGATCAGATAGCAAAGGCACATTGAATCTTGTGACTAATTTACCAGATTATTTAGTGAGACTCTTTTCACATCACTCATTTTTGTGTTCCTGTTTGCCTTTCTTACTTACTTTTCTAGAGACAGTAATATTTTAACTTTTAATTTTAATGGAACACTTGTAACCCAGGGCATTTGGTGTCAGAATTATCCTAAACTAGAACTGGAAGGGATTTGAGAGCTGAAGTGTAAGCCATTAAACCATTGCACTGATATAGCTTTAAATATGCCTAGCTCTCTGCCAACAATTGTGTTTTAAAATCTCCAGAGGAGTTGAATAGAGTTAAAAAGGGCTTTCCTAAAATCCAACCTGGATTTCCTTTGGGCTAAACTAGGCTGCTTCTTTCTTACTGCTCTCCAGGCTGTCATGAAGAATAAGTTATCACTGTTTGTATCACTTGTACATCAGGTGATGAGGCTCCCTCTCCGCACTCCCCCCCTTCCTTTTTTATAATAAAAACAAACAAAGCAAAGCAACTTTTTCTTCCCTAGCCTTAACCAACCCATTCTTCCAGTTTCTCCTCCTGGATCATGTCAGCTTCCTTTTTGTCTTCATAAATGGAGTTATCACCTTCTGCATCTTATTTATGGCATTCCTCTTCATACATCGGAAAAAGAAACCTGCTTGTTGGTTTTTGGGTTTTATTTTTGTTTTATTTGTGTGTTGGTTTTTCTTTTTAATTTGCATTACACTAGTGAGAGATTTTTCCCCATCCCAAGATCCTCTGTGTCATTTTGTTACCTAGTCATTTTGTTTTTTCTGTGTTTGACATCTCTCTTAATAGGGTAGAACTTCCATTTTCATTGTTTCTTTTTCCCATTTCTTCCGAGTTGTCAAGATGACTTCAAACTCCAACAGAGTGTTTGTGTGTGTTACCATTAAAATGCTCTCAAATGACGGAGGGAGCCACGTTCCTGTGCATTGACATGGAGGAATGTGTGCATGTTGGTTGGTGATTGCTGGTAATTCATTTTCTGAATGCTCCAGTGCTGTTTCAGTGAAAGTTAAATAGGTTAAATTGAACCACCACTGAAGTTGTCAAAGTTACCTGAAATGGATGAGGCATTCCCACAGACTTAGTTAATCACATCACAGCTTTGGGCAGTAGCTCTTTAAAGTGTTCCAACTAGATTTACAATAAAACATTTGTTCATTGTCAAAATGCATTAGTCAGTAAATATTTTAAAAAGAAAGATTTGTATAGTTGTTTTAACACGGCGATAAAATCAGTGTTAAGTTTTCCTTTAGTAGTAGAGGATGGAGTTGCTTTATGACTCATAAAAGGCTTTTGAGCTTTTTTTATTATTTGGCCTTGTGAATGTCTACATTTATGTCCTACACATCTCCAAGGGTGGACAGCAAGGTGCAAAATGATACTGCTCATCTTTCAGATTAAGCACCTCCCTGTGCTCCTGCAGCAGGCACGAGTGTGTCAGTCCCCTTCAGCTGCTACCGGTTCAAGTTGTGCTTTGCACTTCCCCAAGGGCTGCAATTCATCTTCTGAGGAAGAGTCAAACACTTGGGTTTTCTTACTTATTTCTTAAAGCAAATTTGTCAGCTTTCTATCCAAGTGTACCAACAAGGAAGGATCTTTTCAGTCTGAATTTGGCTTGCCTTTTACAGTTTCACTGGTAGATAATGAAAATGATAAAATATTTCCTTTGTGAAACCTTTAAAATCTTGGAAGGTCTTTATCGCGACTGTCTAGATTACTGAGAATGAAACTGCTTATTACTGAAGGCGAAAGTTTACAAAACCCCAAGTTATCATCAGGGTTAAATAAGCTTTGGAGAAGTTTGAAGACTGGGATAGATTCAGGATGATTTTTCAATCCATATTATGCAGTTAGAAATTACATTATTGTCAATAAAGGGTTTCCCTATCTTGGAAAAGGTGTTTCTACTTCATGCAAATGGAAATAAATGTTTTCATTCCAAGTAATTCTCTGTGTCTCTCAGAGACTGGGTGCCTTATAAAAATCCAAGATAGAGCTGCCAAGTCAGATAATTCACAGAGGTTTAGTGTGAAGATTGTTGTGTTTATTTTGGTTGCAGAAAGATATAAACCACTGCTTTGCTAGGAAAAGGAGCACAACTTTTATAGCTATTTTTGCATAAACTCTTAAAACTATATATATATAAATACCAAGCTCTGAATTTTCAGAATTGCTGCATCTAAGAGATCTACTTTCAAATAATAGAAAATGCAGCATTTTCTGGAAATAATTTCCTTTCACAGTTAGATACCCAAATATATTAGTAATTTTGGAAAATGAAGGCCTAAGAAAAGTCAGTAGATTACTTTCTTTAAATGTAAGGTTTCTGTTAAAGTCAGTCCAGGGAGTGTGGATGCCTGTTGCATATTCGGTTAGTTATTTTAAAATTACTTCTTCATGTTTCTCAGCACTATTTTTCTTTAATATGTTTTTTTAATAATTTAGTATTTAGTAATCTGGGTACTTGCTGTAAGAAAACTCAAGGATCTCTACTAATAAAAGTCTATTTCAAGTGAATGTTCCCAGGATTAGCAAATCAGAATTAATAGTTTTCTCACCTGGTGAAGCACAGCTCTCTTTAACATTCATCATGCAGACAGTAAAGAAAGTTAAAGTTTATATATTTTAAAGGAGAAGAGAACAGTGTAATGAAATAGTTGACCACTGGCTTCAGCAGCCATAAGACTCAATTGAATTGGAACCAAGATCTATTAATGAAACTGAATCATTCACTTTAGAAAAGCATTCACACAAATTATCTGGTTACAGGATGTACTACAGTGAATTTTGTGGGTGCCCAGATGTCACTGGCAGTAGCCTCCATGTCCTTCCAGTCTTTTTCCAGGCTCTGTGATTCCCAGGACTGAGATTTCCCCACATGGTGTATTTGTTAGATGAATAATCTTATGTTTAATTGCCCTGGAAGAAATCTTTATTCACTTGTTTGTATGTGCTTTCATTGTGAGCAGGTGATTAATTGATCCAGCACACTCTCTAGCAGGGACCTGCATCTTTTCACTATTTATTACCCCTTGAATCACTGCCTCTTGCAGATTGCATTGGTAATTGTATTATGTGTTCTTTGATGTCATTAATTAAATGATAGCAAAGCATCATTGTGCAGTCCTACCAGGTACACACCCACTGAATGCAGGATCCCCACTTAGCAATTCTGTCTTTAACATGAACCTCTGAGGTTTGCGCTAACTCTGTTTACTGCTGTGAGCAGGGACCGACTTCTGAACCACTTGATCAAAGCGGTGTGATCACCAGCTCTGTGGCTCAACCAGGCCACAAACTACTTGCACATGTGCTGTGGTCTTTCCTCAGCCTTTTGTAATTAGGGGCACAAGTCAAGCCTGACCTACACAAGAGATCAGATTTTGTATCATGTGCAACAAGCCTTGTGTTCTGTACCTGTCAGAAAGGGTGAAATTTGGCTTACATCTCTGGAGAATGTTCATCATGGTTTGTACCTCAGCAAAGCTCTGCTTCTTTTAAACCCTTGAGAGGGATGGTGAAAAAGTGTGATTCAGAATTCAGTGCTGCCTCTGATTTAGTAACATGCCATAACTTGATTCCTTCATTCAGTTCTTGAAATTTTATCTCATTTTCAGAAAATCAGGTTTATCCACCATGATGCTGATGAGCAAATGTACCCTGTGTGTATTCATTAAAATAAACTATAGAAGAAGGCAGACATTTGTGCATGAGAATGTATCTAGTGTGGCTTTATTGACAGCTGAAGTACTTTGAAAAATGTAATTTTCACCATATTTATCATAATGCTTTCAGCCATTTCAGTTTTGTCAGCAAATCTAGATCCCTGAAAACAGTCAAGAATGAAATTGGAAGCCAGGAAGTTGCGTAAAAGTCTTGGAAGAAAATCAAGTTAATTTTGGCTTGGGCTAAATGTTATCCTCAAAATCTGAATTTTTCTGGATCTCACCTCCCAGTGTGCACAACTTAATACAGAATTAACATAGTAGCTAAATGGATACAAATCCTTAGTGTGGATGACTACATAAATAAGTCTTTCTGTGTTATTGTTTTCTCTACAAGTCAATAAGGAAAAATACTTGACCATTTTTTGCCTCATTTTCCTGTGATTTTTTTTGTTGTTTTTTTTTTGTTGCTATTTAAAACTCCTGCAATTGCAACAAGAATACTTTAGTAATTTTTCCACTTTGGAGTTGCATTTTTAGTTCTATTATTGTATCTCAGTAATTGAGCAGAGAGGTGATAGACTCTCCATGCAGTGCAAAGTCTTCTAAAGGAGTTCTGGACATGAGAGCACTGGTTCTTCCCCTCTTCTGATACTGCTGAGTTCCACAGCAGAGTTCCTGTAGCCTTTGATATGGAATCTGTTTCTTGCTTGCAAGCAGATTTTTAATTTTATTTGATGCCCGTATTTCAAAAGTCACAGTTCAGACATTGACACTTCTGTGCTGGCATGTTGCAATACAAATTAGAGTTTATCTAAGCTCTCTGACTTTGTTTCTGATCACATATCATAACTCACTGTTGCCATGAGCTCATTAATACTTCCGTTTGTCACCACAAGTTCTCTTTTGTTTCCAGGTTTGGCAAGAAATCCCGACCTGCAATGTATGATGCAACCCCCATTGCTTATGAAGATTACAGCCCAGATGACAAACCTTTGGTTACGCTGATTAAGACAAAAGATTTGTAATCTAGTGTATCTTTTTTGGATTATTTTTCAAAAGGATGGGCTACTAACCTAATTTAAATATTTTTAAGAAGAAAGCATAAGTAATTTAAACCATTAGATGCTTCAGAATTTTCTGTAGAATATTTAAGAACCAATTTTCTGCAGCTTTTAGTTTGGAAAAATATTTTAAAACAGAATTTGTGAACTTCATGATTTACATTTTAATGTACCTTCAGCTCTATAAACTATAAGCTTATGATAGTGTGTGCTTTTTTCTTGGTAGACACTATTACTAAACCCAGATGAGTTTCTTGTGGTTGTTACAGAACAGAAAACAATAATTAACGAGGAGTTCTTTATGACATGTCAGTGCCAGCTTTCTCAGTAGAGGTAGGAAAAATGTGAAGCATAATATGATATATAATATATCCATTAATTAAAAAAAGTCTAAAATGTTTGTGTTGTGAAAAAGAAACTAGTAAAAATTATTATTCCTAATCTGAATGAATTAGCGTTTGCCTTATTCCATGCATGGATAGATAACCTATTTCTCCATTATTTCCTGAAAGTTGCTAAAACATACTCTTGAGTTGATGTTTGACATTTTTGTAATAGTTATTCAGGCTAGGCCTTGTATAATAATTAAAGTGCCTCTTGAGGCAAAGTAAGGGCATGATCCTTTAAACATTGAAATCAATGAGAGGACTTCCATTGACTTCAGTGGGCATGGGATTGGATCCTACAATTGGACTGAATCTATATTTTTCTTTAAAGGTTAAAGTTTTTTATATTGTGAGTAAACTAAGCATATGGTTTGAGTTGTTTGTTTCCTAAAGGTTGTTGATGTACAGTATTGTTTCATGAAATATTGTGTATTTCTCATAGTGCTTCTTATTTAGGATCAGTATGGGGTTTTTGTGGCTGTATTTGATTGCTTATGGGCATCCTAAATTCTTGCTCATTTCAGAAAATACTGAATAAACGTTAATCGGTGAAGATTGCAGCTGTTTCTTTGTTTTGCTTCATTTCAAAGTGAAGTCTATAAATTTGAAAGGACATGTGCTATAAATAATGCCAAAATAAGATATTCCAGCTGTTAATTTGAAAAGGGAAATATGGGTTTTATTATCAATGTAATCTCTCAAAAGTGAGACAAATGCAGCTCCAGAGTAAAGGTGCAGTCCTGGGTGGTGAATATGCAGGTTGGTAACACAATGCTGGGTTTAAATTATGGAAATGCCAAATACTTCTCAGAAATCCAGAATACATTTTCTGACATCCTGTGTCTGCTACATGGGCTTTGAAAAATGTTGGTCCAAGACAGTAACTACTAGAAAGAGACTTGAGGAACTCAGATACAAGTCTAAACTAGAGCTGTTCTTCAGTCACAGTTTTCTATGACAGGGTTGTACGTTTACACCTAGTGGCTGTCAGATGAGCTTTTTACATTGGTACAGGTTTTGCTGCTGCTTTATTCCATATATTGAAACTTCTGTTTACTGTGACTTTTAGGAACGTTTTGAGAAATCGTTAGAGAGAAGGGTCAAGAACAAGCTATACCCTGTACCTTGAGTGGAAAAGGGGCAACACTGTTGTTGGAATTGATTTGTTAATCGGAGGGAAAGGAAATACTCATTCTTCTGAGTTTTCAGCCTTTTCAATCATAAAATATTGGCTTGCAAATCTATACTAAGTGGGGAAACAAGCAACTCGGTTGTTCTAGGGAACATTCATATTCATGGTCCATATTTTCCAAGAGAGATGTTGCAATGAGCAGTAGCCTTTCTGCATACAAATCACCTTTCTGCATACAAATCACCTTGGTAGCGATTCTTGACCAGCCTATATTTTTCTCAATTGACTGACCTGAAAGATAAGTAATTTGTGAGGAGCTATTTTCCTGTCAGCTTGCAGCCTCTAGCTTCTGTAAATCATCCTGTGAATTCTGCTTCAAAAATTGCTTTGTTCCTTCCAATTTATTTTATTGAACTCTGATGGCATGTTATGCATGCACTATGCCTGAATCCATGCACCTCTGAGATGTTTGTGAGGCGCTGTGCTGCCTGCCGGATGGAGCAGCCCTCAGACCTGGAGGGAACAAACCCATCCTGTCTATTTATCCCAACTCTGAAGCTGCAAGAACAAGTTGGTTACTGTCTCTATATGCCAGATCACGTCCTTCTGAGGATATACATGAATGAGGACAAAGGACACTGGTTATTTCATATCCATTTCCCAAACCATATGAGGTTTGTGCTGTATAGGGAGCAAATATAGATGTACAGCAAATACCATGTGCTGTTAATATACTACACATGGGTTTTTTTTTTCTGTAAATCATGCAGAGGCAGAAAGGGGTAACTGTATGTTCTCTTCCCCCCACCAACAGGCTAACAGCCCCCAGCTCCTCCTGCAGACAGGGACAAGTCTCTGAGCTTGTCATTAACCTCTAGTACTTGTGCACTCTCCAAGTCTGGTTGTTTTTTCATCCTCTTCCATCTGGAAATAGGAGAACATCCCTGAGTTTTTTCCCAGTGGCATGGACATCTATTGCATGATTTTTGGAGTGGTGTGAAACTTGCCTTTACAGTTCAGAGTTGTGATACATGTGCTAACAGGAAAATTCCGTAATTTCCATGGATTCTGGATAGAGTCAGTCCAAAATGATGAAGACAGTGACCCTATCCATGTGGCTGGGCTAATTGCAGTATGACATAAATGCAAGGCCCAAGGGAACAGCTGAGCACAACAGCTAGAAAACACATGTTGACTAAAAACATGCAAGTCATCCCCATTAAAACCTGCAGATGTAAGTCTGACTTGAGCTGAGAAAAATTAAACCATCCCCACAGCTTCAGCCTCTCTTCCCATGTTTTCTCTAGGAGGTGCTTTGGGACTCTGTGTGAGCTCCAGAGGTGACATCCAGCCAAACCCTTGGGTGAGAAACCTTGGTCCCATGCCAGGGCCAGTGTTCAGTAGCAAGCCTTGTTGCACTTGAAGAAGCCAGCTCTTGATCCTTCCCAACACACTTCTTCCAAAGACATGGTGACAGGTGATGTTGTTGAGGGGTGCAGGTAGCTCAAGAAGGAGATGAGCTCTCCACGCCAGCCAGGACAGCTGTGCCCCACCACATGCTCACTGCAGGGTGCTGTGCCACGGTGTGCTCCTCTGGGATGAGGGAGCACAGCCTTTCTGTGGCACAGTGTGGGGCCATCCAGCCACCTTGGGGATGTGAGAGCCCCCACCATGTCCCTGTGCCAGGCACGGTCGCAGCCTGGGACAAGCAGATGGCTTCAGTGGCACTGCCAGGAGCCACACTGGGAGTGCTGCCACCCCTGTCCCTTGCTCTCCTGGTGAAGCAGGCAGGGGATGAAAGGCCTGGGAACGTGGCCCTGACCTGGCTGAGACCAGGTCAGCAGATGGTGCAGGTCTGCAGGAACTCTGTTTTCAGCTCTCTAAGCATATTCCTGTTAGCATGTTAAACAGTGGGCTCAGAGGGAGACTCATGGCCAGGGCTGGGACATCGGGAAGGCACATGTGGGCTGTGAGTATTTGCAAGGAGACCTGAGGCACTCCTTGCCCTGAGTAACCCTGTGCGTTGTCAGTCTGGGCTGGGGAATATGCTGTGCCAAACCCACCATTCTGGTTTTGCTGTTCTCCCTCCACTGCAAGTGTGACTGACTGGTGTGAGGGGAAGGAGGACTGAAAAGAGACTTCAGCTCAGTGCATTTTCAAACAGTGAAAGTCTCTATGCAGTTAATTCTTTTGAAAACAAAGGGATGTTGAAGACAACATTTGTGATGTTTCAGGGGAAAGTAGCTTGGTGTCATCCTTATAGCTGAGCAAATCCAGCCTGTCCTCCCTTTGGGTGCCTCCAGCCTGGTTTGTATGAGAGGTGTTTGCTGAGTTACCAGGTTTGGGAACCATTTTATCCTTCCCTACTGCCACATTTCTGAGGTCCATGTGCTGCTCAGGAATGCCCGGGCTGAAATTGCCATTAATGTCTCATATTCCTGACCTCAGAGGGGATGCAGAAATACAGCCTCCCATGGACCTCTCCTTTCTCCTTGGTCATGCAGGGCTGATGAAAGGCAGATTAATTCAGGGAAGGGTTTAGTCTCTTGTGCCATTCCCTACTATGAAGAGTTAAAATAATGAGTGTTTTATCAAGAGCTAATGAGTTCATACCTGTTCCAAACATAAGAAATGGGAGTGTCAGGACAGTCCAGTGTGTGTGTCCAAACCTGGGTTATGCACTGGGTTATGACTTTCAAGTACCTCTTATTTTATAACAAAATATAAAGACAGTTTTTGTTTAATATATGTTTTATATCTCAGCAAACATTACCTTTATGAAACGCTCTCATGAGCAGCAGAGCAGTGAGAGAAGGGTGAAGCACATGGCTCTTGCCAAACGAGAGACAGGGAGCTGGTCTGCTGCATCTCCTCCCTGCAAGTTTGTCTTCTGTTCCCTGAGACTTTGGCTGAGCATCTGCCAAAACACTGTAGTTGTACGGGGTCAGGAGGGATGACATAAGGCAAATTTGACTCTGAGACACTTCTATGTCTATCTTAAACAACTCATCAGGGAGATGGGACAGCCAGAGCCTAACATCGGAGCAATGAGAAAGCTGCTGCTACCTGAAAACACTGGAGATTTTTACAAAGATGGGCAGAGTGTGGTGTGGTCTCGGGTCCCGCAAGCTCCTCAGTCTGACGTGCTGGTCACTGCAGAGGTGCCACTCAGAAGTCATCTTTGTACTTCTTGACCCTTTCTGCACTACAGGTGATCCCTCCGGTAACTTCCGTGTTGCAGAGTCCCTTCAGTAGGACCCAGCATCTGTATCCTTTATATCCTTTTCACTCCCTCATATTTTGGAAGGGCTCCAAATAGGTGAAGGTGACTCCTTCCGACAGGGCGTGGGTCAGCCAGTGAAAACAAACAAAACTTCAAAGTGGTCATGCCACAGCTTCATCTGGGCTCAGCTGGCTGCATTTCTTCTATAGTGCAAAAGGGATACAAATATGACCTCTCTGGAAAAGTCAGATTTCTCTTGTTATTATGAATTCCAGTTTCAAATCTTCCTTTTAAGAAGTTTATGATAAGATGATTATTGTAAATAAGCTTCCCCTTTAGCAAAGAATAAATCATCAAATAGGCTTTGTTTAGTGAGATCTTTGGCAAAGGAATGTAAATAAATAAGCTAACTGAATAAACTTCTTTATCTGATGTGCAGAGCAGAAAAGGCAGCAAAGTTAATCATTTAGGAAAATAAGCTAGTCTGCTGTGCTTTCTTCAATAACAGACCAGGAACAGACTAAGGGAAAAAATCTGCTCTATCTCGCTGAGCCTGGACTTTTTGCTAGCATCCCACAGAGCCAAAGGGATCATGTTTATCACCCTGGAAGCAATGCTATCTTCTCAAGGAGATGTCCTTCAGTCTGAAATTTTGATTTGTTTCTTTTCCTGTGGACTGATCTACTTCTGTCAGAGGTAGCTCCTTGCCACAGAAGAGAGATCTCTTACAAAGCCAGCTGTGACTTCTCTTCTGTCTCCTGGGAGTAGCACACACATGGACAAGAATCTGAATCTGCAGTGTCTTAAACTTTGGACTCCATTCATGTTTCTGTATGGGCAAGTTTGCATGTGACTTTGTGTCTATGTCAGTCCAGCACTGCTCAAGGAAAGCAGAGTGTGACTGTTCTGACCTTCACTGCAGTTTTTTGTTAATTTACATGGATTTGAAGTAAGAAGTAAATCTGCCTGGAATCTGAGCCTATAAACCAGATACAAGTTGCACAAGGTAACAAAAATGTATGTAGCTTCTGTGGAAAAAGAAAATAGCCTAATGCAATTGAGATTATTTTGGCATGCAGGAGCTGCTACAGCAATTGTCAGCAGAATACTTTGTTTCCACTCTCAGTGGTTGGATATGTGATCATCGCCGTAATGTACCTCGCCATCCTTTGCTTTATCCCTCCACTCATGCAGTATCTTCTCCCTTGCCCATCTAGGGCATTAGCATCTTATGGAGAAACTTAACCATTGGCACCGTAGCTGAAGACAAGCAGGAAAAACAGCTGCAAATGGGTCAGTGAAGAGTTCTTGGCTGTGAAACTTTTTGGTAAGCCACAACACTCGCCTGATTCATCTATCTCTCTAAGTCTTTGAGTGTTTCCATCTCTTCTTCCCTTCCTGTAAGTGCCTTGGTTGATGAAAGACTGCATCTGGTATTGCACCAGGACAGCAATACCACAGCATGGCATTGCTCAACCAGGACTGTAGTAAGATCTAGTCCAACCTTTGACCGATCACCACCATGCCAACTTGGAGATAATAGTATTTTTTTTTTTTTTGTATCTTATGCGCTCAAGCCTATGAAACCAAGAAAGAGAATTTCAGTTCTTACTCCCTTTCACCTGCACTTTTGACCACAATAAGCTTCAAGAAAACACTTTGGTAATGAGTATGAGGACCTTCAGGGCGATTTCATACCCGATAAAGCTTTGTTTACCCCAGGCACCTGCCAGAAGGTTGACTTTAGCTTCTTATTTTGAAAAAATAATTGCTCAAGTGTACAGTTTCTTTGGTGTCCTAGAAGCCAGCTTATATTCTATACTGTACTACGGCACAGAGAACACAAACAGCAGGCTCCAGTTACGATTCTTTCTCCCTGAGAATGGTGCAACACATGCATAGGTTACAGAAAGCAGGAATCAGTACTAGCTTCCTGAATGCTGTGTTTGTAGATCCCAGTGTATGGCATTGATATTTATTCTACAGAGCAGTCTGTGGTTGTTTGATTTGCTGTCATGTGAAGAAGGCAACTAGGCAATAAGTGTCATGATGCAGAATAATTTATTTCAAGGATTTTGTACCTAAAACGTGCTGTCCATAATGTCTTATTTGGGGTCTCCATATGATACCAGTTCCTCCTATTAATTTAATTTGAACATTTATTTTAGCTGTTTTCCCTTTGTATGGCATTTGCTAGAAAAGCCTGGCAAAATGAAACTGGCAAAATGTCATGTAAATAAGGACAGATCTGCTTTTGCATGTGCCTGTTATGCCATTCCACTTCCATCTTGCCATGAATTTGAACTTGAGATTGTTCTCCATATAAAAGATGATGACCAGTTATTTTTAACTCCAGCGCTCAGCATGCTGCTTCCCCTCTTTCCCTCTGCCCTGTGTGGTCTGTGTGTGATAAGGACAAAGACAGGATGAGATTTTTAGGGTCCCGAATTAGGTGCAAAGTTTATCAGTTTTCTTCCACCTTTCACTCATTTTATTTCCATGAAGAGAATATTTTACAATTCCATGGAGATGCCTTAATCCCTGGGAGCTTTGAAGGGTTATTATATTTTAATACATGTGAGATTTAAAATAAGGTACTAAGCTAACAGTATTGACAGACGTGTCAGGTTTAAATCAAAAGTGTCTCAGAGTTGTGATTTACTTAGTGATATATGTTGCTGAATTTTGAAAGATTTCATTTGGAATAGATTATAGAATGGAATAGATTATTGAATTGTAAATACGGTGATGCTTTGATGACATTTTAAAGTTTCATGCAATAAACTACAAAATGTCTGTAAAAAGTAGTTAATATTATCTAATTTTCCCTCACTGAAGGGGAGCGCTGTCTGGAGAGAAAACCCAAATTCCATCAAAAGCACTACCCTACCCTGGCATTAGGGCTGGCACTACCCATGTTTTTTCAATTGCTTTTCAAGAAGCCCTGATTTTGCATAAGCAATATAGTCATCTTCTCTTTTCCCATCTGGCAGTACCTCTCAGGAAGGGCAGAAATTGTGGGCAGAGAAATAATATCAGACTTCAAAACACCAGTTAAATGTGCTCTTCATTCAAAAGCAACTCAGCCTTGAGATTTCTGAGAATTCATTGTCTCTCTCTTTTTTGTTTATGTGTTGTCTCTGATTTACATCCCTCTTCTTCAAACTTCAGTGTCAAGTGTGATTTATGAGTGCAATTTTCTGTGTAATATTCTGCAGCAATAGTTGGCAAATCCCTTCCCTCAGTATGGTGATGTATTATTCTCTGTTACACACCAAAGAGGCATGCAACCCTTCAATTTCTTTTAAAAGACCATGCTTTTTGAAAGGACAAATGCAAATCCTATCTCGTAATTCATCTCATAATTATACATAGGTATGTTAATTGTACAAAAACTGCTCCGACTATGTGGCATTGGCATTTCATGAGGCAGACCCATCGAGGGTCCCTCTGACTGCCATAGGTCCAGGTGTTTAACCATCTCTTGCTCATAGGCTGAAATAAGTTCCAGCAGGGCGCTGATCAAAGCATGTGAGTCCAGCTGCATTGCTGTGCTGGGGACTGCTCATGGTTAAATTTAAGCATGAGTTTAATGAAGAGCCTTTGAGGTTTGTTAACCTTCTGTTATATATTTTTGCCTCTTCTAGGGTTGAAGACATTTTATAGGTTTATAGAGCTCTTTGAGTTGCAAGACTTCATAAAATCTTAGGTGAAATGTTGGTGACATCAGCCTTATGCCTTCAGTGAGGGCTCTCTGCATTCACTATGGTTCCCAAACACGTAGAAAGGACTCAGGTCCCGCTACATTATTGTACACAAGAGGGTGATTCTTGCACTTTTCTGGGTGATTTGTAAATCTCTATTTACAACCTATATGGGTATTTGGCAGAAAATCAGTTCATGTCCACACAGCAGCAAATATATTAAAAATCTTCCTGATATTCAGTGCAGTGCCCAGCTTAGGGACCAAGAGGGTGGCCCCTCCCAGCTACCTGTCTGCCTTTTCTTACTGCTGAATTGGAGCATGATTTCATCCCTGAACTCTGCTCTGTTTTCTGTCTCACACATTTTACAGTCTAGAACCACTGCAGAGCAGGGAATGTGTCCCTTGTCCTTCAGGGGTTTGGGTTTTCTGCACTTTATGTGCTTGGATGTACTCAGCCATTAGGATTTCATTGGCACCAGTTGCTGGTTGTGTGGGACAGTGCCTGCGTTAAACAAGTGACACTGGTGCTGTTACACACTCTGCCATGAACATCACAGCAGTCTAATTGGAAAATTATCTGGTTTTAGCTCTAAATCCACATTTGAATGCAGTCACTTCCAGGAGAATTTGTGGTGTTGTAGCAGAGGCTCTTTATTTTCCCATGCTCAAGTGGGGGAAGGAAAAATATCTCCCAGATTGCCACATAGCTGACCAGTCTCCTTAAGTCTATGAATAACTACTGGGTACGTGTCACTGAAATGGGAAGTGTGGCTTCTAGTAAGCTTCCTATTTCAATAGACAAACTTGAGTAGCTGGAAATTGTGAAATCTAGGTGACAGATTGCCAAATCTCCTCCTTGCTATAGTGATGCTCTGCAAACAAAATTTTTGATTTGAGACTGTCAAAAGTCTCTTTTCTTCGTAAATTTTCTTAATCTGAGAGAATATCCAGTGCATATCAAATTGCCCAAAGGTTATTTATCACTCAGCATTCTTCATTCCTTTTTATAATTTCATTCTCTACAACGCTCACTCTAAAACCAGTTTCTCTGTACAGAAATAATTCTTCTCTCACATTGTTAAAAATCAGAAGTAATTTAAATTAAATTCACTGAATCCCATCTGTGTAACTCAGAAAAGTGTCATAGACAGGAGCTATGGAGATTCTGTGGATTTAGGTTAGTGTAAAACTGGTGTAAGGCTCATTGCCATCTCTGTACAGACTTGTGGAGGTGCATATTTCTGTTTACCACAGACAAAAAAGTAATTAATAATCATCAGGGATAATTAACAAATAAAGACAATACAGTCAAAGGTGCACAGGGATGACAGGAGCCTTAACAGCTCTTCACAGGTTCAAGTGCTTCTGGACCTAGGAGAGAGCAAAGGTGTGAGCATCTGGCACATGTCAACCCGGAGATTTTATGCTGGTCACTTTCTGCTGCTTACAAGATTAATTGGTGCATTAAGAGCTGGACTTGAGCTTCTTTGGCTATGTTAATGCAAGATTTGCTGTCAGAGGCTGCCTGGCAAATATCACTGTTCCTGGCAGGAGGTGCCTGGCCAGCAGCTGTGTCACTGGTGGGAGCACTCCCTGGAGAGGTGACAACTCACCTGTTGCATCTCCCTGCGCTTTCCTCTGCCCACTATCATCACTGCTTCCACCCGCTCTGTCCTGTGCCTTCCACAGCCTCCGAGCCTCCAGCTTTCCCCCTTTCTCATCCTCGCTGCCTCTTTCCTCACAGTCCCGCTGTGTCCTGGGTTGCCCACCCTCACCTGGCACCCCAGCAGGAGGCCGCTCACAGCCCAGATTTCTCCCTGTCTCCCGGGGACTGGTGCCTGCTGCATCCTCCCCCTCCTGCCCTCTCCGGGCGCTTTTCTCCTGCCTCTGTGGCCCAGATTCCGATGGCCTGGATTCCCACAGCCCAGCGTTCCCTGCCGGCTGGCCGAGGCCTCTGGGCGTGGAGCCAAGGGGCTGCCACAGCCAAAACCCAACCCCGCACCCACAGCCCCATCCTGCCCTGCCTGGGGCTGGTCAGGAGGAAGAGGGGCATGGTCGGTACTGCTCTGAGGGGCTGCCATCTCCGAAGGACTGACTTTGGGTTTGCTGCCGGGCTGGCAATCCCTGCTTCCCTCGCCCAGCTGAGCTCCTGCAGGAGCGATGGAGGGGCTGCCCAGCAGAGGTGATGGGAACAGCGAGAGTAAAACCTGCTTGCCCTTTTAGTATCATATATTTTGGCCTTCACAGAAGTGGTGCACCCTTTTAAATCCATGCAAGACCTTTGCAGCAACCTCCCTTCTGCTCTTGACCTACCGTGGCTTTGGTACTCTGTTTTCACTGCTGCTCTGAGTGGGACCCGTACAGTGCCAACACAAAGAAAGGAGAAGTGACACCAAATATCTGCCTTTCTAATGATGAGGCCAACAGGTGGGGAAAAAAAAGGGATATCTCATTAATATGAACAAATAGGTCAACACCGATGCCTTGCATGCTCTTATTTAGTCCAGCCAATTTCAAAATCCAAGTTGTTTTTGGAAGAGGAAGAGAAGTAGCTGTCCTGGGTCTCAGGGAAGGTGGTGGGGTAGTTACAGCTGAAGAGGGAATCAGAAACACCACCTCTTCTGGGATTAAAGGTCATTAAAGACACCTGGTCACTATGGGAACCCCAGCAAGAGCTTCTTAAACAAATTGGAAATCAATACTTCATTATCCTTGGCAAGCCCAGCCTGGATAGGTGGGAGAATATGGCATACTTGCCTGGGATACTTACCTGCTGCCTCAATTTCACAAATCATTAACGGCATGCTGCTTCAGGTTATAGCATTTCCTGATGCTATTTTAAAGCACCTGTGAAGGGGATGATGAGCCAGATGCTCTGTAAGCAGAAGTGGCCTCCACTGAACCACCTTTGGTGGAGCTGCACTCCTGTGTCTGCACAACCATCTCAATACACCTACACAATCAGAATGAAAATGATCACTTAAATAACATTAGGGGTTATATGCTAAACAAGTATGTAAATAAATTTCCCTTTCAAATCACCAAAACACAACACTGAAGGGAAATCAAGGGCCTTTGAAGATGATGTGGCCTGCGTTTTGCCAGTATTTTAATGAAATCCCTGCTGTTGAATTGCTGCTACTTTGACAGCAGCCATGCTTGAGGCAGCTCCCAGGTAAGGAATCAGAGCCAGATCTTTAGATGCTGCTGTACCTGTCAAAAGGAGTATATCTGCCAGCAGATGTAAGTTTAAGTTGCTTCTCAATAGCCTCTGAACCCTGCAAATGATTGAGTCCTCTCAAAACCCAGGTTTCTGCTGTGAGCATTTGCAAACTGCCAATGCTCTGATGCTGCCCTTGCCTACCCTTGCCTGCATCCCGTGGCTGGATGTGGTGCTGGAGATCCAGCCTGTGTCCTCCCCAAGCAATGCCCACCCTGTGGCTCCTCCATGCACACACCCTGCAAGAGAAGCTGGAAATCTCTCACTTGGATATTCCCTCTGACGTATTTATATGGCATAAAGTTGAGATCATGCCATCCTATGCAGCTTTGTCATCTGCATGAGATGAAGTTCTACTTAAAAATACATTCATTGTTAACTTTGATGTTAAAAAAGGTGATAGTTGTCAAAGAAAACAGTTTGAATTACTTGGATAGTATCTGTTGGGTTGCTTAGGCACTAAACATTTTTCAGAAAGATATTGGAAAACTCACTGTGTCTGGTGTCCTTCATCTGTGCAAGGAAGCTGCTTTTACTTTGAGTGATTTGACAAAGTGTTTAAGAGTAAGGAGCGTATTTAGATTTTGGAAGTATGCTATTAATTACAGCACTTCACGGAACATTAAATTTGGTAATTAGGCAAACTCTTACTCTACAAAAGCAAATCCAAGGTAAACTGAACTAATAAGAATAAAAAAAGATGTGGTTAGTGACTTCTGTATGCTTTGTAAACTTGCGTAATCAAAAAGAGGATCTTGGAAACAGGACTTGTGAAGTCTGCAAAATATTTGGGGAAGCAGCATTTAAATAACTGAATGACTCTTCTAGTCATGTTTCAGTGAGAAATAATAGTGCTCCTAAAGCTAAATGTAGCTTCTGAAGTCAAATAATTCATTGGGATCAGCAATTGGACAAGTTTAGTTAATTAAAAAGGCAATGCTACAGTTAAAAAAATAGTTTATTTTTGTTTTCGATGCAGAACAGCTATATTGCCATAAAGACCTTACATTAGGGGATGAGATAGTGCAAAAGGAAGACAAACTCAATAACTCGAAGCCATTAAAAGAGACAAAATATCCTGGAGTCACTGGAAATGCTTCCAATTTACTATGTGAATAGAAGTGAAATTGGTCCTATTGCATCAAATAGTCCCTTTTGAAATGCAAGATCTCCCCTGGCTCCAGTATTTCTGTCCTGTGAGCACTGGAGTGAAGGAGACTGGGAGAAATGGGACCAACCTGCGTAATGTATTGCAGTCTCTGGAAAGAATTGTCTGAATATTAACTCATTCTGAGAAGAGAAACTCCACAATTTGGCACAATAAAAGGAAATTTAGTAGAAAAAACCCCTGTATCTTCTTACAGGCACATTCTGGAACACAGTACATACTGGAAATAGGAATTCACACTATTTATTTAAGCAAAATATCTCTGACTGGCTTGAAGTAGGACTTACCTAATGCAGAACAGCTTAAAGACCAAATAAAAAATGATGCTCGGATTAAAATATTAGAAAGTCTAGGTAAAAATTACCTCATCTTAGTGAGATTGTGACATGAAGTCACCCGAGTTTAATGGATCATTTCCTGAACCAGGCTCAGGCTGGTGCCTGGCCCCCCCAGCAGCCCCTGGCCCGGCTGGAAACTCAGTTTCCTGCAGAGGGCTTGTGGGACACATCCAAAAGGGCAAGAGCAGCTGAATTTACTGAGACAGCCCAGGTTATGCTTGAGTATACCTGAAGACTCAACAAATTTGAGCAGAGTGGCCCTGCAGCTCTCTTGTCCCCACAGTGCCACTTGCTGCCTTGCTGAGGGGTAAGGCTTGGGGAGGATGCTGGTGGGGCTCAGGGGCTCACAGATTGCTCTTTAATCAGCCAATTTGATTTCAGAAATTTGCAATTGAGCTGCTTCTCCCCATGTGTGAGCATACTCCTGCCTTCATCTCCTACAACTGAAGCCTGAAGCCTACAGCATTCGTATTTTCTAGTTTTCATATCCTTTTGGAAATTAAGTGTCCGGTTCTGCTCGTTTGTTCTAACATGCCACCCATTTTGCAGCAAATGCAGATTTCCCTCCTCAATTGTTTTAGTTTGTATAAAAGTCATGTAAACTAAGAGAGAAGCACCCGCGGGGTTGGTCTCCTCCTGCTAATTGCAGATCCTGAACTTCCTTTACTTCCTTTATGTGCCCTGCTGCTGACAGCCTGGGTTGTGCCAGCTCCCAGCTGGTTCAGGCAATGATGGCCGGTGGATTTATCCATCTGGGAAGGATTGATGAAACTGCTCCAGAGCTCACTTGAAAAAGCGTGAGGCTTTTAGAAAATGCCCTCGAGCAGGAGTGTAAGCACCAGTTGGAAGAAACAAGAGGGTGACAGGGACAGTGTTTGGGAAGAGCTCTGGTGGGTATCTTGGCCAAGAGCTGGTGCAGTATTTCCCTTCCTGGATACATCAGTGAATGGAACTGTAAGACTTGACTTGCTTTGATTAGGCCATCATGGAGAAGGGATGTACTGGTGGAGTCTTTTCAGAAACAGTTGAAAAGTTCACGTTCATTGAGGCCTCACTGATCACCAAAACAAGGTTTTGGTTCTTGGGACACACCCTGTGTCAGAGCTGCCCTGACAAAGGTCATGGTTTCTCTGCAGGTGAGCCTGATGCCCGTTTTTTGGAGAAGATTCCCTTCAGTATTGCTTTGCTTTGCTGTTTAAAGCACTGACACTGAAAGGATACCTCGTGGGCCCCTAGGGCTCACACACCCACAGTGGGTCGGAGCCTGGCTTGCAGGCTGTGGGGTGTGGCGGTCAATGCTTGGGACAAGCACGACATGGGATCGATCATCTGGGTTTCTAACAAATCTTCCCGTATCCAAGCACGAGGCAGTGTCCAGGCAGCCCCAGGTCAGCAGGGAGAGCCACGGCCAGCTTTTGTGCCTGGGGAAAATGTCCTTTGGTGCAGCTCAGGAACCTGCAGAGACTTTTGCTTTTCTTTAGCATTTCTGGTGTTCACATGGAAGGGCAATGCCTGCACAGGGTCGTGGATCCTTGTAATTGCCGGGGCACAGCTGTTTGTCCTGCTGGAGCTGCCGATGCCCGACACAGTGAAACAGCTGAGCATGTCCTCGGTGCTGGTGTGGTGCGGTCCCCTCGGGGGACCACCCCGGAGGGATCCCTGCGCTCCAGCCCCTCCAGCGCCAGCAGCAGCGCAGGTACGGGCAGTGGAAGGACCTCACAGAGCCGGGCAGCGGCGTGCCCTTCTGCAGAACAGGAGGAAAAACTTTCAGCCGCGGTGAGCGAGGCTCCCCGGGGGAAGACTCCCCAAGGAGCGGGGCTCCCATCCTCCCAGGCAGCGCGCTGCCCGTGGGGAGGCCGGCACCGCTGTCCTAGGGCGCGATGCGGTGCTGGCGAGCCGGGGGTAGGCGCTGTCCCCGTCCCCGGAACGCTGTGCGCCCCCACTCCCGGGATGCTGTGTCCCCCCCACGCCCGGGATGCTGTCCCCCCACTCCCGGGATGCTGTGTCCCCCCCACGCCCGGGATGCTGTGTCCCCCCACTCCCGGGATGCTGTGTCCCTACTCCCCGGATGCTGTGTCCCCACTCCCGGGATGCTGTGCCCCCACTCCCGGGATGCGGTGTCCCCCCACTCCCGGGATGCGGTG
>JAWWMO010000011.1:15352936-15458377 GCA_035047845.1 Dendrocincla fuliginosa
TGTCCCCCCACTCCCGGGATGCGGTGTCCCCCCACTCCCGGGATGCGGTGCCGGTGCTGGCGGGCCCCCGGCGCGGTCGGGGCGGTGCCGCGGCCGGGGCGGTGCGGGGCGGTGCGGGGCGGGGCTGGGCGCGCTCCCGCGGACCGCGGCGCTCCGTGCCCGCTCGGCAGCGCCTCCCGCCGCCCGCACCATGTGGCAGCCGGCCACGGAGCGGCTGCAGGTAGGAGCGGCCCGGCCTGGGCGGGCACCCCGCGGTCGTGGGGCTGTGGGGCTGTGGGGCGGGAGCGGGGCCGGAGGAGCATCACCCCCGTACCGGGAGTTTGTTGGAACTTCTGCCCCCCGCCGGCGTGCAGCGCGGGTGTGCGGGGACGCGGGACGCGCTCACACATATACACACATCCGTACACAAATATGCACACATACATACACACACGTTCACACACACACACACAGGGTGCGGAGCGGGGACGCTGCCCCGGTGCCATCCCGGGTCGCGGCTGCGGTGCCTGCGGGGGTCGCTCCGGTCGGGGCTGCTCCGCCCGCCCCGCTCAGGTGAGGGAGGGTCGGTCGGTGCCCCGGAGCGGGGCCGGGGGCGAAGCATCCCGCGGGAGTCCCTCTGCCGGCCCCGCATCCACAGCGCGGCGTGTCTCGGGGCCGCGGGCGGCGGGTCGGGCTCCGTGTCCGTGTTCGTGTCCGTGTGTGCACATCGCGTGGTCCGGGGGAAAGCCGAGGCGGGCGGGGAGCGAGGTGGAATAAAACTCACTCTGTAGTTCCACCGCGTCGATTTCATGTAGTTTTCCAGAGCAAGTGTCCAGAACTGGACATTTTAAATAAGAATCAATGGGCTTCGCAGATGACAAGAAAAGGTTATTACTACTTTTGCAATTCAGATTGAGAATTTGCTTTGATATCATCAGGCAGAAAATTCAGCGGTTTGATTGGAGTTGATAGAGCCAAGCTGAGAGATCCGTGGGCTTTACTCTGCACGTAATGGGAATAATGCCTGTTCTTAAAAAGCCATACTTTTCTCTACAATGAGAAACTTGATTTTCAGTGAATAGGAATGATGTACCACATATGCAGTTGATGGATTAGAGGGTAAAACTATGTGAGGATATTATTATTTATTTGTTTCCCTGTGTTTGACAGAAACCTCTTTGTGCTAAACGCAGGTGGCAAAAATCACCTGTGTGAAGGAGTTAATGGTCTTGGGCAAGTTGTGGAGGTGGGAGTTTTCACTGGGGAGATGATGCTGCCGGGGACAGACCTCGGGTGAGGCTGCACCCAGCAGCTGGGGGCAAAGGACAAGATGTGTGAAGGGAAGGAGAAAGAGAAAGCCGAGGTTAGTAGTGTTGCGTTGGTCTGGATTGTATGGTGTGGCTACGTTATCTCCTTTGTGGAATTGGGAGGTGTTAAAATAACAAGATACTGTTATCACAAGTATCTAATATTGCCTACAAGAGCATGCAAGGCTAAACACAACTAAATACTTGTGTTTTGCAGAAAAAGGTTTTCAACGTAACCCTGTTTAGCTTTGTTTAGCTGTATCCTGTGCACTGTTAGAGGTCTTGCCTTAGGGAGCAGGTGGGAATGGCTGTGTGCTGTGGGGAACCAGGGCTGCCTGGTGGGGTGGGGATGCTCACTGGGCCTCCCACTTACCTGTTGCAGAACCTGTTACAGGCCTGTAGCAAGGGGAGCCTGTGCTCCTTCCTATCGCTGAAGGAGAGCCACAAGCACCAAAGTTTTCAGCAGTGGCCACTAACTTTGTCCAACTTACTGTTGGTTTCCTCTAGCTAGAGCCTCCATGCATCCCGAGCCTCCCAAAATGCTCAGTGCCTGTAAATGCAGTTCTTGCCAACAGGGGTTTCTGGGGAAGTACATGAATTGCTGTAGGTGGTCTAAAAAAGCGAACTGGTGGGATCCAAAATTGCAGAATTCTGTGATGCTTTGGACTTGTACCAGCTCCTGAAATGGGGAGAAAGGGAAAGCCTTGGAGAAGTCACAAGAATCCCATAACAATTCTGTGTTCACACAAGGGGTTAAACAACAACATAGTGAACAGCAGACAAAATGAATGCAGTGAGGGGAAGGGTGCTGGGAATAGCTGGGATAAGATCCTGTAATCAAAAGCTGGATCCTAATCCATATACACATGAGCTAGAGTTACATGGGCAATATCCCCACTGTCTAATATTCCCAACCCCTCTGAATTTTTTTCAAAAAAGCCTTGAAGTCTGTTCCTTTCAAGTAGCCTGATCTGCCCTTTACATGTTATGAATCACCAGCCTGGCCAGAGCTGCTGGCAGTGCTGCTTGGCCCCCCCGGGGAGAGCTTGTGCAAGGCATAAATGCATGTTTTTTCCCTTCTTTCTACCCCTCAACATTTTACTTCAGTTTCAGGTGTCCCACATTGCTCTTTGTCCCAGGCTCCCTCTGTCCTGGCACCTAGCTGCTATGAAACAAGGATTGGTGCTATGGAGGTGTTGAAAGGGGGCCCTCTGCTTGTCCCTGGCATCACAAGTACTCACCCTGGCTGACAAGCAAGTGTTGGGAGGGTGCTGGGCATGGGATTTTCGTTGTAGCAGGGTGGTGTTGGGTCACTGGGTAGAGTAGATGACGTTTTACGGTGTCTATTAATATATTCTGGGATTATGGGTTATGCCAAGTCACTACTGTAGGATATGTGGGGGATGTATGATGGCAAATGCAGCCCTATCTTTTATGTCAGGCTGATGTATGGGTTCAGAAAGTGTGGAGCTGGCATAGCTTTCTTGATGTTCTAATGTGTGTGCGGTATGTGGCTTAATTTTGAGCCAGATGTGTCTTGCGTTAATATCCAGCTGTGGTGAAGTGCATGTCTGTTGTTAGTCCATGGTGTAGCTCTGTACTAAGTAAATGGCAAAGAAAATATTTTCATCTTTCAGAATATTTCTTTTGGCCTGGTGCAGTAAGGGAAAGTATGAACTGACTTTGGAAGTGGATGCCTGTTGGTATGGGTCAGTCCTGCCTCATTTCTAAGACAAGCTGCATATGCTTAACTTAAATGGCAGTGAACATCGCGGTGTGAAGACTCCTGTCATGTTCTGACAAAGTGCGCAAGGGTCATCTATTGCTCACGGGTCTCCTTTCCCAGTCCCACACAGTGTATGGCAAGACTGCACATTCCTGGTCTGTGGCCATTCATTAAAATCTGCTTTTGTTCCAAATGTGCTCAGTCCTGTCAAGTTTCATAGTTTGTGCTGAAATTTTTGGCGTTGACTAGATGGGTACAATTCCAGTAGTGAGGTCAGCAGCAAAGCTCACGCATATGCAATAGGAATGAAGTGTCATCAGCAGCTGGGTTACAAAATGCAGCAGGCTGGGGCATGAGCTGGACTTGTCCCCATTGCTGTCATGGCCACTTACTGCTGAAAGCTTCATCTGCTGATAAAATATGCCCCCCTTCCCAGGGCCTTGGTTTCTGGCTTTGATGGAATAAGCTGTGGCCACTTGTTGTTTGGGTGGGGGTTTTTTTTTGTGGTTTTTTTTTTTTTTTTTTTTTTTTTTTTAATCAGCCTGTTCTCTACTTTCCTCTGATGAAAGCTTTTCCTGTGTCCTGCTGCTCAATGAAGAAGCCTCTCTCTTTCTGGAAGATATGTCGAAATGAATTAAATGGATTAGAAGAGTAAACTAGAAAAATGTAAATATGCAGATTTCTGGAATTTTCTTGAAAATACAGTACAGTGAAGCCTACTTTTCTTTTGCTGTTCCTTTCCTTTCACCTTTTGTGATTCTTTCACCTATAGCATCATTGATGTTTTGCCCGTTTGCTCCAAAGTTAGTGGGACAGTCAGTTACATGGGAAGCCACAAAGCTGGGATGTTGCAGGAATAGACCACAGGGATCAGCGAGTCTCTGGTGTGATAAGAAGATCCTGATTTTGCAGGTAATACAGGATTAGCATTATTCATGCCTAATGTAAGAGATGATTTGGGACTATGTCTGTTTGGGAGACTTTTTCCCTTCTGATTTCTGTGGCGGCATTCCTGGTTTGTGTTCAGTAAAACGCGGGTGAACATACGGAACATGTATGTGCCTCCCAGTCTTTGCTGCAGCAGCAACCAGGGTATTTAAGGGCTGTTCACCCTGCAGGGAATGCCAGGACTCCAGCCCAGGGCTCACAGTACCTTCCTGGTATGGTTTTCATTGTCGTGTTTGCAGCAGACCTTATCAATGCTTATAAGCAGCGTGTGCTGATTTGTGGCTTGATGTTTGCAGCAGCGGCACTTGTTGAAATGATGCTGAAAATGTTCCAAAATCTTTCTTTAAAATCATTTCCAAATGTGCCCTCTGTGCCTGGTTCGGCAGCCCTCGGCAGTGCAGCTGGGGTTTTGGAGCTGTTGGTCTCATTGATGCTCCCGTGAGGACTCTGGTGGTTTTTGAAAAAATGAAAGACCAAACAAGGTCTTCGCACAGTTTCGTGTGCCTGCCTGAGAGATGGCTGCTGTTGGCTTTGAAACCTGAATTTTCCTGGAAGCTTGGTGCCAGATATTGTTTCTAGATAATAAATCCCAGTGGGTGCATAGTTTCCAAGGTCATGCTGTTTATAAGCCCTGTTTATAAGTTTTACTGCTTCTCCTAACACATGTGTGTAATAGGGATTGCCACGTTCAAATACATTTTCCCCTGGAGCAGAGGTGCCGTGGTGCTGGTGCTGCCCAGCCTTGTGCTGTATTGCCAGGCCTCCCTGAGCTCCCTGATGCCCATGAGCACTCTTTTTGGAGAAACTCCCACTTTCCTTCTGCAGGTGGTACAGGTGGTGGGCTCACGTGAGCAGGGGTCAGGTAGAGGGGAACAGACAGGAACGCTGTGTCACAGGGTTTGGGGCTGGACACTGTTTAGTGAAGTGGCTTCATATGGGTGTGCAAATAGCCAAGTGTTCACAGTAGGACTTGAGCGATTCTCTGCTCATCTGGAAATTCAATATTCTTATTGAAACCCACAGTTTTGGGCCATTTTTGGGCAAAGATTTAAAAAAGATGGCTGTAGTGTATTCTCATGTTGCTAAAATTTATTTCTTTTTTAAAGAGTTCCACATCTCATCTAGTGTGCTGTGAAATGCTGTGCAGGAAAGCCGCGGGTGGGCTAGATGAGATGAAGTGAAGCAGGTGATGGAGGGCAGGAAGCTTCAGGTCTTTGACTGGGGAAGTTTGATTTCCTGAATCCCAAGGCTTAATTGTTCTATTTTGTAACTTTTGCAGCTCCTCTGGAGTCCATGAGAAATAAGTCTGTGTAAGGTTGCTTTACCAAAGTCTTTGAGTTGCTGGTGTAATATACCTCCACATCTTTACGATATAGCGGTAAACCCACAGTGTAGCTATTAATGGAAGTGAAAAAAGTGAAGGCAGCAGTATTGGGGTGTTGCTTTCCTTTCCGCTGGCCTGTGAGCACTGCTTTCTGAGGCTTCATAAACATATTGCTTATTTTACTGGGATTTGTTACCGTACCCAGTAACCTTGCATCTTCGATCTACTGATACTTTTGGATTTTGGGATCATAGACTCTGTTTCTGAACTAATATATATTGCATGCATCTGCTACTACTAGTATGCACATCAAATGCTTTTCCCATATCAGGAACATTGAAAAGTTCTTTCACTAAAGAAAAGTCAGCTCTGGACAGACTTACACATGTGTGATGGCTTTGAGGTGATCACAGCCACAGTGGTTTTATGACAAATGTTTGCATGTGTCCAGATGTAATGTGGTTTTAGGTGCTATTTGTGCTTTCAAAATCAGCTCCTCATCCTTCTCGGTGTTCAGATGCACATGTGTTAAAAAATTCAGCGTACAGTCAGTTGAAACAATAGTTTTCCAACTTTCAAAAGCATATGGAAAACCTTTTTAAACCAAACACAAGCAAGTTGTAAGCGCACAAACAGCTGTCTAGGCAGAAACCACTGCAAGACATGTATGGCAGGACTGATACTACTCCTGAACTCTGGTTTCCTTAAATATTATGTCAGAAGGAAAAAGTGAAAAGTATTTGAAATTTAATCCTGAGTCATGTGGATGCAAATGTCTGAAGTCTTCAGCCCAGTGTTTTGGCACTATATAGCTTCAGGATATCTTTCAAGGCATCAGAGTTTTTGCACTAGTTTGCTGCTATGACTTTACAGCAGTCAGGAATCTTTAAAACAAAGCCCCATGATTCCAGCAGGCTCATCTGGCACCACTTAGCTTGGGCAGTTCCTTTTTTTCTACGTTATTTATTCTTTGTAGAAAATGAATGGCTCTGGAAAAATGTTAATATTGGGAAGCATTCTATGACCAAAAGAAAATCAAAACCAGTGAGTGCCTTGTGGAAAGCCCCCCTGGGAAATGATCTTCAGGGTTCGTTTATAGTGTACTACCAGTTTCTGTTTATGAAACTGACAGCCTGTTTGATGACCAAGAAAAAAAAAATAAAGCAGTGATTTCCTTGAAGGAAGGCAAAGTAAAGCATTCAGTCGAAGTAGTTGAGAATTTTGACTGCCTGTTTCATATTTTGTGCATTCCTGGTGTCAGCCAGCAGGACAGTGAGCAGTGGTGTGCCCAGAGCATTCCTGTTTCCTTCCCAGCGTGGCTGTGTTCCCAGACTTTGGCTGGGGATGGGAGGTGTGCTCTGTGCTGAGGTGTTGGGCTGGCGGCCTCACCCAGACAGGAGGATGGTGGTGACTTTGTGAGTGGCTCTCTGTGTAGGCAAGAGGAGAGTCTGGCCCAGAGACATGTAAATATGTAGCTGAAAAGTCCCCTTAAGTAATGTTTAGTACTTACAATATTTTTTCCCTTCAATGCTTTCACGTATGATAATTGAACTTATTTGTGCTTCAGATAATAACTGGAACAGTAACAGTGATAGTGTTAGTCTTCTGAATAAATGTATCAGAACTCTTTGACCAAAGATTTTAAATGTAGGTGATTGTAAAAGTGTCCTGCTAAGATCTCATATAACTTTTCATGATTTGTTTTTCATGCTGAAATACTGAAAATACGGAGTGGCAAATACAAATCTTTGATGTATGGAATCTTAAGGAAAAATAAAAAGTTTTGTATTGCCAGTATTTAATATTCTTTTAATGATGGTGCTTCAACAAAATTATGCATGGCCTCAGGGTGACTAAGTTGATCTGATGGCACTGACACTTACCCTTAGCAGTTTGGTGATAACTTCTGGAGCGTTGGTCTTTCTGAGGGACATCCATACATGTTTTCATTGGGAGCATTTAAATAAATGTCCCACTCATAGCTCAATGGCTGGTTTTGCTTCCAGGCAATGTGAACAGCTACCTTTCTAACCTGAGTTGTTGATGATGAGTGCTACTGACAGAGCTATGCTGGAGCACAGTGCTGCTGGGTTTGGGCTCTCTGTGCTGTGGCACCAGTGCAGGCAGTGCTCTTGCACCATACCCCTTCGTGGCCTTGGGTCTGTGTTATGCCAGGCAGTTTCCAAATGTCACCTCATGTGAAAACATTTTCTCTAGATATAGTTGGTGGGAACTGCCAAGAACACTGAGAGCAGATAGAAAGTTAATTAAGTGTCCTGAAGCTCAGATTTTTGACCACCTCTTTCTTCCCATGAAAGGCTCCCTCTGGTTTGAGAGATGGTTATCCCATAAATCTCATGTGAAGCTTTCAGAATGACCCTGGAGTAAGTTAACAAGTACTCAGAGCCTCTGTTTAGGGCCAGGCTTTTCCACAGAATGTTTTACCCGGTGGACTCTGCTTTTCTGAAAACTCACCCACTCACTGAGTGCTTGGAGTGGAGAACTGCTCAGAGTCTGGTCCCACTGGTGAAGTAGCTGATCTGAAAATCTTGCAGTGGGATCTGGGCCAGGCTCCACTGGGAGTACCAACCTTGAGCCTGATTATTGTAGAGCAGGGCAGCAATCCCATCCATCGGGCTGTTACAGGAGATCCAGAGGGTTTCATTTAAAATGAACAATTCTCCCTGCTGTGGAGTTTCTTCCTGAGAATATCTGCTGGCTGGAAGGCAGGATAGGAGGAGTTTGAGGTCTGTGGGGAAAGAGGGGCATGGGACCTCCATGGTGATGGTGGCAATATCAAATGCATCATCTGAAACTTCAAATTTCTAGCTCTCCGTTCCCTCCCAGAGCTTGGGTGTTGAGAGGCAGGAGGGATGGTTGGATGCAGCATTTCCTCTCTGAATGGCTGCAGGGGGAGGCTCTCCAGAGCCGGGACCAGCTTTCCTGCTGTCAGAATTAATCTGTGCTTTTGGAGCTGATCACGGTGATACTGACCTGAAAATGGTATGCTTTACTGGGGAGAGAAATCACCCATCCATCCCTCCACTCATTCTGGTTAAAAAAACAGGTAAAGTTTCTGTTATTATTCATCAAAACTGTCCCATCCAAATTAATATGCTGAACTTGGTTGCCAGTGTCATGTTAAGGAATTTTGTCCTTGTTTTTTTAGTATTTCCTTCTACTGGGGAGAGGAACACGATGAAGGTTGTGTTATGGCATGCTGGTCCTTCTGCCTCCAGCTTTGAGCTGGAAAGCAAAAAGACAAGCATTAAAAGTATTAGAAAAAAATACATCTGACTTCAAACCCAGGGTTTTAATCCTTTTTCCCCTCATTTGTGGTTATTTATTTAACAGAACCTTTTGCTCAATTTTAGCTTTTCCACATGGAATTTATTATATTTTTTTCCAGTTTTTGACCAGAAAAATACTTTTTGGAACTTAAGCAAACAGCAAGCTGCAGCTCCTTGAGCTGCCTGGATGTTGGGGCATAGTATGGACCTCTGCCCCGGCTCGCTGCACAGTGTGCCACCAGAAGACAGCAATGAATTTCTTTCATCTTTCAGAAAATTGTCAGCTTAAGCATTTTTCTCTCTTCCCTAGTCCATGGGAATTTTCTGTGCCTGACTATAAATTTGAATCAGAAAATGTAGAAGCTTGAATCCTGTCCCAGTGCTTTTAAGAAGGAGCCTGTACAGCGTGGATCTGCACAGGCTTCAGTTTTCACAGCTGTGCTCTGTTGTTTGGATTAGAATTAGAAGGAAGGATATTTTGAAAATTTTATGTCGATCCTCTTGATAGTGTGGCTGAAAGGGCCTATTGAGCCTGGTGTGCTGCATGTTTGAGAAAATCCTGATAGTAAAGACAGCTTTGGTGCCTCCTGCTAAAATGAGCTGCTGGAGGGATGTGCAGTGCTGTTAGAGAGTGCCGGGGGCTTGTTTTTTCTGGTAGGTAACGAGGAGCAAACCCATTAGTGATTTCTGAGACACTCAAAGCCCAATGTTCCTGCAGCCAAGGACAAGGCACGGGGGCTGAACACACTCTGAGTTGGGCTCAGGTTCACCCTCCCTGAGCTTGGCTGCCCCTGGGAACTGGGGGTTTGGGGCCCTGGCTCCCCTCAGGCTGTGCTGCACTGCCAGCAGCAAAGCTGCCTGTTGGAATATGTGGTTGGGATGATGGGGGAAGCAGAGCCCTCTCTGCCACATTCATGCTGATGGAGCATCAGTGCTAAAGTCTGCAGAAGGCATGTTACTTTCTATGAGACTGGACAGTTCACTTTGATAGATGTGTGCTAAATCTCTCAGATTTAGGCATGCAGCTTTGTCTCGCTGCATAGGGATATGCCTTTGAATCCATTAACTTTTATCTTGCCGTTTGTGATGGCAATGTAACTTTTCCGTGGTCTATAAGGAATGTTAGAAAGCATTTGTTTGTGAGTGACTTTTGCTTTAATCTGATGTTTAGAGGCTCTTTTTTCATTAAAGAGCCTGAAGCTTGATGCTGGGACATATAACATTTTCAAAGGGCAGTATTTTAATCTTGTACCTCCAAAATACAGAGTTGCTAGAGAAGGACAAGTTGCACAGTTTGAAAGGTTACAGGAGCACAGGTAGGTTCTGCTGCTGCCTTTTCCCACTGATCAGTGTTACAATATTCAGTTCTTTCTCTTTCTTGTAGCCTTGAGGTCTTGTGTGACTCCTTGTACCTGCCCTTCACAGTCCTGCAGCTTGTGGCTCAGTAACAGGACGCGTGGTTCCCAGGACTGTGATCCACTTGGGATTTTCATTTTCCTCAACAGGTGTCATGCACAAAGTTCACATTGTTTCCTTGGCGGTGTCCAGTGGAAACTGAGGCGTCATAGCCCTGTCGGAAATACCAGGCATGCTGCAGGGTCTGCAGAGGTGAAAGGCAGCCTTTCTGGGCATAATGGCCAGCCTGAGACCTATCTCTAAATGAATGAGATGACTACCTTTCATAGTCGACAGTGATGAAAAGCCCTGGCACTTCAGGACAGTGAAAATTATTCACTGAAATTCTAGTCACTGTTTAATTGTTCCTTTTCTGAAGCCACTTTCCCCCATCCTGGGCATGTTTAAAATGCTGAGAAGTTTCAGACTTCAGAAGTGGTGGAGCTCATCTCCCCTAACATTTGAAGAGATGCTGAGCTGCAAGAGTGAGCTGAAATGAGTCTTGGCCAGATCTTCACCTGGAAAGAGACATTCCAGAGCTGCAGCCCTTCTGCCCTCGTGGCTGGACAAGCTCCCACTGTTTTCTGAGCCTGGTCTCCAGCAGGGCACAGCAGGGTCCAGCTCTTTGGGACTTTGGGTGAGGTCTGTATGGATGAAAATATCTACAAGTCTTTGTCAGAAAGACAGGATCTAAGGAGGCTTTGGACTAAGTTAAGCACTTTGTAGTGGTGTAGAACTTTTGGGAGCAGGAGAAGCAGGTCATCAACTGGGGACCTCAGAGGACCATGGGCAGTCAGGCATGACCCTAGAGTCAGGTCTGCAGAAACCTTGCATCAAAACAGCTCATTTGTGGTTGCTTTAAATTACTTTTGGAGGCCATTTATACTGTTTTTTTTCAGGTTGAGTTTTTTATTTCTCTGTGTCAGGAGTTATTCATGCTGCTTATTCATGATATTAGAAAAATAGCCAGCTTCAGTGGGCAGCACTGACTGAGGAAATGCCCATACCTTGTTTGTTTTAGGTTTACTGTGCTGGTTCTGGAAGTAACAGCCTGACCTTTCATTCCTTGGTTATGGTCTGAGAGTGTTCGTATGTGGATGTGAAGCTTTCCAAGATAAACGGAGTGAATGTGGTTTGGCATTTAAATCACTAATATTGTATCAAGCTAGAGAGTTTCAGAAGCCATTAATGTCTACAAGAGATGTCATTTTGTTCACCTAGGGGTAAACTTTGCCCACTCTATATGTGGGTCATTTTTTTTGGTCCAAATTCAGATCTTGAGAACTCTGGTATAAATGTAATTGCCAATACTAATGCCAGTGGATTTACTAATGCCAGTGTTTCTTTTACTCTGAGAAGAAACTTCATGTGTTTTTAACAGTTCAAATTTTACCTGAATTTTTTATTTCTTTTTCTTTTTTTTTGGAAGAGCAGATGCATGAGACAAGTTTTAATGTCTGAGAGAGCTGAACTAGCTTTTCTGTATGATTCTTTTTGGAAAGCGTGTGTTTCTGAAGTCATTCTGGACCAGGCCCTAATGCTGTTTGGATAAGGGGCTGCTCTGTGTCCGACAGAGGAACGTCTGTGTCACGCAGCGAGTGCGCCGCCCGCTCGCTTTGGGGTGGAGGGAAAACCGCTTTACAAAGTATTTAGGGAAGTGTTAATAAGCCTCCAGTTGCTTGATTCCTCCCCTCCTTGAGGGGGAGAAGGGGGTGTGGGTCCCTCACAGAGGGCCGGTGTGGGGCCGTGGTGGCTGCCTGGCAGCAGGCTCAGAGCATCGCCCGTCCCGGAGCCTCCTCATCTCCCAGCACGGTGTCACCGGCCACGTGCCTTCAGAGCTTCAGCAAATACCCTGGATTTTCAGCTGAAACCTGTATTTCTTATTTGTGGATGCACTCTGAGACCTTTTCCTGTTTTCATATTGTGAAAGCTTCATGTATTTGTCTCTTGAAAGGGTTTAAAATGCTCACTCTGCTTTATATTTTTTTCAGCATTTCTCAGGAACAAACAAGTGTTTCTTATCCAACTGCTATCATTAACAGGGCTGAAGTTAGAGAGCAGTCTGTCTCATCCTGGGAGAAAAAACCATTGTTCCCAACATTTTCTTACTCTCAAATCCACACAAGTACAACAGTAAAGAGCAGTCTATTCTTCCTCATTTCCCCAAACTCTATCTAGTGATTTTTAAATTTCTAAAAATTTTTTAAATAGCTTCCTTGGAGAATTTTTAAGTCTTGTCTCCACCGAGTTCTACAACTCAGTATAAATCTGCATAAAATCAAACTGGAGCATTTGCTTTAAAATGACCTAGTCCTTACACAGCCATACCAGTGTCATATGTGACTGTCCATATTGATAGTAAAGAAATGTTGTGAATTTGAGGAGTTGGAGGTAACAAAGTTCGTCACTGTCAATAATTGCACTCATGCTGCAGGGCTGTCAGTGCAGAACACTCTTGCCTGTGCAACAGTTTCCAGAAAAGTTATGCAGCATCCCAGTTAGTAGGTCTCATCAAGCAGCAGTAGTTTTGTTTGAGATAAGCTTTTATTAAAGCCCTTTTACTGGGACTCTGGCAGGTGAGAGCTCCATGTGCAATGCCCATGGGATTGACTGGCCAGGCAGGGAGCAGGGCTGTTGGGCGCACTCTGAGGGAATTCGTGACTATTTTGCAACAGGAACAAACTGACACAGCACAATTTGTCCATCTATTGGAGGTGTAGAGGAATGACTTCCAAGCATATCAAGCGTATATTAATGTGATCAGTTTTTCCACTCAGAAGGAGGTTATTGCAGTGCCAGCAGTGCCAAAGTGACTGGATCCTTTATAGTGATGTTACCCTGGTGAACAGAGGGCATGATGCTGCCTGCACCAGGGTAATACCACTTGCTTTGCCTGGGTGATTCAGAGTACTTGATGTTGTTGTTGCTCTCTTTGGCCCTTCTAATCCCTCTTGAGTATGGGTACAAAGAGGGTACAGGGGTGCTCAAGTCCAGATCTCCAGTGGAGCAAGGAGTTGAGCTGACAGTGCACACCATCATCAATAAATGGGATGTAATCTTATGCTTTGTAAAATTCTTATGTGTGTGGTAAAGTTTGTGCAGGTCCAGCCTTCGAAGGAGGCTTTGGAAGAGAGTTTGGAGGCAGGTGCCTGCCTGGGACTGCCATGACACTGGATACTTGCCTTGGTGGATCTGGCCAGGGGCTCACAGGCTCCACAGGGAGAGTTTGTGCCATAAATGCTGTGTGGTGACTTGCTGCTGGGGCTGCTGATTCCACGTGGTGCTTTACTGCACTCTGTGTACAGATCCAGGGTTTGCTTTAGGAAACACTTAATGCTGCTCTGCTTTGTACACCTGGAGGTCAAAAGAGAATGTGGTTTTTCTAGCTAATCATCGTCTCTTGCCAGCTAATTGTAAGTAAAATAAAGAAAGAGAAAGCATATGGAGTCTGGCCAGTGCTTAGTAAACGTCTGAACCAGCTAGTCTAATGCAGTGTTATTTTTCTGACTTGAATTTACTGAACTTCTGTGGGATTTTGGAGTTTTACCCTGACAATCTTAACTTTCACTGTGTAGTTGTTGTCCTTTATGGTTTCTTTTGATTTGTTTTTTTTGTTTGTTTGTTTGCTTTTCTCTTTCTGAAAACTGATTAGTCCATATAAAGAATTACATTTAACAGTGGGTGTGAGATGGCTAAAAAGAACATAAATGTTGTTGCTACCAGCACTTACGTTATAGATACTCCATGGAAGTTAACCGTGAAGGGTCTAATGGGTAGGATGCTCACTTACAGGAGTTGTAGTTACAAAGACCTGGAATATATAACTTCATTCCTGAGCAGTATTTGGTGCTGGAGAGATGTGTCCTTCTCCTTTGGACCCGTCACGGGATCAGCAGGGCACTTTGGATGGTGGGAAGGCTGCCCACTCCCTGCTGTGTGAATGAGCAGTTTCATGGTTTTGTCCCTTGACTGCTTTGCCCTGGTCTCCCGGAGCAGCCAGAGCTTGGGTGCTGTGCCTGTTTGCTGAGATGCTGTATGGACAAAGGCTGGGTCCTCACCTGGGGAGCTCAGGGTTACAGTGGGAAGCAAGATGATTTCAGTTTCCAATGTCCATGTTTCAATTAATATCTTGTTAACCCAGTGTTAATGCCTAACAGCATGTGGTTACTAGTGTAAATATTTATTCTTGGTACCTAGCTACAGATATATGGTAGGATTAGTGCTAAATTCTTCGTACTTGGTACCCAGTTTAAGTAAAGTCAGTTTATCTGACTGCTTTCTTTTCTGTTTTGTTGTTTTGTTTGGGTTTTCTTTTTAAATTGGCAAGACTATTCACAAACAGGGTTCAGATGGCCAGAGCCTCCAGAATTTCATTATCTTAATTGAAAAATGTCACCCTTTGACATTAATAGATGATTTAGCTAGTACATGATTTAGTCATTGGGGAGAAATGGAATTGACTGTTACAACCATCCTTCATTTCTAGATGCTAATGATAAACTGCAGCCCACCACTCTTAAGAATTAATAGCTGGGGGTTTAGAACAAAATTTTTGTGTATTATAAATCTCAATTCCATTATATTTGGTAACATTTTATTTTGGAATACCTTCATTTATAAAAATCTGGAAGGTGCTCAAAGGACATCCTCTAATGTTTCTCTTCAACTTTTTACAGCCTGCAGATGTTACCAGTGCTCTGCCTCTTCTTTTTAAAAAAATCAAACTGTTTTGTTTCTTTTGACCATTTCTCACTCACTGGAGGAAATAAGTTGTTTAGACAGTGTGTGGGGATTAGCTGTGTAATGAACTACCACAGTAAACAAGTAATTAGTTCTCATTGAAACATACACTGTGCTCTGTGCATGGATTTTATAGCGTCTTCTGGAAAGGAAAATATTTTCTGTCTAAAAAGCATTTCCTATCCAGTGACTAGCTGTAAAAGAAACAGCTTGAAAATGTTTCCTGGCTGAAGAAAAGGATTGGTACATACTTTTCAGTTTGCCATTGTGGTTAAACATCGCTGTGTATTTTTCTAGCAGTTCTTTTTCTCAGTTTTATGTACCTAGTGTTAATAAATATAGGTACAGAAGTAGCAGTCTGTCTGAGCCAACTGATTTGATCTTTTCGTTTGCTAATGCTGATGCTGGGGTTTTGCAAAGGATAATCTCAGGATTCAGGCTTGGCTTTGCTCCTGTTTGAAATCACTGTTAAAATACTGACAGCTTTGCTGCTGGATCAGGGGCCTGGGGATTGTGCCTTGGCTTTTTTTCCTTTTTCTTTTAAAAGAACTAGTTCAGTGGGCAAAATGCAGCATTAGTGTATTGAAGGAGACAAGTGGTAGGTCAGTGTGGCTGTGGAGCCCGGTGCATGGGGTGTGCACTGCAAACGGTTGTGAAAATGCAGGCTGGAATTGACTGTCAGACATGTTTGGGAGCACAGCCAGTGACAGATGGATTTTGATGACCAGCTTTTGCCTTTAGAAAAAAAAGTGTAGCGTTTATTTCGGCTTCTAAGCCAGGTTAGTGAAGAGCTGTTAGCAGTACCAGGTGCTGTGCAGCTCTTGGTTTGCAGAGCTTAATGTTTTTTATGCTGTTACTGGTCAGCAAAGGAAGGTTGGAGTTGCAGATACTGGTATTTCCAGAAAATGGGCAGTCAAGGGTGGCAATCACGAAATCCTCAGGATTTCTGCTTGGCCTCCCTGTTAACTGAGGGTTTTTTGCTGTTGGCTTCTGTTGCCTGGTGCAGTTCTTGATGGGCCAGAACAGGGGATTTAACACTGTCGGGACAGGATTTCACTGGCATCACTCCCTCTTAGCAAGCTGCCCTGCTACCTCTCTGAGGTACCCATAGCTCAGGAGGATGAAATTATTCCAGACTGTGAGTACCCTGTTCCCTCTGAGTTTTCCAGTATTACAGGAGCTTGCACTCCTGCCATTTCCTGGCACCACTCAGCAAAGTTGTGTGGTGCATGTTTCCCAGCCAGGGGCTTCCTGGGTGGCTCTGCAGCACGGGCATTGCCTCGGTGACTTGACACTGAGGTTTCAGTGTCATTTGGCTCTTGTATCATACTGCAAATGACTGCTTAGCTTGACTGGTTTTCTTGCCGATTCCCAGCAGAGCTGTTGTCCTCGTTCAAATCATGCATCACTTTAGCCTGACCCCCATAGTCTGGGATTTTTGTAGTGCCTCATTTTCTATAGACATGTGATTACATATGATTTTCTGTCTTAAATTGTTGTTATTACTTCCTTAAAGTTGGTTTTTATCTGTTACTGTTGCAGACAACATCTAAAACTGTGATGGAGATTCTCAGAAAACCTGCTGGCAAATGGGAAGATTCCTAAATTTTTTTCATCCCTTGGACTCTTTTACCTGTGATAGTTTCCATACTAAGAAACATGTTACAACTTTGGGAGATCAGGGATGAAAGCAGGAACTGTTAGGGATGGTGAGCTCTGTGATACCAAAAGCCAGGTCAGAGAACCCCAGTGGTTTTTGGTAGCTGTGTTCTCTGGCAAAAATAGGTTTGAAATGTTTTCAGAGGCTGGGTACAGAGTGAGACCCATAAAGAGATCCTGTAGACATGCTCTCCAGAGCTGCAGAACAAGCCTCAGTAGCTGGACCTAAGGACCATGAGCTATTCATGCTGTGTATATATTCATACGTGAGTGTAGTGCCATGAAATTATCACAAAACTGGAACTAAAGCAAGCTGAAAGGGAAAAGCCATGCCAATGGAAATGATAAGAAGAGGCATGCCCCTTAAAAATGCTGCAGTGTAATTGCTATGGAAGTCTGCATTTATTTACAATAACAGAGGTCTAATTTCTGCAAAACTTCAGCCATAGGCGTGTTTTTACATAGTGTGAGCAGCCCCTGGTGCCCGCAGGCCTGTGCACTGTAAGTAAGGGACTGAGGCCTTGCTCAGTATTCAGCATTTCAATGCTCATGTATCTTTTCCGGAATTGAAAACATCTTTTATTCCCCGGGCTGAGCTGGCAGCCTGAACAGAAGGCAGTCTGCGTTATGTTTATCAATCCAGGGAGAAGTCCAGCTCTTGTGAGCTTATTTGTCATCTGCCAAGAGCATCAACAGAAACTTAACTATCTTCCACTTTTTTGAATCCCATCTTTCATTCCCTCCATGCTCCGCAGCACAGGGGGATGCTACCTGCATGAGAGACCTGTTTGAAGATTTACCTGTGGACTGTGTTTTTTGGGGGCAGCCTGATTCAAACTATTGCCCTGTGTTGAATATATGGAGTATATTCAGAGAAGAAGAAGCCTGGTCCTGATGCATTCATTAAGCTATTTCATTCATATTAATTAGCCTAATTGAAGTTGTGATGTAGGTATTTCGGGGCTTGGCTGAAACCCTCTGATCCAAGGCTGTAAACAAACCTCTGGCAGTGAGTGAAAGCCAAAGGGCTTTAGAAGGGTCTTTTCAGCAATTCTAGTGCCCATGTATGGAGGAATGGGGATGTGTAAAAGGTTTCTCAAGTAGCTGAGGAAATTATAAAAGCCTGCAATGGTGTGTTTTACCATGGCAGTTTCTTAGTTATTAGAGTCCTAGCAAGAAAATATCTTGCATAAATTGTGACAGCCCATTTCACTAACTGAACACCAGGTCTATTACTGTATGAACTTGATAGTTAGTTTGTAATCCGGGCTTAGGCATTTCATCCTGGTGGTTTTCTTGCAGAGAATAATTTGTCTTTTATTTGTTCAGAGTGGGTTTTTTAGTGAAAACAGAACTCCCATTCATGATGGGCACAGCAAATATAGTAAAACACTATCATAGCTGGGATTTGTTGTACGCTATGGATTTATGTCAAGAATGTTAATGATTTGTTTATGAATAAGTGAGCCTCTAGTATTGTGAAACAGTATCTGGCAGGGTTGCTGAATGGACGTTTTGAGAGCAGAGGATTCTTGAACTGAGTAAGCTGTAAATATTTGTGTGTCTCAAACTAGTCATAAGTAAGCTTATGTATCTTAAACAGAAGTGTTTATTTAATGCATTAGCATCATCTACAGTGCTCATCTGGCGTATATGTATGGGCCACTTGATAACAAGCAAAGAGGTTGTTAAGTATTTTTTAAGGGCAGTTAATCTCCTTCTAGTGGGCTTTAGTTTAAAAATAAGGTTTTCTTCAGGAAGCAACACAAATCCTTAAGCAGAGCAGTGAGATATTTGCAGAGTCAGAAAGGTACTGGTTTTGCAGTGCACTTTGGGTGTAGCACCTAATTTAGCAGAGCCACTTGAGTTTCCTGTTAAAGTTATCATGTGGCTGCCAATATGTTGTATAGTCCCAAATACACACCTTCCCACTGAGGGCTCGGGAAGGGTCTGTGGCCTTCTTTTTATCCCTGTTTTCATGGAGGAATACCTTCAGATAGGTAGGGAAGGTGGTTTATTCACATCTTACGTGAAACCAAAGAGCAACAGATACCTCTGGTGTATTGGAGAGCACTTCTAAGAATTGAAACACAGTCCCTCAAAAGAATAATTTGGGGGCTAAATTGAACCTCATCCCAGGTGATGATTTTGCATTTCCTGTTGCAATTTGCATGGTCAAGGTGTTGGATTTAATCACTGGTATGTCAACCAGTAACTGATGTCCAAACAGCACAAAGTGAGACCTTTGTCACTGTCCTTAGTCAAACTAATGTGTGACTTTTCATGCTAAAGTTTAAAAAAATTGATTGCAATATTTATCTTCTCTGTAATCATCATCCTTCCTGTAATGTGTTTTATAGCTGGTTATATGGGTGCAAATGCTTAACCTGAAGAATGAGTTGTCACTCAAGTGCGGTTCATGCGTTTTCAAATGTCACTAAGCCTCCTGAAAAACTGAAGGTAGAAGATGACACTGTGGCAAGAAGCTTTGCTGTGTGTGTTTGTGCACCATGGGCAGCTGAGCACAAAGGGCAGGGACTTCAGAGCTGGATTTGGGAGTGTCAGAGGCAGCTGGTGTTGTGTATCTGGGGTGCTGTGTGGGGCATCACTAAACCCTGCCCTGTAAATTATGGCATTTCTTGAAATAGTGCCTTGTACTTTTTAATGAGCTGGGCTATCAGCTCTGCATCAGTGGATGGTTAAAATGAAGCAAGAATTGCTTTAGCACTAAAACTGTGCCTGGAGGACTTTCCTGTGAAATTTCTTATGATTATTAAGTGAATATAATACAGTAAGACAACCTTGCTTCTTTGCTGGGCTTTTTTTCGTACTGAGTGCAGTTTTGGAAGTTGAAACATGTACAGACGGAAAGTAATGTTTAAGTGGGAATGGCGTTGGAAGCCGTTCAGTGCTTTCTCCTTTTGAATGTGAATAGGGAAGAGAGGTAAGTCACAATTTATTGAGATACAACTTTTATAGAAGAATTGGATTTCCTCTAAATATGGTTTGATTGTGTGCCAAACAGAAAAGAGGCTGAAGCCAGAGCACTTTATATGCCGAACTGGAGAAGAATATCTTCCCAACTGAATGGGCTCGGCCAAAGTGAGCCTTATGTTGCTCGTTCCTTCTGCTGTTCACGCACACTTACAGCTAAGGAAGTGTAAAGACAGCCACCCTCTGTGACAATTGATGATGAAGCTGCTGGTGGGAGAGAGTTGGGCCAGCTACAGCCTAACCTACTATGGGGCAGTGACACCCTGGGAGTGTTTTATGCAACCTTGGGCTGGTGCATGAGTTGCCACAGGTATCTGTGCCAGGTTATCTCTGAGATTTACCCCTGAGTCCTGCATACAGTATTTCTTCAATGGCGTGTGTGTTGCTGCCACTGTTTTCACAGTAGCCTCCCATTTCTTTCCCAGAATTGTCTCTGAGACGGTGTTGCAGAAAATATGTAGCCCTCAAGCTGCATGTTACTCCAACACAGCACACACGTTTAGGGAGGAAGGCAAAGAGGGACACTCAGTCAGTGGAAGCTGATTAACTAATTTGTTCTCTAGATAGATGCTTGCACCCTTTTTCCACTCAGATACACACTGCACCATTAAACACCATTAAATATTGGCAGCTTTACAGTAAACTGCATTTGTGATTTGTCTACTGTGTAAGCACAAGAGGCAATCCCAAATCTGCCTCAGGAATGGCTTTACTCTGCCAGGTTAGGAACATCAGTGATGGCCACCAGAGCCTTTTGATTTCTGACTATAATGGTGATAAAACATGAAAGTGGAAGTGCTTATGTCGTAGAGCATGAGTTGGAACTGATCAGCTTTCTACAGATGCTGCAGGGAAAATAGATCATAGCACATTGCCCTGTTTCAATTGCTGGCTGAAGCTGTTTCCCTTTTAATCTTTATACCTTTATATATCTTTATATTATAGTGATGGAGGACTGTGTGGAATATCATGATTTTCAAATTATTGCTAACCTGTATTTCTTCAAATTAATTTAAAAAAAAAAAATCTATGTTTAAGCAGATGTCCTCGTCATACATTTTTTTGTTGTGCCACAGTCAAAACCATTGGTCTTCCTGTGTGGGTAACAACTGCTGCATATCCTTGGCGAGCTTGAGCAGCAGAAAGTGCTGGTAGTTTGTGTTCATGTTTCTGCAGGGAGTCATTGGAGCTTTTCAAGCTCAGATTTTCTCTGCTGTGCTGAGGATGACACTGAGATGTACATGATACCCAGCCAGTGCTTAAAGATGGGGAAAAGCAGACCTGGCAACACTTCAATTATGGTGTTTGTTGGATTGTACCCAGGAGGGAACTGGCTTTGTTGCATGATCAAAGGTCCCCTTCGCTCATCGGCTGCTGGGAATGGAGCAGACAGATGTTTATCTAGCTGATTGTCTTGTAAAACTGTGGAATTGGCTTGTGCAAATAGCTGTCCATGCAAAACCTGACTGATGTTATTTCAGAAGCTTTTCTAGTGTCATCTGAAAATCTGTTCCAGTCAGAGAATCCGGGATACAAAAAAAAAAAAAAAAAAAAAAAAATCAAACAAGGATACCTTCTGCTCCTAGAGCCATCTAGCACTAAAAATAGTGTAGCTGGATTAAGGGTCAGTCTGTTGGAGGGGAACTGGCTGTGATTACTTGATGTGGAGTTAAAGTCTCCTCTGAAACTGTGACTTCAGTTAACGACTTGCCCAAGACTTTCCACTTTTGAGGTTATCTGTTTCAAGCTTTGCATCTGGACTGAAATGACATGCTTCTTTTTTTTTTAAATGAAAATATTTTAGTTGCGGTGGTCTCCCAAGTAACTTACCAACAGTACAAACATTTTTACAGACTCCTTTAAATAATAGTAATGCTTGGAAAGCCGGAAAACAGCCGTCTGTCATCTAGCTCAGAATTGCCAGTCAGCAAGAGAAAGTTCATTTTGAGTATTCAGCTCTGACCACCCTCTGACTTCCCAAGTGGAGACCTAGAGGCAAAACATTATTTTGTGCCCACATGGAACGTTTTGTGCCGAATGTTCATGATTAGGGTGTAGGCAGAGCAACTTTGCAGTGGGCAGTCTTCAGGATCTCAGCAGCTGGAATGAAAGCTCTGATGGAAGTGAGAGGTGGTGAGGCAGAAGTCTCTTGAAGCTGTGCCTTGTTCCCTGATAGACTCCGCTGTGGTTCCCTGCTGCTGATGGTGCTCCATCAGAGTAGTTGGTCGTGATGATCCCAGCCATGGGTTGGTGTTCACTTTAATTGCTTTCTTAATCATCCTTGCTTTCCGGAGGCAAGAAACGGCAGTAAATACCTGGAGCTAGAGAGTTACTTTTCCTGAAAGGACTTGTGGAGGAGAGAAGGAAACTTGAGAGATTCCCTTGAGAAGTCTTCTGTGGATTCTTCTTTCGTTGCAGAATTGGGGCTGACCCATACAGAAGTGTCATTGGAGACACTGAATCCCTGTATGTATACATCCATCTGCCTCACATTTACAGTTTGTCTGGTTACTACTATATCAGAAAATGTTCAGAATTGGGCTTTTTCTTTTTTCTTTTCCTTTTCTTTTGGCCAGTTTACTGTCCTTGACATCACTTAGTACGGCTTGGAGATATGTTGAAAGAACGGTATGGCCATTATATATGCAAATACCTTAGATAAGCAGAGGTGAGAAGCCATTGGCAAGGGTGCAGCGTGAAGAATTTAGAGTATAAAAAAACGAATTATAAGATTGATGACCTTTGTGCTCAGTGGTCAGAATGCAAATAACAAGAGCTGCAAATCGGGGCAGAAAGGCATGCTATAAAAAGCATTACTGCAAGATTAAGCTGTAGAAGACACATTTTTGCATGATAATCTACTAGATTTATTTTGACAATTATTTATTTGTGGTGCTGGTGGTTATGAAAGTAGAATTTTTAACAGTCTTGGTATAATTACAGAGGACTGAATTTGTAAAGCAACTCAAACATTTTTGAATCAGGGTTGAGAATTTTTTCAGCCAAACACATGCCTTTTTTTATTAAAAGAAATATTTGTCTTGATACTTTTTCCCCCAGTGGAATGACTAATAGGTATTCATGGGATTCACTACTTTAATATTTTATCAGAGGCCCCTAAATTCTTTCACTCCTTTCTCTTTCTGAGTAAATAATTTAGATTTCAGATGCATTAAGTTTGATAAAAGCCACCTTGTTAATGTCTCCTGTAGAATTACAGCTCTATGTGCTTAGAGGGTTGCAGGAATAACAGCATCGGTAATGCTTCTAAGTTAAATTGACTGGGGCAAAGGAAGAAGACAGTGGGGAAATGCTGGGCAGGCAGTTAATTTATTTTAATTTTGTTGGTTCTTTCACATCTGTTTAACTAGCTGGCTGACACAGGTACACAGGAGACCGTAAATATACTTCCATCATGCTGTATTACAGGAATATGTATTAGATGTGCATCTAGAGAAGCTCAGGGCTTTAACTGCCCATGTCCTTTTCCCTGGATCTTGATGTTCTGTATTATTTCATTTCCCCTAAGCCTGAAACATGTTAAAATATCACTTGCAATAATTGACAGGGGTTGCATGAACAAACATTTAATAGTAATAAACCCACCTGAAAAACCCTCTCATCTACATTCTTTTTTCTTTTGCAACTTCATTTCTTGAAGTTGAGCCCAACTTGAAGATACAAAATGGATTAGTTTTCTTTCAGTGCAAAATTATTTAACTTATAAAGTGACAGAGAATGGGTGGTGTTTGTGGTGGTCAGCAATCAGCGGAGGAGGGAAGGAAGTTGAGACTGTACTGAGACTAAGGATGTTCCTCTTTGTTGCTGTGTGTAATTCTTTATTTTGTATCTTTTGTGTGTGTGTAAACTTGCAAATCATGGCTGTGTAGAACGTTTGGAGCATATTAAACAAAAGCAGAAGTATAAATACTGGAAACAGAGGGAATAGCTTTCACACTGTAAAGAGGTTGAATGATGATCCTTGTACAGGTGAAGTCTTCCCGTTCTGCTGGTCTTGCTGGAACAGAACATATGGATAGTTTTGAATTCCTCTGTTTTCTTCGGTTAAACAATTTAATATTTCCATCATCCAGCGCACCTAATTTCATTGGTGATGTTAAATTATAAGACCGAGGTCACTACTCTGAGGAGCAGTAATTCTTCGGGTAGGTGCATGTAGCAGCACATGTAAAGCAGCAGGAAAGACAAGGATAGTTCTGTTCCTGTTGAACTTCAGATTGTTTTGCCAGAGATTTCTGTGGGAGCAGAGTTGTTTTGTTCATGGCATCTGAGATTTCTAAAGACTGGGATTTGGTTATGAATGAGCGTGTGTTTCCAGAATGGAATTACTTGGAATGAGTTTGTTCAATCGGTTGTGGATTCCTCCAGAGTGATGCTGCAGCGCCTGTGTGAGGAGTTAGCTCTTTTTAATTGGTCCCATATGTACTGGCAGATAGTATATTAACCATGCCTTGGGGGGGTAAGGGCATCTGGTTGAATATCATAGTGCATATTTTATTTCTTTTCTGGAGGGATTTGCTTTTTCCCCCTCGTATTTTTTTCCCCCTCTTTGTTCTAAGAACTGTAGATATGTATGTATATGTATAATCACCAGCATTTTGAAACTTAATACTCAGCTGAGGGATTAGTTAAGCTTCTGCAAAATTATCTGAACTTTGCTGACAAGTAAAGAAAAAGAAACTGGGATTTTGTAAAGAAGCTGGAGTTTCTGAGTATCTCTGGGTTTGGGTGCTTAAATTTCAAGAACTCAGAAGCTTAATCTCCCTCTTGTCAAGTGCTAAGGACTTCTTGTCCTTTGAAAACCAGAAAAATGGAAGCATCACAAAAGATTAATTACTTTTGGAAGAACCTTGAAAACACCATGCAGATCTAACCTTTGTGTCTGGAGGATGTGGATATTGGAGGGGTGTCCTACCCACCAGTGCTGTATGTTGGCCCCAGCAAAGCTGAGCCCCCTCCTCAGCCATTTTATTTGACTCATTCTGAACTGGAAAAAACAGAGTAATTTCGCATCTGGCTGTTTTGGCTCAGCTAACCAGTAAGGTAGTTGCAGCAGAAACAGGAATGTAAATGAGTTGATTTTCTTTTGTAAAGGTTTCTTGGTGCAAATCCTGTCAATTATCCAACTCTAAAGCTTTGCTGAATTAATGAGGCACTTTGTAGAAAGGTGTTTTTGATCACTTTCTCTAGCCTCCCTTATTTCTGATGTAGGCTCTCTAGTGTGCTATTTTTATTCATGGCTTAAAGAGGTGGGAAGACCTACCGTGTGAAGTTGCCCTGGGGATGGTGGTTATGCATTTGCACTACAGTGGGACCCAATTTTGGTCTATATCCTGCATCATCTGCTGAAAGGTTTGTGTAGCTATATAAATCCTGGCAGAGTTCCCCCACGATGAATAAATTGCTGGTGGAGGCAGAAAAGGAGTAGTATTGCAGGAGATGAAATGCCTGTGAGTGTAGTTAGGGCTGGGTAAGTGTCCTTTGGAAGATGCACGATCTTCATGGGTATGTGTGGAGAGAGGGAAGGCTAAAGCCACCAAGCTTCTTCCTTCACCCCCTGCAAGGTTTGAGGGCGTACACCCCCATGAAGGCTTTCCCAAAAGTCTGACCTGCTGAAGATGCAGGTCTATTCACTGGGAAAGGGCTTGTGTCCTTGGGAAATTCGAGGACCCCAGAGACCCTCAGAAATGCCAGGCTTCAATCTTGGGAGCGGTTCTGACCTGCGAAAGACAGTGCTGAGTTCTGTAAATTAGCAGCAGAGGACTCAGTGATAAAACAGACAGCTCTGGAGGAAGGAATGGATTCTCATTATCTTGTAGCTGTAAATACAATAATTCATTAGACCAGAGGTTTATTTGGTTTATGTTTAAGCAACGCATACCACTCTTTTGTTAAGAATTTGTACCCTTGTTTTTCTATAGTATTAGACACAATGTTACCTCTAGGAAATAATCAGGTCAGATTCCTTGTTTGTCATCCAGTTCATTTCCCTGTCTCAGAAAATAAGTCTTAGCAAGGCAAGAGAGAGGTCACTGAACTACATAACTGCTTACCAAGTTATTGATTTATTGCAAAAAAATAAGGAGAAGAGTGACAAAGTGAAATGCTGGCTTTGAAAGGGCTGTGTTGGGGAATGCAGTGTCTGTCTGGCAGGTATTGTCTGAGATAGGCTTGCTCTGCCAGGCACAGAGTGAGGAGAAAGAACTTTTTAAGGCATCCTCTGACACAGAAATTATTGGAAAGCCTCCAAGAGCAAATTGAAAAAGCAACAGCCGCCTTCATGCTGCCGGATTCCATTGTTTTAATATTGGGCCAACTATACCAAATAATACATCTACTGGAAACTCATGTTAGGAGAAAACTATGTTGGAAAGCAGCTGAGGGGTCAGCTCAAAATCAAAGTGAATGAACTTGACATATCTATGCTGCTGCGCGCTCTATTTTATTCTTTCTCTTCTTGTCATCTCCTATTTCTTAATTTATTTCCACTCTTCCTCTTTTTTTAAAACCATTTGTCTTGTCTTGGACTTATATTTTGACTGCCATTTGTCCTGAAAAATGCTAGAGCTGATAAATACCTTTGCTTGCACTGAGAAATTCTGGCTTACTGGTGTCTTTAAAATTGTAATCTAGTTTAAAATTCCAGTCTTGTACACAGAAATGGTGCTTTTGGGGAGGTACTTCTGCTGTGGTGATGAGACAATAAACAGCAGACTTGTTACTGCAAGTGTAAATGTTATTTAAAATGATTGCATTTAATAAAATACATGACAGTTAAATAGGTTTGACTGTCACGAGAACTAGTACAGTCGTGACAAAGCTTTTAAAATTTGAGAATTAACAGTGATTTCTATGGCCAAAATTGTGGCAGCTGATGTCTTAGGGAGGTCTTATTTTTTTTTGTGATTATGAGTGTCCTTGACTCCTTCCCACTCTGGTGTGCATCTCTGTAGTGGGACTTCAGGTTTTAAGCCAGGCTAACTGGTAACTTAGTCTCTGAATATCCTGTATATTTAGATTTGTTTAGGTCAGGGTTTAGTTTGTCTGAGTATAGAGAGATGTTAGAGGGTCAGTCATGAAATTCTCATCTGGCTCTGAAGTTCCCTGCAGTTTGGAGGGTGTTTGGATCTGGGATTGTGTTTTGTTTGGGCAGCGATCCTGCTGATTGGAATCGCATAAGCTTGGCAACGGGACGGAGGCATCCAGCCAGAGCAAACTCCAAGTACACAGGGTCTGAGAACAAAACGTTTCATATGAATTAAATTGCGAGAAAACAGAAATTCTTTAAACTTGTAAGAAAACAAGGCAGTGTGAGCATTGTCACACAGTCAACTGTGTGATCAAGGTTATTGATAGGGAGTGCAGGTTTTATGTATGGAATCTTGATAGTTGTGTATTTATAAGATATGTCTTACCACCGTAGGAAGAAGAACATTCCCTAAGGAATTGGTATTAAAGTGAGATGGAATAACTCTCGGTGCTTGCATGCAAAGGTTCAGTAGCATCTTTCCTGGAAGGCTTTTGATATTCAACTGATTTTGGTTTCCTCTGTACCATGTCATGCTTTCCTACCTGCAGTCTTGTGTCCCCCTTCCCTTCCATCCGTCCATTGTTTCTGTACATTGTAGGCTTTTCCATCAGAGCTTTATGCTTATCTCCCTTGTTGCTTTCAGTAAGGGCAGGAGAAGTCCAGGAGGGTCTCTCTGCTGCCTGGCAGCAGCTGACATTGCTTACAAGCCTCTCCTGGCGCTTCCTTTTCCCCAGTCTTATGCCCTGCGTACTTTGATGCCACCTTCTGCTTGCTGTCCTGTCACACGGACTAGAGCTTACCCTGGCAAATGCAGATCACTCCTTTCTATGCCCCAACCATCCCTTTCCCCCTGTCTCTCTTCTGTGCTGTCGGTGAGGGGGCTGGTGGAAGCAGGTGGACCTCAGGGGGAAAGAGGTGCCAGGCACTGCTTCAGTTTCTAATGTGTAACCATGGTGGGTCATTGGGCATGTTGGAGGGGTGACAGAAGTTGGTTTGTTGGTGGGGATTTTGTTTGGTGTGGTGTTGTGGTGGGGTTTTTTGTTGTGGTTTTTTTTGTTTGGTTGGTTGGTTTTTTGTGGGGAAAAACATTTCCCAGGTGCTCTTGTCCCAAGACCCTTGTGGGTGCTTGAGTCCTGCCAAGTTGTGCCATGGGCCTGTCCAAGCTCCTCTTCTTCCAGAATGTGTCTCAGGGTGCCCATAGGCAAGTCTGTCTTACCACTTGTGCACACTGCCATTTCTTTGTGACTGAGAGATGTAAATTCAGACATAATTATCTGCTTTTTCACAGAAATAGCATCTGTTACCTGAAAGAGATTGAATGGATTTGTTTTGATAGGCTGGCAAAATACAGATCTCGAGATGCTAGATGAGATATGCTTTTACTAATTGGATTTCTGGAGTTGGATTGTTTTCAAGAAGATTACTTGGGCTGGATCTGCTTGAGTATAAAAGTCATGACATGGTCTTGGGTTTGTGCATGCCAGTCAGTTCTGTGTCACAGAGCAGGCTGCGGATGGGATGATTTCTCACTCCCATGATAAAGTGCTTCCATCCCCTCTGTAGAGGGTTTTATTGTAGTGTTCAGTACAAAGTTTATATGAACTGCTAGTAAAGAATAAATAAGTAAAGCACTGTATAATTAATATGGGGGAGGGAAAGCATTTGAACTGTATTAACTGTATTAGTTTTAACAAGAAATGGATCAGATGTGACATTTATCTGTACTGGACAGCATTTGCGTTAAACAAAACAAAGCCTTGAAATAGATCAGTTTTCATACGTATCAAAATTCTTTCCTTGCCGAAAAACTTGGGGTTGGTGGCCCTCAGGTCACAGCTGTGCTCATGTCACTGAGGGGGTAACCATATTGCTAAAGGTCTGCTGTGTTGTCATCTCCTCTGACGGTAAGTGTGAAGTCTTGTATCTGCAGACTGTATATGCTGGTAGTCAAACTCCAGTGGGAATAGGTGAAAAGGAAAATTTGAACTTTCTAAGATTCTCTGTAGTTCAGTGCACTTGATTGTGTCTTTCCCCTTCTAGGCTGTTTTGTCTTGCGGTAGGATGGTGTTGAAAAATATTGTTTTCATACCAGAACTAAATGGGTTTCAAAGGTAGAGAAGTACTTGCACTGAAGCAGTAAATTATAGAGGTTATTTTTGAATTTTTCTGGGACTGATCTTTTGCTGATGCACTAATGTGGATTTCATCTGGGAATTCCTTTGTAGGTGCTGTAGAAGGATGTATTGCCCAGAGGATTGCTTCTCACTCTGGCAAATCCGTCCTTCAGAGCCTTTGAACTTTTAGAATAACTCTGTTTCTCTGTTTTGCGTTAATATCCTGTCATTTTCAGATTTGAACTCAATGTGCACCTTTGGCAAAACTGGCCGATGCAGGAAGCGTGATGCCAGTGTATGCAATCGTGTTGATTGTAATGCTGTCATCATGAGAGAATAGGGGATGAGGACTAAGGTGCTGAAGGCTTTCTTATGTTCACTGCTACAATCCAATTAGCCTGTAAAATATGTTTATTTTGCTCATCTCCTGTTGCTGCATTACAGATTACAATGAATTACAGTCCCCTCTTTCTTGACATTTATTTTTATATTAACATTCAATATATAGCCCTTTCTTAGATTTTTGAATTTGAGTATTTGTGTATTTCCATCATGAAAATGAAAAGATCCACTAGGCCCAGGCTTGCTCAATGCTGTGAACAGCAGTGACTGTTTTGTGAAGACCTGAAGATGAAGAGCATTATTATTACAAATTTCAGTGCATATTTTTCTCCTCCAAGTCATGTTTCCTTGTATGTAGTCACAGTTTTCTCCAAGACATTTGGCGTGAGTTGTGGGAGTGACTGTATTTTTGCTGACAAACTAAACCAAAACTCGAGAGCTGTAAATTTTTAGTTTTAACAGCAACAAAAATTGTGCCTGAACTAAATACACAGCACCTAAAACTTGCGAATTGAATGTTGTGAAATTGTTAGTCTAGAGCTAATGCGTGACTGTTGAGCTGGTAACAAAATGTATATTGAAAACAATTTAGCAGTTCTTCATCCTTATCTTTGATTGGTAGCTAAGAGGGTTAGTGATGGCAGGATTTTCATTGAAATAGGGAGCACTTTGAAGGTCACCAAGGAGGCAAGAGACAAATACCTCTGCAGTGACAGTCTTAGGCTGCAATGGGTTTGGGCTACCAGTTATACACCCTTCAGTTTTCTTCTGCAAGAGGAAAGGATGCCGTTAAGATTGGTAAAATAAACTGTTGGAAGTTGAACCTTTGAATAAGCAAAACTAGAGTTTTGAATTATGATAATTGCCCAGTGTTATTGTGGGTTTTACTGAAGTTCTGCTCCGAATGATTTAATATTCAGCAAAGAGGAAAGTACAATGCTAATTACAGCTCTAATCCTTTCTGTGGCATTTTAAGGTATTTTTGTTTACTCAAGGCATTTTAAAATGTACTGCTAATTTCTTCCTGTTATGTTGCTCATTGCGTTTCTTTCAAAGATAAAGTCATATCAGTAGCATTATCTAAATGCAGAAAGAATGAATGACGTGTAGGTCTGAGCTGTTGTTATAGTCATGCCAGCTAGGAAAATCTTCTGATTTTCAGTAGAAGAGCCACCAAATGAACTCGTGGTTCTGGCACATGGAATGTGAATGTTAAAGGGTTCCCAGAATCTTTTTTCACTGAATTGCCAAAGTCATGCTTTTGAAGAACTTTGTGAACTTAAAGCACTTTAAAGAAATATTCCAGGTTCACAACAGTAGAGAGCGAATGGCTCTTCTCAAAAAATACATTGGCTACTGTTATAGGTCAGCTTTTGCCAAGTTTCCGCAGGAGACGCCAGTTTGGAGTGAAAACCTAAGAAATGGGTTCAGTGAAGCACTTTATCCTGTTCTTGGCTTAAAGCACATGAATAATCCCATTGACTACCCACGTGTGCTTTACTGGGACTGCTCACACACTGAAAGGTAGGCATGTGTTTCAGTAATTTGCTTATTTGGGGGCTCACTGTGTGATGTCTCCTGGCAGAGATTTGATTTTCTTATGGCAGCCATCATATGACCTGTGTGCAGGGAGTGTTGTCTGCATTAGCCATGTGGTCCAAAGCAAAAGGCTATTTCTGTGTCCACCCCCAATCCATTCTGCACTTCTCTGGCAACTAAGCATCTCTTTGCTGCCAATTGTGCTCTAGTGTTTTTGGCACCCAACCACTCTAACTTGCTGCTCATACAAGTATTGAATTGCCTTTGTAAGGCAGAGAGTAGTCTTTGCCTTGTTTAAGATTGTATATGTGGTTGTTACAACACGAAAAAAAAAGTAGATAATGGTCATAGTTTTCGTATTTTGGTCAAATTGTGCTCCTTCTGTCAATAATCCCACTGATGTTTACAGAGATGCCAGCAGAGGAGAGAGTAACTGTTTTGAAGGTCCAAGTCCAGTACTCAGAGGGGCTAAAGGGAGTTGTTTTTTTTCATCTATTATCTAATGGAAGCACTGTTCTGTATTTGAGAATCTCTGTAAACAGATCATCTGTGGAAATAGAGCTCTTTCAGCACTGAAAGGAGGATGAAGTTAAATGCTAGGACAGCTTCTTATTCAAACTGATATTTTTCAACCATTAGCTCTGGTTTGATCCAATGCCTTCCCCTCCCACCCCCTGCATGCACAAGACAGCAGATGGCCTTGAATGTGGCATTTCCCTGTGCTTGGAAAGGGATGGGGCACAGGTGGGGAATCGCTGTGACCTGTGCGTGGCTGGGCCTGAGGTCCAGCACCCTCTCCCTTCTATGTGTTCTCTCCTCCAGAACATATATAAAGCAAGTCAGGCTCATAGAGCTGCAGTTGTAGTAGACAGCAGTTCGTTAGTGGGACCAGCAAACCCAACACTGCAGCTGGTAATTGATGGTGCTCCTTCAACCTCAGCATCTCAGACCTTCAGCTTTCTACTTGCCATGGCTGTTTGATCTGCTGCTTGGCCTTTGCTAACAACTTCACTGGAGAAGCATAGGAAACTCCAAACACAAGGCTGTTAATCGCAATTTAAAGGTAAAATGAAGTACATTTTCTCAGAGTGTTTAGTAATCCTGTCTGTCAAAGAGCTGCTATCTTCAGAAACATGTCAAGGAATATTCTTTAATGTATAATCATCTTAAACGGAGTACTTTTTTGCTGCAGCTGTGTTAGGGAGAGTGAATGGGATAATGTGTAATATGAGCCAGATGAAAAATAATATGAGTAGATATCTTTGCTGGGATGAAAACTTGAATGCTTCCACAAGCACCACAGAGATCCTGAAGTATTGCTGTTAACAGACTGTAACTTCATGACTGAGATAGGCAAACAAGTACTATTTCCACAGACTGTTAGTGTATATGCCTTGAACATGCTTCTGAGAGTGTTTGAGGTGCTGTAGTTCCAGTATCATAACAATTATTAGACCTACATTGAATTTAGGCCTTTTTGGAACATAGGAGGATTGTAAATCCTCTCATTTTGTGTGTGTATATCTTTTTAGTTAAAAACAGTATCCACATTGCTGATAGTAATAGTGAATGCTCTTAAGGTATAAAACTTACTAACTCTCTCCATGAAGACTTCCAAGTCATTGAACACCAAGTGAAACGTGCAGGCACATCCAACTATTAACTCTCATTTTTCTGCACTAGAACTGGAGATAATTTCTTTTCTTTTTCTGTTTAGCACTTTCAGACCATGTTAAAGACCAAGTTGAATGTCCTAACTCTTCGTAAAGAGCCTCTCCCGGCAGTGATCTTCCATGAACCAGAAGCCATTGAGCTGTGCACCACAACTCCCCTCATGAAGACCCGGACTCACACTGGATGCAAGGTACTCAGAAGTATAAACTTAAGGAACAAGTCTGTGGAGGTGTCCCATGTATTTGTGAGGCTTCTAAAGAGCTCAGAATAACCGACATGGTCATTATTGTTGTTCTGGAAACTCCATTAACTGCTACAATCTATACAGTTTCTGAATCAAAACAGTAATTTAAGATTTCTGACCAGAAGTTTTGGGCTTCCGGAGGAAAAGGTTTGGGTTATGTGTCATGATGCAAATTGTAATGAAGATTGTTCGTTTTAAACATGGACATTTATTTCTGCAAGGGCTAGTGTTTCAGCTTAAAACTTGAAAATTTGAGGTTAGTTTGGTTGGGGTTTTTTTGTGTTGTATGGTTTCTTTTTTTTTTTTTTTAATAAGATAATGAAAAAAGGGATGAGAGGTTAGATTAAGCAACAAGATGAATTTGCCCAGTTACATCAAAGCACGGCTTCTGAAAAAGCTGTTCCTCTTTTTAAAAGTTTAATGGCTTAAGAGCTTCGAGTGTGTTCTTTTGTGGTAAGAAACCATATAAAAATAGCAAACAAATCTGCTCTGTTTGCATCTTCTTCTGGAGCCAGTTTTCTTGATTGCAGAGCTCGCCTACCCTGCAGAGCCATGTTGGCCTGTGCTTGGCAGCTGATTCCCTTCAGCCAGCCCAGCTGGTGGTCAAAGGGAGTATCCACTATCCACCCTACTGGGATGTTCCTCGAGAGTCTTAGTAAAAATGGAGAGAACTGGGCTTCAGACTCCACTGCTCTGTAAAGTGTGGACTCTGGGAGAGCCATTGCCTGATGCTGCATGTACTGGATAAGGTCCAAATTGCAATTAAATGTCCTAAACCCCTGCCCTGCCAGTGTGTATACACAAATATGTGCATACGTGTTATTCCTTGTTGGGGGATCTGATGTGAGCAAGACAGTGTTGGAAGAAACTGCTTTGTGATGTGTTCCCCTGCTTCTCTCGGCACACTGTACTTGGGTACCTCCAGGTCTGGTACTTCCCCAGCAAAGTTTCTTCTTGGGAAGTATCATTTTTGTTTGACTCTTTGCCTGTCACAAGAGCTGCTGCTGGGTGTTGGAGCAGTGCTGCTCTGTGCTGATGCAGAGGAATGCAGGGGAACTGATCCTGATACGCTTTGTATGGTAGCTTGTAGCATCTGCTCTTCTGTGGTGATGCCTTTTGTCCTTTATGTTGATACCTAATGAATTTTTAGAGAATATTAGCTATGATCAAAATGATTTAAAAAGTATCTGGCTTTCACCCCCAGTGAGAGAGTTCAGACATAATAATGCTTTCTGAAATCAGTTTATCTTTGTGAATGTGTGTAGAATTTAAATGAACCTTTTTACTTAACCTACAGTCCTTCAATTGGGGAAGATGAATTGCAGAGAGATGTTGAATGCCTCAGTGAAGAGAATCTCATTCTATATTTAGATCTCTTTTATTTATTCATTTGTTTTTCCTGCAGTGTAACATAGGGAACATCTGCTGCCACCACACTGCCCTTTTCCTTCTTGCACAGTTTCTCCTTCCCTGCTTCCCCTGTAGCTTAGGTCAGTGCTGCAATCTTATGGTGATTTTCTTTGGGGTAATGGCCAGCCCATCTTCAGGTGATTAAGCAGTTTGTGGTTTTCAGGACCTTCCTTGGGAAGATGATCCCATATATATGTTGTTCCTGTGGATAAGAAATTCTCTCCTGCTACTAACTGAAAGGCTTTGATTTTACCCAGTCTCTGTAGTCACAACCTCTTTCTTTTCCCCACTCCCTCTCTTTTTCTGACTACATGTGTTCTTCTCTTATGGGGTTTGTGTCTGCCAGCTGTTTATCGGTAGTTAGCCTTCTCCTCCTCTTTCCCCTCTGATTATTAGTTTCTTGCTGAGTGATGCAATAATAGTGTTGCCATAAAAAAGCTAGGATTTTATAATATGAGCGTTTGCTCCCTGGGATCTCATGTATTCCTGTAATTCCAGGTATAAAGAGGGAGATGCCGTGGTATCACTGGTACCACCAAGCCTCTCTGGTTCTGAGACATGGGCTTTTCAGGCAAGAGTACAATATTCAGTTTTCACTTGCTTTCATGAGTCACACTCTTTTGATCCTTAATCGTTTTATTCCTCTTGACTGAAATCCCTCCAACTTTTCTGTGTAATCCCATTAATGAGATAGCATCATTTTTCTGACAGAGGCTCCAGACATCTAATTTTATTGCACAGTTTTAACATAAGCCTCAGCTGGCACCATCTTGTTATGGGAACTTGACACAAGCAATTGCTTTGCTGTTCAGAGGTCTGGGCACTGGCTTTCTTATGTGATTGCTCTTTTCCTTGTGCTTTCATTGCAAGGCAGGCTTTTCTTTTCGCTTTCATTTGGAGTTAGCTGCTGAAACCTGAAGAAACAAAATGCTTCTGCTGAGATCTAATCTCATTCTGTAATTGAATGGGATGGTTTTAAGAATAGTAGAGAAATGTGTTGCTTGAAGTAATCTAGGGAGAACCCCCACCAAATCTGGAAAGTTAAATAATTGTACAAATTCAAAGAGCTGCTCTTTCCTGCTCAGTTCTAGATCTGACACAACTTTGTTGCCATTGGCTTAAGACTCATTCCTCCTTTAACTGCTTGGGTTGTCTCTGCTGTCACCATTCCCACCCTTCTAGACACATGGGCACAATTTCACCAAGCAGGAAAAATGGATGGTATTGGCACTGATTTGCAGCACAGAGCTCTAGGTGCACACATTCTGAAGTTTGTGGTGCTGGTTGCTCAGTCAGGGTGCCTTCTTGCCTCCCTTCCCTCCTTTGCCCAGCAGTCCTCTTTGCAAATGGGGAGAGGCAGCTCTGCACTCGGGGCTTGGGCAGTTGCAGCCCCACTCAGCAGACAGCCTAAACCAGAGCAGGATTTCTGGGCACAGTAAAGCACTCAGACTCTGTGATTTTCCTTAAGGGTCATCTCCTTTTCTTTGAACCATGGTGTATGGTAGGTGAGAGGCAGGTCTCTGGCCCCAGAGGGACGGCAGTTTCCTGTCCTCCTTCAGTGGAGCCTGCAGGGCAGGGCAGTGGGATGCAGTGCCCAGAGGGTTCTCATCTCTCTGGGAGTTGGCACCTGACACTCTTGTGCATCCTGCCTCTTCCCTGCAAGACACATGGTGCTTGTGAATGCTGGATCATCAAGTGTTAAGGTTGGCAGATGCTCTGAAGAGTGGAAAAACCCGATTAGCTTATTGTATATCTGTAAATGGCAAGTCTCAGCTTAAACTAAACCACCCATTGCTGGGGAAAGGACAAAAAGGAGTGAGAATATATCTTTTGCTCTTACTAGCTGGACCACACTTTTAATCCCATGTGCCCAGTTTAATTTTATTTTGATTGAGCATGTTTTCTATGGTACGAGTGTGATTTAGATTTGTACATATAAAAATGTGTCCGTTCTTGTTCAGATCATAAAGATTTTGATTTGACTGTGGCTGTCCGGCTTGTAGGTCTTTCATGTCAAACGTGCACTCTGGTATTTCAGCTGGAAACCTTGTCCCTTATCACAAGTACCACCAGATGGAAACACAAAATCTGGAGTATCTCCAGAGAGTAAGTGACTCTCTACTCAGAAGTGTGTGCTCCTCCATGCCTTTTAACAGATTCTGTTTTAAGTTCTACATGTTTTATTCTTCCTTAATGTCCTAATTGGCTTACACTGATTCTAATGTTTCTTGATTTCTGTCCCTTTGAGCCATGGTGGTGGCACTGAGGGAGCTGCCTAAATGGCTCTCTCTCTCTCTTCTGCTTTAGCTTTTCCAGCCACTGCTGCAGTAATGCAAAAGGACAGAGGTTAAAAATGCTGTCTGTGATTTTTGAAATGGTGTAGTAGGTCTAATTTTTTTTTCTCTTTCTATTGGAAGTCTCCTCAAAGTGCAGTCAGTGCTGAATAGTCTGTAGCTTGCCTGGATCAGGCCATCTTATGCCTGCAGTTCCCAGCAGTGTACAAGCTTTTGTCAGCAGCCTGGGAGGCTGAGATGAGGAGAGCACAAACAGTGCAAATAATTACATTCTTAAGAGTAGCTTTTATTAAAGGGGGAAATATATTAATGATATGGTGTTTGCAGGAATGATACTTTTTACTTGGCTGTCATATTGGATTGGCTTGGTGAGATGATTATTTCAGGCTTTATGGAAGGCATGGTGTTGACACTTCTGTAATGCTGTATCTTAGGTAAAGATTGATGAAAGTCTTGTTTAAAAATTTTATAAATGATTGATCATGGTGTTTTAAAATCAAGTCTTGCACATACTGATACAGATTTTAAAATAGCCAAGAAGTAACATAAATAAATGGAGTTTGGTCTTTCAGAACAGCTTAATAGCTTGCCTCCCAAGGCAGAAAGGAAGTGGTTCCTGTGCTAAGCTGGCTGCAGGCTGGTGACCACAGTGGGACTGTGCCACAGCTGGGCTTTCCTGGCACAGTGTAGTGTCAGCAGCTGGGCACCCAGCTTTGACCATTGCAACTCTGGGGCACACCTGAAGCTGTTGCACTTGTGTCAACCTATGAACTGGATCTGAGGTGTTTTCTGGGAGAGCTGGGCAGTGTCTGAGGGGCCCTTACCTGTGCCTGCCCCTGCTCTCCTGCAGCTGCTGCTCTGGCCCCTTCAGCAAAGCCATCAGGGCAGCCTGTTGCCATTGTTGCTGCTCTTCTTCTGGCCTTTATTGCCAAGAATTTTCATTTTCCCTTTGCCTCTCTTTCTCCCATTTTTCTTTTTTCAAAAGTCACTTTCACAATTAGAGACAGTTCCATCATCTTTGTGCCCCACTAATCAATCTGCCTGCACACGAAGCTCTCAAAATGCTTTGAGCAAGGGGATGTACACCTGTGTAGCAGAGCCTGGAAGTTATTCTGCAAGGGAGAAGCTCATAATAAGCTTATAGGGTAAATAGAGAGTAATATTGATTGTGATTTGGTTATGATCTTTAGAAATACAGTGTTTCTCATTGGGATACATATTAAAGAAATAAAATATTGTGTTAAAATTGCCCTGCAAGGCCTGATTCTAATTCCTTGTATAAAGGAGTCATTTAGGAATAATGTCTGCTCAGATATTACGGCCTATTTTTGGTTTTCTGCCTTGTTAATTTTAAGTGCAAAGGCCTTGCAGCAGGACTGTCTCTTACCACATACTTGCAAAATACCCCTTTTCTGCTTTACCCTAGATGTTCTCTACAGCAGATTTAGTAATGCTGTGTTGTTGCTTTTATTGATCATCGGACTTCTAAAACTTAGACTGTTGTTCTTTGTTGGGTTTTTTCCCTCTAGATCAGATTTTCCCAAGCTGTTTTGCCCAGCATTTCTGGCTTATGCAACCTCTGTCACTCTAGTGCCCCATCCTAATCAGCTCAGCCATGGCGGTGGCCAAATATATTCTCACTTTAGCTTTGAGCAGACAGCATGCTCTCCATCTACTGGGTCTGGTGGCCCTTCAACATTCAGAAAAAGTCCAGGTTGATGAGCTATCCTTCCAGCTTCATGCAGCCCAGCAGCCCATACAGCATGGTTTTGGTGGTGGCAACCCCAGCCTCATTTCTCTGCCCCTTGGTTGCTCCCCAAGCCCTAAATTCTTGCTCTGTCCAGCTGAAGTGTGGGGGAGTGGCTCCCCTCTGCTGCACTGTTACTGGAGAACTGTTGTGGGTTGGGTTTGTGTGTCTTGATGCTGAATCAGGCAAAATTAATGCAACAAGAATGCTGTGTCTCATTTCAGTGCCCAGAGACCAAGGTGCTCTTTCCTGTTTTTGCTTTTCTGTTGACTAAAAAAGGGCTGAAAATGTGTCCATAGACTTTCTGGGATGGTAAAAGTCAGATGATGTAAATGGGTAGTGAACAATCTAGTGTTTTACTTAAATTTTTACAGATCATTTAAAAAGCCTACTCCTGCTGGAAATTTATTACTCTTTTGGCTACTGAAACCATAGCTGATTGGAAGCTGCACATATTCTTAAAACCACCTCACTTTATCCTTATAAGGCTTAGTAAAAATGTTCTCTTTGCATCTATTGAAGGGTCAAGAATGATTGTTTTGAGTGCAAGTTTATCCAGCTGTAAATACAAGTCCCACTGGCTGCCTGGCCTTCATTACCATTTTGTAGGCCTGGAATATTAAGATGGCAATTAACTTCAATAAAGAAACAAATTAAACAAGTGAGACAAGCTAAAGTGTACCATCACTCCCCAGCCTACTGTTTTGTGCCATGTTTAACTTGAGTGGGAAGCAAAGAGCTTATTTTTTTTCTTACTTCATTAAAGGTCTTCTATTGTTATTCTTAAGCATTACATACTTTATACTGTAAATTGTGAGTTTGTTTTTCTTCTCCTTTCTCATGAAATGAACCAAAAGGATGCACATGAACTCTTGCATTGGGAAAATTGTAGTAACTTCACTATATTTAGATATAGTTCTAGTTGACGAGAGATACAGAGGCTTTAATGATGTGTTTTCCAAAGGTGAAGTGCATCAAATAAACTAATGCCCCAACAGGTACGCTATGTGAAGATGAAGTATGTTCTTTGCTTTTTCTTTGTGTAGGGTTACAGAAATGGAAAAAAAAAAAAAAAGAAAAAAATTAATCCTGAAGTTATGGAAGAGTAAAATGCTTGCAGAATCCTTGCACATGACTGTGTTGGCCAAATCTTGTTCTAATGCTGAAAATGGAGAGTTGCATGTGCTCATTGGTTTCAAAGCATGACCATCTGGTAAGGTCCTGCCCTTCACCTGTGAGGCTGAGGAGAGTTTTGCCAGCGGCTCCCCTGTGAGCACGGTGGGATGAGCTGTGCCGATGGCAGAGCCTCCAGGCACCATGCACTGCTCGGCGTTCAGCACTGGCTGCTCTCTGCTTCAGAGAGGGTCTCTCTTGCATATGATTTGTTTTTAATTACATGTCTGGAAAGCCCATTTATATCAGGATTTATCCCTTAAATGTGTGCAGAGGAGCTAACAGAAACATGAAGGTTAGATGCAAGTGCATAATGTTGTTAAAGCATCATTAATGCTTCATTTCCTGAAGTCCAGGAGTCTTAGGTGGAGAATATAAATTGGGTAAAGCAATTGAATTAATCTTTAACTGAGCCTGCTTTACATAGGATCTTCTGCAGTGTTCAGTTTTGCTATGTTGGATGTATTTTGGCATAATTTTATTTCCTTACTGGTAAAGTGGCATTGTAAGAATAATGTATGCTGAGAGCAGTGGAAGTTATGTCTTGTGTCCTGTCAGATACATTGGTGGTATTTGTTTTTATCTTAGCATTTGCAGTGGTGACATTTTTCAAGCCATGGTTCAAGTAAAGGGCATTTTGTTATTCAGGAAGTTCTTACATCCCATCTAAGAATGGTCATGCGTTGTAGCCAGCTTCATGTTTCTGCTTTAACTACCTTTATAGGAGAAAGTGTATGTCTGTTTTCTACATATGATGGAGTAAGTTTGCTCTGAATATAGGTATATTAATTAAAGGAAAACAGTTTTGCCTATTTCTGTTTACTTTTGGATTGTCATTAAAAGAATGCGTCTGCCAGCAGCCCTGTTTGCAGGGGTCACATCAGCTCACCAAAGCTCCGTTGCTGTGGGCACACAGTACTGCAGATGGAATACACTGGGGGAAAACTGAGAAAGATGCTGACAATCAAAATGCATACTTCTATTAGGTAGTAATGCACTGAACGAAAGTACTGAAAAGCAATATATATTAATGAAATTCCTTTAATGCATAAAACTCCACAGAATACTTTTGTATCTTGAAACACAAATGTAATTTTTTTGTCAGTTCTAGAAATACCACTTTTCAGGGTACTTGGAGCTGTTGTTTAATTATAGCTCTTTGTAGGAGATAACATACCAAAATAGTTTTCTCTGAAAGAATATTTAAGTATTCAAAACCCATTTTAATCTCTCTGCAGCAGGAAATGTTTAAATTTTGAAATTCTAAATTTACAGAATACCTTAGGAGATAATCTTCAACGACACAAATATACAATGACATATAATGTATGCCAATAAGTTCTAGCTTTTGCAGTCTGTCACAAAGCCAGGATAACAGTATGAATCACAGTGGCAATTGTAAGGTCCTAGATAGTTACAGAAGTATCAGGGTATTTATTATTTATGATGTAGAAAATATTGTGCTCATGACAATTGCTCAGGCAAAGCCTTCTGGTCATAGGAGCTAATTGCTTTCATAATAACGTTCAAATATCTAAGATCTAATAGCTTTAGACATATAAAAATTAAAATTAGATTGAAATTTATTATGTTGGTTACGCTGCGCAGATGCTGCAGTCACTGCCAATTGTTTTGTTCTAGTGTGTCCTTGAGAAATATTTCCATCTTGGTGCGGCTGTCGCAGTGTAAGGATGGAGCTGTGATTTGTGTTTCTGGAGAGCACAGAGAAGCTGGTGCTTCTCCACAGCCTTTGGGGCACACGGACACTGCTGTGAGCTGGCTCTCAGCAGGACAAGGCACCCTTACTTCACAGCACATGAAGTTATTCTTTAACAAAATCAAAGAACTTCTGGCTCTGTGGCTGTTGCTCCCTCCTATTGTTGCTGGTGAAATGTGCTGGGAGAGGTGTTGGCACTGGGAGAGGTGCTTTTTCCCAACAAAGACGTGTGCTTGTACTGTGAAGGTATTCTGTGTGGCTCTTCCCCCGAAGCCATGGATATTGTTTCTTTGATTTCCATTAGAATACTGCAAAATTTGCATTTGGCACTGGGTACCCACTGCTCACACTAGTCTGAGCCAACATGAGCCTTCTTGGGAATTTGTAATCTCTGCTTACAGCTGTACTATGCCCAAACCCAGCAGTTCTTATTTTGGGGCTAGTTCTATGTACTGGAAGCTTCCCACTGGAGCAAATGACACTGGCAAACAAGGAGGCTGAAATTGGATTACAGGTCCATTCTTCTGTAGATGAGGTACCACTGGCCATGTTTATAGGTCCACAGCCTGCTGGAATGTAGATTAACGTCACAGTCCAAAATACATTATGTCATCAGAGATAAGAAGATTCTGTGTGCCACCTCTGTTTCTCTTGGTCCCAGAAGTAATCCTGTTCTCCTTGTACTATTGCAATACAGTCTGCAATGCAATGTGATGTATAAATATATTAGCTCAGAAGAGGAAAGCCATTTTTCCATTCCAGGGATTGGATGTCAGTGTCTGAGACTAATAGCATATTTTCTATTTCATTAAAAGGTTTTTTTGGTGTGGTTTTTTTTTTTTTTTTACACAATTAATTAAAAGAAAATAACAATAACCATTACAATGCTTCTGGGCAACTTTAAGGCTTGATGTATCTTATCCGTTGCTGATCAACTACCTTTATTGTAAACTAGCAGTAATATTTGACTTCAGGCTTGTGGTAATTTGGTAAGCTTTCTCCTCTGAGATTCTAGGTTGTGTAGGGATAACAAGTGCAACAGAAGTATGAGAGTGGTTTTTTGTTTGTTTGTTTGACTTATTTTCTTTAAGAAAGGAGACAGATCAATTTTAAAGTTTACAGTCTGGTTTGGAAAATGAGTAAGTACTCCTCGTTTAAGAACTTCCCCTGTACTTCTAACTCAAGAATTTCTGGTATTCACTTCTAGCAATTTCACAGCAAGATCCTATTAAATGATATATATTGCCACTGAAGTAAGAAACTGAATTTCACAGCAATGTAAATTTGGAATTAAGTTTATCATGTTTTATCAGTGAATGAAAAACTAATGTTGAATTGGTAGTGTCCTGTTAACTTTGATGGAACAGGATACTGTTGTATACCCACCAAGATTTTGATCTACCCCTTTTTGGAAGCTGATGTTCATTTGCCTGTTAGATATCAGGGTTGCTTTCTGATTGCTAGAGCATAGCACACTGAGGAAAAATAACTACTGAGTTAATCAGCTAAAAGATGGTCTTAGTTCATTATGCTCTTCTGGTTTTTTTTCCCCTCTTATGGCCATGATGACATGATCTGATTAAAGTGCTCTCATGATTTAAATGGCAGGGCAGTGACCTGCACTTCATAATCACTAACTTGGGATGTAGATAACCTTACATTTAATAGATGCTCATACACAAACATTTGAAGTAGGAAGAAGCTACTTCAACTTAAATGAGCAAATTTTGGAAGAAGTGTGCTTTGAAAGTGTCTTTATAACTGTACTTTAGAAGGTTCACTGAAGATTCGATGAACTGTTTGCTGAGAAAGATTTGTCAATGAGTAGTTACTTGGTGGGATTTTTTTTGTCCTCAGGAACTTGTTTTATTTCAGTGTTTGTCGTGGGTTTCCCACATCCCCCAATTTATTTTTCAATAGAAGAGAGAGGAGGGGGAAAAGAAAACTTCAAGTCAGAAACAAGTTTAAATTAATATCTCTAAGCTTAGAGAAGGATCTTTGTAAAGACTGGTATAGCTGAGTAGTAAATTGGGAGAGATAAGGAAAATACAAAATGAAATAAGGTAAGAATAATGCGTGTGTGTTGTGGTTATTTTGAGAATGTCATTGAAGTTGATTCTGAGTATCCTCTGGGACAGGATGGGCAGAAAACAAACTGGTTCCAGTTCTTTATAGAAGCTGCTTTTTTGACTGAATTATTTGTAGGCTGGAAGTAATTCCCCTGTGCTGATGTCTGACTCATTCTTACAAATAGTGCAATAATGCACTTCAGCTTTGTCAGCTATTTGTAACCACAGTGGCCAGAATCCCTGTGGGAACCATTGTTAATGGGATGCAGTTTTTGGGTTGGCTTTGCTTTTTTTTTTGGTATAAATTGGCATATTTCCTTTGACTGAACTGCCATGTTAAGTTATATCATCTAAGAATTTGGCCTTCTAGTTTGACATGTGGCTTGGAATTCCGAATGATTGAAAGCAGTCTGTTAATGAAATCAAAGTAATCGAGCACAGCTTATGGGAACCAGTGCCCTTTTGTCATTTGTTAGGCAGAAATACTAAAACTATTAAGTAATTCTTAAAATAATTTTTATGAAACAGCTTGATAGTGATTTAAAGAAAGGTGTTTTTTCACCCCAGAGCTTTGCCTGCAGTTGCGTCTGAATGTCTTCATACAAGGCCAAATAAATTGTGTCACTCTGCATTACCAAGTGGGAAATATGATACACTTATTAGAAATATATTGTATGTATGATTTAAGTTTGGAACACTTTACAGCACTTCCTTATACTTAGGATAAACTGAATAACTTTAATTACCAGTGACATACTGATGAATTGCTCTAAGGTTTTTGTTCTGCAAGACTTTCCTAATCTGTTTGTATAGGTTTTTGTTCAATGTTATCACTTTTATGCACGCAGTATGTGTCTTCAGGATGGAAATTGAATGCTCTCCTGCATATTTACCTGAGCTTCAAATGTGGTCTTTTTCTTGTTTTGTTCATGGGGTGCTAAATAAAAGCTGTCCAGGAAAAGGTTTGGTGGCTTTCTCTGTCCTGGTCCTGCTCAGCACTGCAGTTGTGTCAGCTTCTCAGGTCCTGTGTGTGGTACGGTCACAGGTGAGTGAGCCTGCGTTAAATAAGTAGGAATTGAACAGACCACACATTTGGGGTGCTCACTGCGGGTGTCGGGATCGGGACTGCCCCAAGCCCAGCGTGGCTGTCACCTCGCACACCCAGGACCTTCCCTGGGCTCAGCCTCAGGGCTGTGGTGGGGCTGGGAGAGGGCTGCTGTTTCTCTGTGGTTCCTGGCCATGTCGAGTGGAATGGGAAAGTTTTTTGTGTGTTCTCCACCTTGAGGATCTTTTAGGGCTGGGTGGTCTCTGCTGCCATCTGGGTATGGAGGACAGTGAGGACATGTCCCCCTTGTCCTGGGCCACAAGGGCCCTTGCTGGCCACTGCTCTCTGACTCAGGGGCTGACCTGGCCCTGGCAGTGCCCACAGCAAGGGGCCAGGGCTGGCAGGGGACAAGTCCCGAGGCTCCTGAGTGTGCTCCAGAGTGTCTCAGGATCTCTGAAATGGGCAGCTGCCTCTGCTGTGAGCACCCACAGCTTTTCTGAACCTTTGTCATCTTGATACCTTAAGCCAACATCAGTAAAGCCCTTCCTGCCCTCCAAAAAGAAACAAAAGAAAGCAAAAGCCCTTTGGTGTGCCTTTGGCCAAAGCAGCCATCCCATTCCTTAGATCCCCCCTGCTCACTCTCTCAAGGACACTTGAAAGAGGCCTGAAATCAGACATTGGTGACTTGTGGCCATTTGAAATACTCTCATCAAGAGTTTTTGCTGTGGGAATTAAATCCCTATAATTTTGGATAAAAGGGTTTCAATTTAAGTCCTCCTCTGTGACACTAGAGTTTTCTCTTAGAGTGTAGCGTACCACTAGAGAAATTTAAACAGTTTATCCTCTGGACTTGCTAGTGTGAGCCATCATGAGACACTCTTGCTGTCTCTTTAGATTTGTTAGCCTGCCCTCATTTTGCAGTCGAGCCATCATCTTCTGCCCGTGGCTCAGTATGGTACAAGTGGCTGGTGGGGGCCTTGCTGGGGACAGGTGAAGAGCAGGGAGGCAGGAGCAGGTTTGGGATGCTCAAGAGCCCCATCTGACATTTGTACTGCAAGGCACATGGCCCAAAGGAGGGGCATCTTACAATTAAATATTATACTACTACTTTGCAACATGTTTTATAGTATTATTTTTATTGCACTTAGCTCCTCAGTAAGGTGGTGAATTTTATTTTGAAGTGAGACAATGACTGCAGAGATATTTCTGTAATTTTCCCCTCCTTGAATGAGGTTGCATGTTTCTTAGCAATTACCTTCATGTCAGTAGAAGTACAAGAGGTTATAGAAGTTCATGATGTTTCTCACATTGTAGCAGCTTTCTGCATACCAACCCCTTTGCCCTTTTGACTACATGAAAAACTATAAATGTGTCATGCAGTAAGATTTAAATGGGTGCTGTTAAGGTCCCAGACACTCATTCCAGAGCTTCAGTTTCTTAAGGGCTGTCTGAGCTTTACCTTACGTGCAGCCATCACAGTCATGCCGACTAAAATCCTGCTAATTATTTTAGAGACATTTTTGTATGGTGTGTCTTGAGAAAAGAGTCTGAGCATCTGTGAAACAGATGAAGTGAAAATTCCTCTGGCATCTATCAGCAAATATAAGCAGGTGGAGCACATCCAAGTTTCTGCAGCTGAGGGAGGGGCTCCAGAAAACACAGTTGTTTGCAGCACATAGGGAAAATCAAATGAAAAATAATTACTTTTATATCTTTATTTCATGCTGCCTTGCCATATAAGGCCAGTCCAGGAACAGCAGCTTTCTGCTTCATTTCAAGGGCCATTGTAAATAGATTATCAGGTTTCTATAGGAAATGAACAGGACACTGTAGACCTGTAAGATGCAAATTGCTGACTCTAGAGCTGTACACTGCAGATTGGGCTCATTTCTCAGTTTGAAAGTTGTTCCAATGTTTACACTTTTTGTCTGTGCAGGGTTAATCAAGGTAATCTCTGAAATACATTGTTGCATCAGGCTCAGAATGCTGTGTTCCTGAAAATCGAATGGTTTGTAGGTTTTAAGGCAAACCCCAGGAATTTAGAAAGCAAAATACGTGCCGCTGGTGCCCACTGAAGGAAGTGTGTGTGGTAAGAAGCTGTTTTCGCTGCCCAGGATGAAAGGCTAGTTGGCATCAATTAGCACTTTGTGCATATGCACTTTTGTAGAAATAATTTTTACTGAATAGGTCTCAAAGCCTTTCAGTGTCACTTAGTTAATCCTCCTAAGAGTCCTGGGCAGAGCTGCACCATTATACACATGGGCAGACTGGAAATTGGGGAGGTTTCAGTGACTAATCCATAGCCACAGAGTGAATCAGTTCTGTCCCATCCTATCTGTCTTTGCAAGGCAGCACTACCTTCTCTCAGAAGGGAAACCAAAATAAAACATAAAAGTTAGAGCAATGGTTATGTAGTACACTTTAGAATATCCTTCATGAAGCAATGCTTTTAAGCAGTGCAGAGGATAGACATAAGATTTGTTTATTGCGTGAAGGACAACTACAAAGGATTAAGTAATTTGTATATTAATTGATTCTCTACTTCAAGTGTATTGTTGATGTTCTTGTATAACTGCATAGAAAAAGAGTGACATTTTCCAGTACATGAGAGAAAGACTTGCTGCCTCCTCAAGAAAAAAGAGAGACTGGATTGTTTTGTTTTTTCCTTTAATAAATGCTTTCTTCTTCTAAGAGCATGACTGTGCAAAAATGCAGGCGTGCCAAATTCAATCCAGTGTGCGAAATGAGCAAACGTCCTTCACTACTTTCTCTGAAGTTTGCACACACTTAAAACAAGCTGCTCTTTGTTTTTCATGGTAGTCTTTAAAGGCCAAGTGCAATTAAAACATGCAAATATGTGGCTAACCCAGTAGTTTCTCAGTGGTGTGATCTGACCCTTGGATGAGAGCTCAGTACCTTGCTTTATGAGTTCATGGTGTGTGGGTTGTCAGTCCCTGTCTTGGGTGGGGTGGGGTGGAAGTGTGGGAGACAGCAGGCTGTAGTTGAGAGGGAGGTGTCAGAAATGTCATCCCCAAAGTACAGGACCTTTCTCTGTAAGATTCCAGGGTGATGAGGACTTTTTTTTTTTTTCATTTCTCCCCTACCCCAGGAAGGTTGTTAAAAGGGTACCAGGGAATTAATAGGAAAAAACTGCCTATTCCCTAGTATCTCATTGCTGCTGTTGAAATCAGACAGTATATAGACAAATTATTTTGTAGTCATGCCTGACTGTAGCCTCGAGGTATAAAGAGTGTTTCTTTATTTCCAGCTGACAGGAAGTATAAATGAGGATCATAATTGTGCATGAGCTGGAGTTGCCCTGTGGTTTAACCCTCACATTTGGTTAAGCTGGTGTGTTGATTCACATCTCAGGGCTATCTTTTCAATTAATTCTCCCAAAGCTGATGAGCTGAGTAACATGAAATGTATTAGGGTGCATGTGTCAGGTGATGGTGAAAGTGCTGCCTGATTATACAGATATTAAAAGATATTTTTAATAGAGTGCTGTATATGCGTAAGCAAATTCTCTATCCATTTTATAGCAGTGTAACCCCACAGCAACTGCACTAAACATGTAGAATTGCTCTGATATCCCACCACTGCAATATAAAGCACTGCTGTAAGTTCCTCCAAGATGAGAGGAGTGTTACATATAAAGCCAGCTGCATTTTGTGTAATATAGGAAACATATTGTTCATATTCTACCAAGTGAAATCTGTTTTGGATTTCTTTTGCTGAGGGTCCAGATCATATAAATGATTGTGGCCATTGCTGTATAGCACAAAGCAAGCTATGGTGTTTTCATGTCTGGAACAGTTTGACATAACCAACATGTATATAAGATATTTAAGATGCTTGTTCAGCATATAAAAAAGCCATGGCTCAGGCTGCTATTCCCAATTGTAAAATTCAGGGATCTTAGAAAAAAACGAAACTCCCCAAAATGCCATGTGTTTGTCACAGATAATATATATTAACTTTATCCAGTGTTTCATTCTCTTCCTTCTAAATATAAAAGAAGGGTAAGATACTATTGGCCACTCTTGTTCTGATCCCCATGTAAAGTGTGAATAATGCCTAAATCCCTGACTTTTCCCTGTGTCCAGCTACCTTGCACACCCATCAGTGGTTTGGGCAGCAGATGAGTGTGAGGGTAGTTCCAGGTGTCACAGTGTTAAAAGTCTGTCCCTACAAATCTCTTCCAACCCCTTCCTACATTTAGATTTCAGATTGCATTGAGGGTACAGACCCTGGCTGTCTCTGGATTACTTTGTAGGGACTGTACAGAAAAACTAGGAGAGCGATTATGTTTAGTTATACTGGATGCGTAGCAGAACACTCTGGTATTCATACCATGAGTAAATCCTCATGGTTTCCGTGTGGTGAGAAACGAATTTACTTCATTTTACCAAAGTTATGATGAATCAGAATAATTGATTTACCTAGTTCACTTCAACATGGAGGGATGATAGCAGTGGACATTGCTCCCCCCTGCCCACCCTAATTTTCATTTTTGATCAGATGATGTTATATTTGCCTTTGCCTACATTTAGGCACAAAGTTTAATCAGGTTTCATGTATTTCCTGGGAGTTAGATCCAGACATGAAAAGTTGTATCCACACAAGAACAATTCTAGTTTACTAGGTGATATTTTTAGCATCCTTCAAGACAACTAAAATGGGCACCTGCCTCAAAGCAGATCAAGACATTTTTGCAGGACTGTGAGCAATATGGATTTGTCATGGACAAGTAGCATTTGCTGGAAATGTTACTTTCACATTTATGAGCAGTCCTTTAACAGGTTCTCCAAAAGATTGGCTCAAACAAACAACTTTCCAATTTATTTTGTTTTAAAACCCAAAACATTATAAGGATAATTTTCCTTTTTTCTCTTGAAGCCCACAGAAATAATACTATCTTGGGGCCCTTTTGTTCCTCTTTGCAGAGTACCATGAAGAAAATTGGTTATTGCCTTTATTTCACTGTCATTTTCTTTAGATGGAACAGAGATTGATTGCTCTTCTGGGATGAGAAAAAACAGGCTGTGTACTCTGTGATATTCTGCACTAGCAGCAGTAGAGAGTATGAAGCAAGAGTTTAGTCGTGATCTTGGTTATCAGTGAATGTAGATTCAATCAAGTTAATTTACTTATATTTTTTCTGTTCATACAGTCAGTTCCTCTGCTCTCTTATTTTCTGGAAGCTGCTTCTTTAACCATAGTTCTAGATAAAATTTTTATTCCTCATTGACGTTCATGATGAATATTCCTCTGATATTGGTAGCAGCTAGATTTGGCTGAAGGGTGCTACTGTGTTTTATGACTCCTCTTTGTTTTTTCCTTTTTTGTCCATTAAGTAGCATACCTTTGACAAGCAGGTTGCTGACCTTGGAAATTGGTTTTAAATTAAAGAAACAAGGTAAATTGCTCATTAAACTATTGAAAGAAGAAGCTGCAAAGAAAGGCAGTTTGAAAATTCACAGTGATCAAATACTTCTTGTGGTACTTGTTTAATTTTTGATATTTGTGTGTGCAAAGAGGCCAAGCAGGCACAGTAGTGGTTGTTTATGGGTGGAAATACTCCCTTGCAACCTACAGCTGGGGTAACTCTACATATATAGGCAGAGCCCATTGATGTTCTGTATATTGCACGCCCTGAGTAGTCTGTAGAAGAGAAGTTGTAAAAATGGCCTCTTAGGAGTTTGTTTCCAAAGGCTTTTCTCACTCTAAGGAATTGGTTTTGGTGTTTTTGTTATGTATTTTTATCCTTATTTGTTTCTTGGCATTCAGGTGGCCATAAAATCAACATCTATGTTTAGAAATATTTTTTTCAAGAGGGTTACCATAAAATGCATATGGATGTGATGGTATTCATTTAAAATTACATGTTCCAAAAAATCCCACAGAGGTGAACTCATTTGAAAAATAGTCTATTTCCATACAATGGAACATAAGTTTACTTCAAGAATGTTATTAACTATCTCCAGGGATATTAGCAATGAGAGAGGCAGCAACAGTGAAGGATCATTCACATGTTTGGAGGAATGCTTTTGGTTTCATGTACGCCTGTGGTATGTGTTTGAGATATATGGAGAAGTGCAAGCATTTTGGCTAGTCCAGTCTTGCCTCCCTGTTACCTGTATGTGCTGAGACATTTGTGTCTCATCCACACGTTGCTTATGTGGGATAAAACACTTGGACCTTCTTCTGTGTTTGACCTCCAGCAGTGGATGCCTTGAAGGAGGAGAAACTGAAAAAGACAGTTTTCACTGTCACTGCACCTGGCTTGTTTCTTCGTGTCTAAAGGGGTGTGGAATAAAGTAGCTTGTGCCTGATCTCAGCTGGTGATCATCTTATGAATCCTCTTATCCTTCAGGCATGAGATTTGATTACCTCAGGTCTTCCTGCTTGTGCTCATGTAGCTGTAAATATAACACCTGCTGTGTTACCTAACTTTGTAAAATTGCCGGATTTTATAACACTTTGACCAAGGAAACATGCTTGGTTGAAAGAGGGAGCCTCTTTGTCTCAGCAAGTAATGTCAGGGCAGACAAAGTGAAAGCGATTTTCCCAGCTGTGACCTGCAGAAGCTCACAGACTGCATCTGCTCTGTGCTGTTCCTCAGGTGGAGGTGTCCTGCTCTACCTGTGTGTCCCAGTGTAGCATACATGGCAATATATATTCAAATATATTCAAAGTTAACAAACCAAAATGACTGTAACCGCTGGTGGTCTTGTAAATGGTTCAGTCATGCAGTCTGGAGGGTGAGTCTGAATGAGAGGTGCATTCAGATCAGGACTGAGATATTTGAAATACCTCTGAATCCTCCCTGATAAGAACATGTAGAAGGATACTCTTCTACTGAGTGTTCAGATTATGTGTTACAAAATAAAAATTAAATCCTGCATATTTTAAACTTGATTCTCCATGTCTTTCCTTGGATGTAATACATATAGAAATGTCATTTGAAATGCAAGGCAATTACAAAGTTTTGTTTGCAGAAGGGAATACTGTAAATTATTGATAAAGGACGGGGCTATAGGCATAGCAGTCTTTACTTCCAGTGCCAGTCCTGAAACGCAGCAGCACAGTGCAACTGTATTGTGCAGTAAATTTATGCAAATTAATTGTCTTTTATCCTGATGGAGGCTGTTTTCACTCTGGGCAGGATGTACTGACTCTGATGTCTCATCCTGTTTTTTCCTCCCCTTTTCCCTCCACCCTGATCTCTGGGCACACGCGCTCATTGTTTTTAGTTTTTTCCTCCTGAAGTTCCTCTCTGTATTCCAGACAAAGAACCTGTTTTTAATTTTCATGTGTCATGCCTGTCTCATAAAACACACACACTGGATCATATGACTGTTGTGCAATATTAGAGGGCTCTTGAAATTAATATCACATAGAAGGCCTTGTAAAGTCATCTTGAAATAAAATGTACTAAGTTTCAAATTTTAAAGGGGCAATAATTCCATGCAGATGAGAGAAGTAGAGATACACTGACCATGAATAACAAGTATACTTGGAAACAGTCCTTGTAGCTTTGACTCCGTCAGTTACTGTCACAGCCCCTGTCCCACGCAGGGAAGTGGATTAGGGGATCAGCCCCTTGAGGGGAACATGGCGGGGAAGTTCTCCTGCTCTGCCATGGGGCTGTGTTCAGCACGGTGGAGGCCCCTGTGCTGTGCATGGAAGAAGTTGGCCATCCAGTATTGACCAAAGCATCATCTTTGGATCACAGGCGTTGTCCAATTATGAAAGAGCTACAAATAACTTAGTTATGTTGTTCTGCCATGTCCTAAGACTCTGTGTGACTAATGATTGAATAAGGTTTTATTTTCATATGCAGGCATAGCTTTTTTGTCCAGTGTATGAGTTCAGTAATGCAGTTTCAAAAGTCTTTGGGAATTAAGCGAGGGAATAAGATCCTTCATGGATGTCAGCTGGAGGCTTCAGGGACTGGGTTCTCTGTCAGGCTTGTGAACAAGGGACACTACTGTGTAATTCATTCAGTTTTGCAGTCAATGCAGCAGGAAGGTTGCAGCAGGAATGATTACAGGAGTTTTAAGCAAGTAATCCAGATGAAAACACGTTTTTGCTCCCAGTCATTCAGACAATAATATACTTCCTAAAATGAGACCCCAGAGGTAGACATAACTCTACCAATTAAGTGTAAAGATATGGGTATTTTAATGATGAATGTTGCTGCTAAATGGCCAAGCTGATCTGGAAAGAACTTGTTTTACCAGGACTCCTGCAACGTTGATTACACAGCACCTATTGCAGCAGGACTCAAACTGTTTTCAGGCTCTTTTCTCTGGAAAGTGTGAATTGGAGTCAAACCCAGGCCCTCCCCTTCCATCTGCTTCCCCTCCCTTAGCTAAAGCCGCACAGCAAAGAGTCAAGCTGATGATGAAAGAACAAGGGAAACTGTAACACATGTAGGATTTTATAGAAGCAAAAAGCAGTTTTTTCCATCAAAGTATGAACCTGTTATGCACGTGCTTCAGACATGATACAGAACAGGAGAGAGGCTATTGAGTGCCTGCGTGGAGGGAAAGGGCTGTGCAGCCACGTGATGACTGACAGGACATCATCATTTTGAGATGACTGTTTCCTTCAGGTTAATTTTGTATTCCTGTTTCACGGAAGTATGAACGGTGCCAGGAGGGAGTTCACAGAGCAGCCTGTTAACCTGGAGCACATATTCACAGTCTCCTCTTGTTACTGCTGTTATTAAACACATCTGTCTCATTTGAGAAAATGTCCTTTGCTTTTCTCTTGTGCTGTGTTTCTTGATTTGCTGTCACCTGGGTGTGTTGAATTATAGATAGCTTTCATGAATGGAATAACAAAGGATGGACAGCAAGGGCACCCACATTGTCACGTAGCTTCATTTTTTTCCTGAGTTGGCTTTCATGGGCATGGGTTGGGAGAAGTCCTGAAGGGGCTGGAGCTGAGCAAAATATGCTCTTCAAGTCTGACATGTCTGCAGGGTTTTGGTTGGCTTCAGTACTATAAAAAATTGCTTTCTTGATTAAAATGGCTGCTAGGCTGTGCCTTGCCCCCCTCCTTTGAACCTTGTCCATTCTCCATTCGTGTTGCTTTCAGATTGAGAGCAGAGGTGTGAAAGTGCCCTTTACTGCTTCTGGACATGCAAACCAGTAAGCAACAGAAACATCATGACCCTCCACATTTGTGTAAGAGATCACTCATTTACTGCAGAATTGCAGTCCTGTGGTACCAGGGGTGAGAGCATCCTGCAGTGCCACAGCTCGGAAAGGCTGGGGCTGCCTGTCCTCAGAGCAGTGCTGAGGGCAGCTCCTGCTGTGGGCTTTACAGAGAACTTGGAGGTATTTCTTCCTGGCTCGCACCAGCTGGAAGGGCTGAGCTGTTTGTCTCCATGTCTGTCCCTGCTGAACACTGCTGTTGCTAAGGTTGGCACCCAAACAGACTGCGAAGCCAGAGGCAGGAGGTTTATAAGATCATATCTCATCGTCCTGAAAACCTCTGTTTTTAAACCGCTAAATTTTTGGTAGCTCTTGCAGGACAGTCTTTTAGGGGAGAACAGTGCTCAGTAAAAAATATTGTCTGGGCAGAAAAAGCTGATTAAAATACAGCCTGCTTTACGGAGCTACCTTAGTAAGGAGGAGACAGTCAGTCCTTTCCCTCCCTGTGCCATGGGGTGGAAGCAATCATTTGTCAGGAAGAGGAGCTTTTTCTTTTTTTTTTTTTTTTTTTTAAGAAAGACTGCAGTTGGTGTGCTGTGCTCTGAAAAGACAAAAGCAAACAGAAGGGTCATGACTGTCTTCTTCCTCCTCTCCAGCTTCAGGGGAGGAGGAGGGAGTGCAGCACACAGGTTTCTAACCCATCAGAACAGGGTATGGCAGCTGCAAACTCTTTGCTTTCAGATGGAGAGGTAATTTCAGCACTTCTGTGTGCTGATGTTTTGCAAACTGCAGTTGTTTCAGAGGCACTTTTTCCACATGTGCATGCTTGGACAAAGCAAAATATTTTTCCTTAGGATTCTTGGGCTCCCCTTTGAGCCTCTCTTGCTGTACAGAGATTCTTGGAGTTCTTCAGGCTTTTTGTAGAGTTTCTTTGCACTGACTCAGAGGAAGATTTCATATGTATGGTGGCAAATTGTAGTCTGAGAGAATGGTGTAAACCCGGAGTTGTTCCAGGACAATAACTGAATCAAAATCTAGAATGGAATTACACTGCTATTTCTAGATCCTGAACTTTCCATGATTTTGTTCTAATTTCCTTTATCTTGCACTGCATTGTGTTTTAACAATGCTCAGAATAAAACAGATTTGTTTTTTATAGTGAGTATTTTTAGAAGAATTATGACTTTGACTAACTGTTTTTACATATGGATTTTTGTTGCATATACAATACTTTTTCCATGTTACTCCTGCGTATAGCCAAGGACAGGAGTGTGGATATGGCACTATGCACATGGCAGAACATCCATGCTTATTCTTGGGCCTTTTCTTCCATTTTCTCTCACTGAGGATTTTTGCTTTGCAGGATAAATGGCCATGATATCCCCAGAAGAGGCTCTGTGAATGTATGGTAATGCAAATATGCAGAACAGCTTCTTTTAGGGTGCCCTGTATTATTCCTATGTAAACATGTTCTGGCTGCTGGAGAATGCAGGTTGCAAACATGAGCTGTCAGTTCTCTGTGTTCTTTGGCATGCAGTTTTGGATCATGGTAACTGATTGCAACCACATTTAGAACTCGCAGTTTTTTGTATTTTTTTTTTCTTTTAATTTCTTTCCTTTCTTCTTCTTTTTTTTTTCCCCCAAGCTGTGGCTTAAGCATGGCCACAGATCACAATGGTGGAATTGCTTCATCCCAAAGCACTAGGGTGGTGCTATTGGGTTATCTAAATGAATAAACTCTTGTTGGCTTGACTGTAATTTGGCCTTATTTAAGGAGCAGTTCCTAAACCAAGTACTGAGAGTAACTAACTATTCAGTTTTAACATTCTTATAGTCTCAGAAAGTAGTAAAACTCTTCCACAGATTCCAAACTACCATAACCAGAATGCCACAAATCTCTTCCCTCTCAGTGTGGGCTGAGATGAATCTTTGTTCCCGGGATCTTTGCAGTGGAGGGGCAGATGGGTCCCTGCTTTGGGTCACCCTTTTGCTAAAGTGACAAGGAGACAAGACTGTGCTCAGCCCCACTGGCTGCTCCAGCACTGCTGGATGAAGGATTCTTAGTCTCAGGAGGTGTCCTGCAGTCACAGTGTGAGGGTATGGCAGTGTATTATTTTAATTGTTGTATTTCAAAATGAAGAGGAATATGGTTTTTGATATCAGAATAGCTGTTGCCACATACGGCCAGATGGCTTTCTGGCTCACTGGGTTAGAAAGCAGGTAGGCTATCTTGCATTCTAACAGATTTAGGAAAAGTAGTAGAAATGGAAGTATTTAGCAGATGAGCTGAATTCTGGAAGAATTTTTGAAGTAATTTTTAAAATATATTTACTTGGTTTTTATTTCTAGAAAATTAATTTCTCTTTTGGTAATGATTTAGGGAACCCTCTCCACTTATTGTTGAGAAAATTTGTTATAATGGCTGATTTTGAAGATTTTTTTGAAAATATACATGTATTTGTGTGTAGGTCTGTATGTAAATATAAACACTTTAAACCTGTTTCAATGGCATGAAATAATAGTTTAGTTAGTGATTCATCCCAACAAAAGTCTCCCGCTTAAGACAATAGAAATTCTGTGCACAGATCCCCTGGGGACCTGGGCTGCAGCAGCCTCAAGGAAAAATCCTAAATTCTTTCATGATTACGTGTTTTGACTATAATGTTTCACTGTTGTCTTTGTAATTTAGCCATTCTTACATCAAGTTAACAATGGTTTTTCTGCTTGGATCTCTATAATGATTTCTGCAAAGCTCAGTTTGCTTTCCTATGTGGTTGTGTCTCATGTGGGGTTTTTAATTTTGCCCCAAGCTCAGCCTAAACTACTTCATTTAAATGCATTTCACATCAAAGTCATGGCAAGCACAAATGTTTTCCTTGGTTTTTAATGACCTGGGTTCCCCCACCTAAGGAGAGTTCCTACCAGTTACCGGAATTTGTAAAACTTGGTGGATAAAGTAATGTTGTTTATGGAGATGGGAATAAGTAAAAATGTGGATTTGGGAGAAGAAATTCATCAGGGTAAAGCTTCAAGGCCTTCTTGAGGCAACTCCTGGTTTTCTAATCCAGTCTACCAAAAGAGGTCCTTTTGATGCACAGTAAATGATGCTTATCAATTGAAATGGAAATCCATTATTTACATTAGGGACTGATGATTATCAAATAGGCATCCGTGATGAAAGACCTACACTTCAAGGAGCTCATCTCCAACAGCTTAGCTTCCAAGCATTGATGGTTTTGTCCCTGGTGCCAAGGAGGATTGAGGGTGTTCCTGAGGGCACCCCATCTCTGCCGAATTAACAGCAGTCTAACATATCCCTGAATTTTCCACCTTTGCCAGCATGGAATCAATTACTCTTTCTGTCAGTGCAAATCCAGTGCTGTTTGAAGGGTGCTTGGAAGATTTGTGAGGTATTCTGATAATTGCAAAGATAAATTGCTTTCCTGCTTAGCTGGGGAATCCTTTAATTATGCTATTGGAAGCTTAGCATGGGTAGAGTTTCAGCTGGCTGCTTGGGACAGACAGCATCAGCTGGTGCTTGGAAGGGGAAGGGATGCACTTTATTCTCCGTCCACATCTAGCTCTGTGCAGTCAGTGCTCTGCGTAGGGAGTCATAGCAGGCAGTGGGGAAGTAGGTAACTACAGTCAAACCAAGCTAGATCTTAAAATGTTGGGTAGTAAACTGTAGCAAAAATCTTCATCCCAGTAGATTTCTTTACTGCCTTCAGTACTGTGTAGGGAGTATGTTGTGAATGGGGAGCATCAGGAATGCAGTGCATGTGGTCTGGCTGTGGTCCTTTCAGGCTGACTTGTCCCAGCAAGAAAGGGGAGGCCTGGGGCTCACCTCTGCAAGGCATTTCCTATAGCAGTTCATCACGCCTGAAAGCGAGCAGGCTGGCAGTCTGCTGCTGCAGCCACAGCCCAGCGCAGGACTATTCCTGTTTCTGTGCAATTCTTTCCAAAGGCATTACCTCTTGAGCACAGTTAGTTTCTCTCAGTAGGAGCCAGAGGTTTTTGTGTGTAACTTCTGCAGTCTCATGAGGAAGACAGAAAACATGGAAGATATTTTCTACCTTCTGCAGAGTTTCTTTTGGTGTGCAGTTGCCGGTAGGCAGCTCTCCTGCCAGTTTTCCTGCAGGTTGCTGTCTGAGAAATCCCCCTCTGCCCTGTGGCACATAGCAGGGGCAGCACAGAGGATGTGCCCACACTGTGACCCCCCCAGTGAGTGCCTTACAGCCAAACTGGTGGGTCCCAGCCAGGGCAGGTGGATGCTGTGCTGCAGAGCACGTTTGGAAGGGCAGCAGGAGGTACCTGGAGCAGGGCTGGTGGGCAGGAGGTGGGGATGTGACCTGGTCCTGGCAGTTTCCTTGGCTGGGTGTCAAAAGCTGTGCAGAGCTTGTCGAGGAGCATGAGCCAGGCTTATTTAAAAGAGACTTTCTATTTTTACTTAGCTATAATGTATGTTTTACTAAGTCATAGCAATGTTATGGTCTAAATTAAGTCATTTGCCCACTTGGAAAATGCCCTAGTATTGATTTTACAATATCCGCAGTTTTCTTAGCCATGGCTCTCCACAGAAATCCCCGAGGAATCTCTGCAAGCCTCGTTGTGAAATCATGTGGAGTTTATTGATTTCGACAGGATAGATCTCTGATTCCTCATTACGTGCTGTATAAAACATCTTCAACTACTTATGCTGTCAGAGATGTTGGCCAGCAGTGAAATACACACTTGTGGAAACAGATTTATTACTTAAAATTTTGAGAACAGGAGGCAACTGTATTAGTTACTGTGATATAAAACAGCCCGTATCAAAATGTTTAGGACTGCTGTGCATTCTTCAGCAATGTATGGAAGTGAAGAGCTGGGCTTAACAACTTTGTTCAGTAATTATAGTATGGTTCATATTTAACAAAGGTGAATCAAATCACCTGTAATGATGAAATAGGGGTAGGACCATTTGTGACAGTTGCAGCTTTAGTTTACCAGGTTATTGTGCATGAAATTAGTTAGTAACTAATGGGGTTTTATGCTGTGATATGCTATGATGACATCCGGTTTTGTTTTTTTTCTGCTTATGGTTCTTGGCTTTATCCCAAAAGAAGATGCACCTTTTCTATGACAATCAGTTGGGTTTTCCAGCTGCCAAGTCACAGAGCAAGCTCATTTCAGACCTCGGATTTCTGGCTGTGAGTTGAAAGTAACTCAGCTGATTTCAAAGAAGCTATTTCCTATATTTTTGCATATGTATCTGATGGAAAGGTTCATCATATCATCCCATGTAAAGAGATCTGTCCATCTCCCTATATATTGTACCGTGTGAACTAATCTTGGCAATGGAAGTTTTATCTGTTTCAATGCAGACTTAGGAAATGATGACTCCCATGATTTTTTTGCAGTTCTCTTTCTCTCTGACTTTCCCTCAGGCATTCAAGTACTATCTCTCTAGAGAAGACTTCAGCGGCAGACATTAGGAATGAGGAAAGAGTCTCATGATATGAGTCATTAAATAGCAATAAAGAAAAAAGTGATAAACTAGAGCTGTCTCAGAACAGGAACCACCTATTGTGAATTTTCAGGGTTTTTCTTTGCTTATGCTAAATGTCTGCCTCTCTCTCTAAATTAGAAGCTGAAAGATGGGTTGGTGAATGGACATTTCCATTTTCCGTTTTGTAATTAGTAAAAGCTTTGGTCGTGTCACAGAAGTGAATCAAATGTCCCTATTTCATTCCTTCCACATTTTCATTTCATTCATCTTAGGTTTCTTGCTTACAAAGATAAGAATTGCATTTAGGAGGGAAGGAAGGGCTGTACTAGCAGCCTCTTTTGACAGCCAGCTTCAGTTGCTTGTGGAAAAAAACACACCCCTCTCCCCCCGCCCTTAAATCTATCTGTTGCAGTAAGTTGTTTCCGCTGATTCCAGAAGGCTGCGATGTGAAGGGCAGAGTTGCATCCAGTCTCTCTTTGGGGCTGCTCAGAGGCATTTGAGATGATGGCTGAGCTGTGTCCTGGGAGGAAAAAATAGGTGGCTTATTTGCAAATGAACTTGAGGGGAAAATTAAGCAGAATGTGGTCCATGGTGGCCTGTTTTCCAAAGCTGAGCTGCTGCCGTGACAGGTGTGGGACAGCCGTGTGCTGGGGGCAGGCTCTCCATCTCTCACAGCTGCAGCGAACGAACAGGCCTTACTGCACATCCGCCCGCAGAATGGAAATATTTAAGGGGTTCTGGTGGGGAGCAAGGCTCTTTCAAGAGCCTTCTGTTTATAATCATTCACAAAAGTGAGTGTTTCCTATTATCCCGGGAGTGTGTGGTAGGTTCCTTTGCTTAAGCACTTTGCTGAGGTCGTATGAAAAGTTTAAGGGGCTGGTGAGCTCAGTTTGCTGCTACTCATGGGGCACTCCATCACTTCAGCTCAGCTTTTTGTTCCCGTGGCAGTGAGCTCTGTGGGCTTGTCCCAACCTCCTGCTGTTCTCCTCTACTTTGAAAGGGATTGGACTTCACCCTCCGTGAAATGTGGTTGTGGCACATGCCCTGTCTCAGGTGAGGAGCTCACCTGGTCTCGTTCATTTTCAAATATCACAAAGTTCAGCTGCCTGCAGATGTTCCGGCTTGAATCACAACTTTTCATAGAACACAAGGATTGAAAGGTATTTGGAATATTTTGCTTTTGATAACTTTGGTGGCAAAACCAGATGATGGCTTTGTAGCTTGTTCAGTGAAAATGCTGGACCCTGCTAGTGACTCCTCTGTGGAAGGATGATGTGGTTTCAGCACACTGTCACCGTTTCTAAATCTCTGGTTGAAGAAAATGATGCCACAAAAAGCCTTTTGCATGCCACAGCTGCTTCTCATGGCCCCTCATGCGATGAAATCATGGGGAACAGGGAGCTCCCAGATTTCTTACAAAACCTCTGTGTTTTTTTTTTGGTTTTGTTTTTGCTTTGCTTTGTTTTGTTTTTCTGATGACTTCACCTTGTTCTTTTTTTTAAAGACATTTATGCCACCACAGAACAGGTACAGCTGTAGTGACCTTACTTTGTACCACTGTAAATATTTAGAGCATCCTAGGCTTAGATGAAGTGAGCAAACACACCTTCCAATAGGCCCTGAACCTCTGAGGTTTTCCCAGAGGGGTACAAGTCTCCCATGCAGCAACTTTGGCTTTTCAGGCAGTTTCTTGTTCATCTAGACTGATGCCCACATATGAGTCATGTCGGAGCAGGAGCCTTGCCCAGTGGTGTGGATTGATGAAGGATGAGTTAATGTCTTGTTGAATTAAGAAATACATTGGTTTTTTCTGCCTTGTGTTATATTTGACACTTGTTTATGGTCTGATATCAGGTTAGAATAAGATAGTATTTTTTCATCTCTCTAAAACAGTATGGGTGGGTTGCTGAAGAACACTGAATACTCAGCTAATTTGATCTAATTGGCATTTATTCAGATAGCAATATAAAAGTGGACTCTGATTAAATTTCTTAAATGGACCATGAGCCATTTACCCTTGAGACAGAACAAGACATGAAAACATTCTGGGAGGCTGGCTAGCAATTTGGAAAGCTTACAGTAAAATAGTAATGGATGTTTGACTTTTTTTTATATAATGGAATCTCATTTCTGTAGTTGAGATCCTTTGTCCAAGATACTCACTTTTGCTCTCCATTCCCATATACTGTATTATCCAAGAGGAAAAGGAGCAGTACAACTAACCCAGCTGATCAAAAGGGAGTTCTTAAATTTTGGAGTGATTTTTTTCTTATTCTCTGAAAGATGAAAGATGTGGTCTATGCATAAACTAATTCTCTTCATCTTTACCACCTTTCATGTGTGTGGCGTATGCTGAATGTGAGTGCTGCTGCTGTTAAAAAAAACAAGCAGGAACACAAAAATCCCTGTTGCCTCTCAGTGTCTGGGAGGCAACTGAGGAAGAGGAAGTGGAGGTTTTCTGAGGGGTACAGGGAGTACTTTGCCCTTGAGACAGGCCAGATCAGAGTGATGTAACTTCAGCACTGGCTTGGAGTTATGAGATACTGCAAATAAATAAACAGTAATTTATTCTCCTGTGATGGCAGTGTACAAGTGGTACCAGAAGAAGATGCTCTCAGTTTTACAATCTGCTGTTTGCCTGCCCCGCCCTAGTTTCTGATTCCTTCTCTGTTTAAAATATGCTATTGGTTTATGTAAAGAAACTTGATTGTTTAGGTTAAAAAGCCTAAATAAATACAGGCTTTCCAGTGCTAAACATTCCAAGTTACCCGCTGGTGAGGATGGGTTGCAGGTCTGTCTCTGTGGCTGATGAACAGGGAACATGTTTGTTACAGCCTGGCTCTGGAGCTGCGGTCATGTGGTGTGAGAGGTGAGAGAATCAGCTTGTAGAGTTGGAGGTTCTCTAGTTAACCAGGGACATGTTGACTGTCGCCAGAGTCTCATGACCACCGTTTATATGAGGAATAAAAATGTCTCTTATTGTGTTAGGCTGTCACATGACTGTTTCCAAATCCAGTATATCCCAAACTGTAGGCTCTGTGAGATGGCTTGACTGGTGTTAGGTAGGTGTCTGCTACAAGAGTGTCTGTATTTGGCCACCGAGGGGCACTCTAGATGCAGCAACCTAAGAGGGGAAGGGTTTATTTCTGCCATCAGGTTTCTGGGATCAAAAATAAAGTTATTTGCAAGCATGTAGACACCATTGAATCAAATTGAATTGCTGAAGGTTAAATTACTACCTTCAGAAATGTTTTTATAATATCTGTCTTGACATTTCATTATCCCAGTACAATATAAATATCAAATTTGATTAGCTGTCAAGCAGCAACAAAAATAAACCAACATTTTTCCATCATTTTTACCCCAGAAAAATGGGAGGAGGAATCATAAAAATTAGCAGACTGCCAAAGGTAGATTAAAGCTTAAAAAAATCCATTGAAAATGGTATTTGGCTGGGTTGTTAGAATACAAGGTGCCATTATGAAGAGTGTTGGTGTTGAAGGCAGATGTTCAAGCTGCTGCATTCATTGCTGGATATAACCTTCTGCAGTTTGGGCAGTGCTAGCTTTTTCATCCAGCTTTAGTGATCATTCCAAGATTCTTTTTGGACACTCTGAGATTGCACTGTGTTAGCAGGACTAAAACCTCCCAGTAGCTCCCAAGATTTGTTTTTACTCATACAGAATTCAAATAAAACATCAAATAGACCTTGTTAGCAAAACTATTGAGTGGGCAACTGGCTGTACCCATATTTCTAAATTAAGATCCTATAGGTCAAGGAAAGCTTTGATGTGAATCAAATTTGAGTCACCCTAAATTTGAATATGGTGCTGTGTGCTAGAATTTAAGCAATGCAATATTTAAAACATTTTTCAGTGTCATAACAAATCATCCATCATACTCCGTGGATCTGGAATTGTTTATAACAATTTTTATTACCATGAACAATTTCTAGTTCATACTATAATTACTATTCAAACTGCATGACATCAACCTAATTCTCTTTTGTGAGATTAATGGGTGACTCCAGCCTACTGTTTTGCATATGTAACTGTGGAGGCAGCTGTTGGAAGAGGAACTTTAGCAGTATTTCTGAATAGATGCGCTTGATAGAGCTCCAGTTCCTAATGAAGATGAGATATGTCTGCAGCTAAGGAAGAATTACGATTCCCTCTGGAGCTGTGTCTGTCACAGAGCATTGTTAAGTTTAACGACTGTTTTTGAAAAAGTGGGTCCCATCCACCGCAGATCATTCCCTTGTTTCACATGGTGTCTGGTAGCGATCACACAGCCCCGGGCAGGGTAAATGACTGCGGCTTCACCGACATCTCTGTGGCTTCGGATTGGCAGTGGGCACAGACATCATCCAGCTTTCTCTAAACTGGCTTTTAAATGTCAGCTTCCTGTGATGGGAGGCCACATCAGACTGGGACTGAAATTTCAGAGTTTCAGAATTCTTTCTTACTTTTTTTTCTTGCCTGCAAATGTCAATTGTATTTTCTGTTGCCTTGGTATTTTCAGGAATCTTTGATTCTTTTCAAGTTGTGTAAGTTCATCTCACAAGTCACTGTGTCTATATGTGAATACCCATGGGGTGACATTAAATATGCTAGGGATTAGTATGCAAACACTTCAAAACCAAAATCTTTTATGTTTTCTGGTTTGTACTCAAGTGGCACGGAAGGCCATTACTTTCTAGGCTGTTGCTTAATTGAGATAAAAGGAAACATCAGCTGAAGTTATAAAATTTGTAAGGGATTTGTACTACATTATAAACTGCATCCTTAATGGCTGATAATTGCAGTAATTTTGCAAATGTGATGTTCCTTTTTCTTGGCAGTGGAACTATAAAACAGGTTTAACAGCAATGCAGCAGAAATAGTCTATCCTCTAAAGGCTTAAGATGGGAAACCATTCTTCATTTTTATCTTAACAAATGAAGAAACCACTATATTTTCCTTCTAAGTAGCAATGGACTGTAATGGAAAATGTATGACTTATTTCTCTTGAGTTTCTGTTCTAGAACCTGATTTCCAGTGACGATTTAGGGCTTGAAAGAGGCATTCAGGAAGTTAAGCGAAACATTTTGAAACTTTTAAGACTCTGTCTGTGTAACCCGATGTATTTCTTTACTACTTTGTCCTGAGTTTTCATTGCAACTGTCTGACAGTCACACAACAGAAACGTACATTTATATTTTAGCATTTAGCATAGGTTGGTTATAAAATGCTGAGCTATTACATACTGGGATTACTCTGGATCTGCTTAACAAATAAACAAAAGGTCTGATTCTCTGCCTCTGGTTTGGACGAGGTGCTCAGACCCCAGAACCACCTCTGAAGGAGCAGGTGCTGCTCCAGGCCCATGTCCTGGTGGCTGAGGAGCTCTGCCAGCTGATGCTGAAAGATGGGAAAAGAGTGTGTGAGGTCCAACTTTTGCTGGCTGGGGGAGCCCCAGCACACAGTGGGTGTGGGGACACTCCGTGTAGGTTGGGTGAAGGTGGCAGCAGCATGGGGTGCTAAGGAGGGTGTGGGTAGCTGGAGTTGGGCTCTCCACTGCCACCTCTTCCCGGGGTGATGCTGACCCACCTGCACCATCCTCCCTGCCTGGCCAGCCCGTGGTGGTTAGAATGTTTTCTGGGCTGTGACTGGGAGCTGGGAAGGTGACATTCTCACAGTACAACTCTGCCAGTGCTGTGGTGACGGTAGGCACTTTCTGTGACTCCTGTGAGTTTCTGTGACTACTTGTGATTTCCAGATGTTGTTGGTCACTCTGTCTTAGCATACAATGTCCTTTTCCCTTTCTTCTCCTGACAGCCTAGAGAGATCACGCATGCCTTGCACAACAACTTCTCTGAACCTAACTAATCTAGCCTGCCCAAACAAGTGTGTCATCTCCTTAGGACCATGAGCTTTCCTTCCTAATTGGCTCGTTCATGCTGGAAGCCTTTATGAGGCAGCAGAATGGATTTTGGTCCCTTTCTGGTTTGGTGCAATTACAACGGTGTCTGAGCTACATTAGGGACAAGCACAGTATTTATTATGGCTTCTGGTTCTTACTCTACCTCTGGCATTATGACTTCACTTTCATCTATTATGGAGATGCTGTAGTAGCACCCCCACATTTCCCTACATGACCTTGAGGTACTAGTGCTCTGTGCGTAAACCTGGTGTCTCAGACATCTCGTTCTATGTACTAAACACAGATTTCCCCACTGAAACACAGTTTATGAAGCCTTTTTTAGTTTTTTGTCAGGTCTCTGTGAGCTTTCCAGATTCGTGCTTCGGTCTGAGTCCTTTAATGCAAGTGACCATGGACTGTGCTGCTGAAGATAGAGGTGAGGGAGTAAACATCTGAAAGGCTTCATCATTAAAAAACAGACACTGCTTCAAATGACAGGCATCAGTGCACGAGAGACTGTGCTGGCCTCTACAGTTCTACTTTCTGTGCTCTGTGCCAGAGGTTAAAATCGTGTTTGTTTCTTCCATTTCACAAATGCTGGTGACCAAAAGGCAGAGTGGGTCAAAGTCCAAACAAAAACCTTCCTCTTAGGCAATGGCTTAGAAATAACTTGGGGCAGTATGAAGTACCTCAGATTGACGTCTGCATGACTATTTGGTATTCAAATCATGAACAGGAGTCTGGGCTTTGCCGTTGCTTCAAGTTGTTTTACTGCCTAGCTTATCTTGGTTATGATAGATCAAACAAGACCCTATCATAGAACACAAAGTTTTTGGAAAGTATCACTACTGCTGTTGCTGAGGGGAGGATTTTTTGTTTTCCTCTGTGGCCTGTGCTAGCAGCAGTGTGTGTCTTACGTCATGCGTGTTCCCAGGGCCCCCAGCTCTGCTCTTGGTTTTCTTCCTGACCAGCTTTTACACCTTCTCTTGTTCAAGGGTGTCAGAATTCCCCTTTCCTTTCAGCTGTTGCTGAAGTCACTCAGAAGGGGAGTGGGGAAGACCACTGCTATGGTCTGCTGCCAAAGCACACAGTAAATTCACAGGGGCTGAGATGGAGCACTAGGAATATCAAGGTCAGTTGTGCTCTGTGCCCTTGCTGAGTTCCTGCTCTCTGTTGCTTTGCCATTAAAGAGTTGCACACCAGTCTGTCTCTTCAGTTAAAAAAAAGCAGCATAGAACCCATTACTTTCTTAGTAATTTCAAACTAATCATCATAGCTCCTTTCAACCAGGAATTCAGAGAGACTTCAGAATATGAGGTATTTGTTTTTTTGGCAGTGCTGTGCATGTGATAATATCCTTCAGGTGTGATTAGGGCTTTGTTCATCTGAGAATCATCTGCTGAGAAGTGCATATGTAAGTAGAAGAACCTGGGATTATGAAAGTTCACACTCCCTATCTAGTGACATAGTGATCAAAGAGAATGACTGTACACGTACTTAAGTCAAGGTCTTTAAGTGCTATGAAAGCTGCTGTGTGTGTCTTTAGCCATCTACGTGGAAAGATTTGTGTTAGTCTATTGTTGATTCTTTCAGAATTTTTCCAGGCCTAAGAAGACTGTGCCATTTGGCAAAGCCCAGAGCTTTATCTCCTTTTCCACACTTGCTGGACACCCTTGGGTACAAATTTCTGGGTTTTTTTGGGGGTGTGTGTGTTTACTTCATTTTCTTAAAAAAAAAAAAAAAAGTAGTTGCCTGAAAGTGGCAGCTTAGTTGTTGGAATTGGAGAAAAATGCAAGCCAGATGGAACCTGCTCTTGCCATTGCATCCTTAGTTTAATTAGATTTTGGTATACCTGACATTGTATTGTGTAAAAGTTTTAAGTGTTAGCTGGAAAGTGTGAAGGACGTTATGTCTCCTTTGCCTGAAGCCTAAAGAGTGTTTTCCTTTTAAGGAGAAACTCCAGAGCTGTTTGGACTCTACATCAAAGAGAAATGCTCAGTTTCCTGATCTCTTCCAGACAGTTTTTAATGCAAGTCCAAACCCAATCTATAAGTAGTAGCCAAAGTGATTTTTGCCTTCTCTAAAGTTCTTACTTGCTAAACTTAATCGTGCTGGGTATGTGTTTTTCCAAAAGGCAACAGCCTTATAAAATGGAGAGTAGATTTTGCTTTGGCATGTGGTACCATGCCGTCATCCTCTTGGACCACCTCCAGGAGAGCACAGGTGGCAATTCTGCTGGGATCTCACAGCTTCTCTGGTTTTATTACCCTTTCTGGCTGGTATCCTCTGCTGTATGACCCACCCTGGAGATGCACTGGTTTTTTGGACCACTCCATGGAATTTCTTCTGTTCACCTTCTAAAATATCATCCTAATACCTTAAATTAAAAGTGTCTGGATAAACCTTACAGTCTTCCTTCTAGTCATTGGTTTACGATCACATTAACTACATCTGAGTGATGGTAAGGAACACAGGGGTATCCGTATGGATCATCCAGGGACATCCAGGCACTTCCCTATGACGGGTGTCCTCTGGTTTGCAATCCACCCTGGAAACGGCTGCATATCCCTCAAGAGCTTTCTCCAGGTCATGTCGTGGCTCTTCCCCTGTTCCATGTTTCCAGTCATCCCTATATAAACTTCCCATGGCTGTGGTTTTTGTAGCTTCCACGCTCTGCCTGGGCTCTGTCACAAGCTGCTCCCACCTATTTCCATCACCCAGCTGGCGCAGTCAGTGCTGCTGTGGGGCACTTGTCCATTGCCAGGATTGCGCTTTCCTGGGAGCAAAGGAAAGAAGCAGAGCGAAGGGCAGGCGGGAAAGAAGGCAGATGCAAGAAAGTAGTGAAGTTATCTTGCTTAATGTGTGCCTGTCATTTGTATTTGCTGATTCTTGGATGTTTATGTAACCAGCACCTGGTCTGCAGAGTGTGTGGGAGTGTAGGTGGTGTTGGGACATCCCTTAGTGACATTCTGCCTTGTTCAAGGCAGTGTCCCAAGTGCTGCAGTCGCTGGAAAGCTGCCTCTCTTTTTGCAAGAATAGCACTCTAGCTATCTGAAGCCCAATTTCTGTTTCCATTAATTGCACTGCTTGCTCAAAAATTGTCCATGCAGTTTCCCTCAGTAGTACCATTCACCACTTCTCCTTCTAAACTCTGAATTTGGGGTATACAGGGACACGTAGGCAGCTGCTGGTTATATTTTAATGATGCAGCTTGCTAAATGCTTCTTTAAAAAGAAAGGTGTTATAAATAATTCAATGGAATTATTTCGTAGTATATATGTGTATAACATAGCCTGTTGAAATAGCACAGTGTCACTTTAAGCATGCAGATAGGAAGCTGGCTGTTTGCACTGCTGACCAATTTGGGATCTTGGGAATGTAAGGCAGTGACAAGCATTCTGATGCATTAATGCCATTTCAGGGCGTTAGCGAGTTCATCCCCAGAAGGGCTGTGCTGCAGCTCACCAGTGCATATTGCATGATCCTGCTGCCAGGGAAGGGGCTGCCTTGTTTTTGCTGTAGTTGGTTTAAGTGTGGAGATTTTAAAAATCTCTCTGGTGCTTTTGGGAGGAGGGGAGATGCAGTTGTTTTGTATCTACTTTTTTAAATGAAATTAAAAAGCTTACGCTGCTAATGACAAATCATGAAAACAAATTATAATCTGTATTATCTGCCACAGTGTCTGGTTTTTCAAGTGGGGACTAGCCTTTATTTCAGCTTTTTCTCCTTGGAAAAGGTAAACAAGATCCTCCAAAGAAGCGTCATGTGCTGGCTGCCCTTGCCTGGAGTAAGAAACACTGCAGGTTGTTTTGTGTTTGTTTTTTTTTTTTTTTCCCCCATGAGCTTATTTTAGATGCAGTATGTTTTCTTGTAAATAAGATTCCCTCCCAGGAATAGTTAGGTTGGTCTGTTCAGATTTGATTTTTGCATAAATGGCTTGAACTTCAATGCTCTTTGTGGGGTTGCACTGTAATTAAAGAATCTTCTGCTTGGTTTTGGCTCAACAAGAGATACCAATTTGTTTTGATGAGGAGAAAGCAGAGGAAAAGCGTGGAAGGCTAAAGGTAGATAATATAATACAGGGTGTGCTTGTACTGTAATATCTATATTTTTAACATAAATTCTTTGTTACCCAATATGCTGTTTGCTTGCTATTGTGCTGTCATATTTAAGCTCATGCATAATTAAACTAAAATATATGTTATTTTCTATTTAAAACTATTTAACTAAAATAATAACAGCTTTGGTAGGAAATGATACCATTAACAGAGACTGATCAAGGGTTCTAATCCTTGAGTGAAAGTACAGCCGTGTCATAGCAGTGTTGTATCAGGCCCCCTGGGAACAGGAGCACTTTGCCTTTGCTTGCTCCAGGCTACATGGAGAATTTTAAAGACGAGTAATTCCTTATTTGTTAATGCACACACCAATTTCTCTTGCCAAATTTCTGCCTGCATTTTCAGATACTGAAAGCATGGTCAGCTTGTCTTAGCATGCTTGACACGTGTTTCTGTCTGCGCTCTTTGGAAAGTCTCTCTCTCAAATCTCAAAGCAAATGGAGAGAGCACTCTAAACCCATGGGCTTTCTTGAAATGCCTGGAAATATTCAGTTTCTGCTCTCTGGGGAAGAGAAACCTTCCCCTGTGGGCAGTTTATTCTAGTCTTGACCATTGCTTTGTCAGTTCAGACTCTGCTTCTTTATTCTTGCTTTGTATCTGATCCTGGAGAGTGCTGGAGAAGGTATTTATGCACTGGTCGGAGTCTTAGTTTGACATGATCAAGAAACTATTATGCTCTTAAAAGATCTACTTACTCTATTAAATAATTTTAATAAATGTATGGAAAATTGTAACTCTAGGATTATGATAAATGAGACTGAATGTTTACTTGTTACAGAGCTGTGAAATACCTTGTTGATGGAAAATATTAGAGTAATTATTTATATATAAAACAATGATACAACTTCTGAGACTTCTGAGATATTTAGGAGATATATAATGCAGTTACAGTTAGCAATATGTTTATTTTTGGGTGGGGAAGCCTTGTTGAGCTTATTATGCCAAACAGGAAGGCAAAAAATAGGAATGAGTGGAGCTGCTATTGTGTTTCTTTTACCCTGACTTCTCCTAAAGCAATGTGTGGAGAGTAGATGAATGTGATGCTCTGCCTGTTCAGTGGTTGCTGATATTGATCAATCAGTATTGATCCCACCACTGTGTTTTCCTACTCTGCCTTTATATCCTTTCTTTCTTACTATTCATACAAATACATAAATCCTCTGCAAATATAAATTGGAACAGTTTTTTAAATCCAGATGGCAGTTTTGTTTGGCTAAGAACTGCAAGACTGGGGCCTTTTTATAATGTTATTATATTTTTAACTGCATGTATTCATTGTTGCACAAAGACAGTAAATGTCAAGAAAAACAGTGAAGGATTTATTTATTTTCATCATAAGTCTTTTTCCCTTAGATCCCTAAAATTTGCACCAGTTTGTCCTTTGTCAAACAGATCAACAACAGGGCTACTTGCTATAGATTTTGCCTTTGCAAAGACAACTTCAGGGCCAGTGGAAACTATGAAAATTAATTTTCTGCCCTTTCTAAAAGCCATGACCTCTGTAATACAGAGAGATGAGCTGTGGATATGAAGGGAGCTCCTAGGAGCTTGCTGTACCACTGGTGTGAATAGTGATTTGTCTGACCTCCAGCCATCTGAATTGTACTGAGGGCAAGCTGCTGTAATAGATGACATAAATTGCAGCAGTGGTAAGTAGAGCTGTCCCCAGAGAAGAGGACCTTTGCCCCTGTCCCCTTCTTTCCTCCACAGTCCTCCACTTTGGAGTGCTGCTTTCCAGGCTCTCCCATCCTAGGCTTGGTCTTTCATCTTGGCTGAAGTTAGTACCATAGAAATCTCCATGTCTCAGTTTTTGCTTCAGGTGGTTAAGTACTGTATTTCTGGCTGTTTTGTAGGCTCATCACCTTAGAGCTGAAACACATGCCAAGAAAATGGGTTGGAAGCGATGTAATTTTTCTGGGAGAGGCACTTAGGTGATGCTGTGATTAAATTAACCAGAAAAGGAAGGGGGCTCCCTCTGTAACACTGTAAAAGACCTCCTGATGCCTAGAGAAATTACCAGGAGATGACCATCTCTGGAGCCCGGATAGCCTGAGGAATACCCAGTTCACTCACAGGGGCTAAGGATCTCTTTCAGGTCTGTCTGTGCTCATTGGAAAAACATGATCCAAATGGAAAATGACTGCATTGAAGACACAGGCAAGCACTAAATCCATTGTGAAAACAGGACTTTGGAGGCACTGTGAACCATGGCCTTGGAAATTAAAAGCTGTATGGCACTATTGTCATCCATCATTATAATCTTTGGGACATATTTATTCCTTTAAAATCTTTTGTTTAGCCTGCTAACATACTTGCATTGTTGAGTGAGAAGTTTCTGGTTAAATTGTAATACAATGTCATAAACCGTGGAGACAGTGAGGTTTTATTCTTTGTTGTCTGTGCAGAAGCTTGTGTTGCTATGGCCTTGATCCAGAATTTGGTAACACAAACAAATGATATATCAGGCATATTTATCTAAGGGCTCATTTAGCAACAAAAAGAGTTGTTTAACTATAATTTCTTCTTAATTATGTATTTAGTGCTTTTTATTAAGTTGAAGTATTGAAGGTCTGTTTTTCATTGCTGCAGTGTAAGAGCCCATCCCAGAGTAGGCACTGTATTTCTTTCTCTCCAGCTTTCAAAGACAACTCTTCCTGAAGATGCTAAAATTCGTGAGAGCTGGAAAAATCTCAAAGGGTTTTGCAAAATTGTCTCATTGTGTGAATTGAACACAATGTGAATTGAAATGTGAATTGTGAAATGTGAATTGAACTCACTTCACATAGTGATTCATTGAGGAGATGCAAAAGTAATGACAGAGTGTTCTAATTGGAGACTTCATGGATGTGGGTACAATTGCATTTATATGGGGGTGATTTTTCCCTGTTCCCCCACGCTCTTCAGGGAATGTGTTTAATTTGCAGTGTGTGGAGGATAGCAGAAGGAGCAAGTGCTGCCATTTCTGGGAATCCCTCATGTTTGTGGTTTGTTTTGTAATTTTTTCTTGTTTAGAATGTTATTGGTCTTACAGCACTCAGGGGAGAAAGAACTGAAATAGTTTATTATCATTGCTTTTCCTCTGTTCTTCCTGCAATGTAGGCCTGACACTTCCCTTGAAATACAACCCAAATTTGTAGTGATCTTCAGTGGTTCCTGAAGCTGGCTCCCTTCCCTTTTGCTTTTAATTTCAGGTGTTGTCAAGTTGTGCCAGGAAGCAAGTGCAGTTGAGATGTTTGGTCCCCAGAACTGAATGTCTTAGTAACAGAGGCTTTGTTCAATTTTATTACTTGGCATCTTCTTTTGAAAGGAAGAACTAAAGGGGAAATACAGAGATCTCGTGGGGAATGTGCAAAGAAGGAAACCTTTACGACAGATCTCTCAGTCATAAAAAATGGTGAAAAACATGCACTCTGCATGGCTTTCTGGGAGTATTTCAGTGTCGAAAGTCTTGGGGAGTATGTCAAAGGCACATGCCTTGGTGGCTGAAGAATATAGCCATTCCCATATCACTCTTTGCGTTCTCCATTAGGTACAACTGAAGTTTTTGTAGGACTGGTGCCAAAGTGAACTTTCTGTGGGTTGGAAAGGAAGGGGAACAAAGTAAAAGCAAATAGTCTGTTCCACTCTCCACCCGTGGGCTCTGTCCCTCTGCTGTGAGACAACAGCTGTGTGGTACCCAAGACTAAAAAGGTTTCTGAAACATGATGAGGTGCTTAATCAGATTTCCATGTTCAGTTTCAACCTCATGTAAATAAAGAAAGTGTAGTGAAAAAAGCTTGTGTGTAATTTGAACTCAAACGTGAAGGTTGGTGTCTGTAGGGAGTTCATGATCATGCAAACTTACACCACTTTCTCCTGGCAGAAGGGACGTTCTCAATGGGAAAGTTTTGGAAGGACTTTGTGTGGAGGAAACTTCAAGTAATTGCAGTAGTGACTACAGAGTGGATTGGTTTTATGCTCACTTTGCTGGCTTCTTCCACATCTCTCTTCGCCCTGTGAAGACTCCTGAAAGAAAATGGGAAATGAACTGGCATATCCAAGAATTAATTTCAACCCAGTGGTAACTGAATACAGACAAGTGAAGTTATGTGAGGCAATGAAAGGAGACAAAGGAGGAAAGTGATCTAAACAGCAACATAAAGAAAATATTTGGGAATAAAAGTAATCATCGACTTGTACAATAGTGTGCCCAGCAGCGCTGCTGAGGTTGTGTGTAATGGATGTGTGTGTCCCTTCAGTTATATCTTGCCCTACAGCATTTTTAAATCACTGCTAGAATGAAATTGATTTCTTGACTTTTAAATAGTGCAGTGTAAATCTTCCACTCACACCAGGACCTAAGAGTCTCTGACTGCAAGCTCACTGCAGTTTGCCAGTTCCACTTGATTTCATTTCAGATTCATCCCAGCAAGCCAAACCACAAAAAGAGCTTCCTGTCCAATGGAGAATGAAATGCAAGAGGCGATCCTTTTGTTGCTAACGGGAGGTTGCAGAGAGCAGAGCTGGCTCTTGCTGAGGTTGAGTTTGGACTTGGTTAACCATTTTGGCAATGAGGCAGAGACTCCTGGTCACTGGATACGAGTTAGATGCTCTTAGGTCTAACTGAAGGCAGTTTGCAAAAAGGCTTTGTGAGCAGCAGCCTGATGTAATGAAAGGTGAAAAGCTTGGATCCTTGTGTTTCTCAGGGTTGTCTTTCTGAAGGAAAGGTTTACTTGCTGCCTTATTTACTCTACACTGCCTGTTTGGCCTGTGGACTCAGTGGGGTTTTTCTTGTTGGTGTTTTTTCCTCTCAGAGCTTATAAATTAATCTGTCAAGGGTAGCTTTTTTTCTCTTTTGGTACATTTATTTACTGAATCTTAAATTTGCCAAATGAAGGTGGGTTTTCCCCTCTCCTCTGCAGGCAGTAGGTTGGTGATGGGGCTAACCACACAGGGTAAGAAGAGCTCCACTCTCGTGGGCGCTCTGGAGAGGTTTTTGTGTTCTGCTCCCCTCCCCAGGTGCCATCAGTGGGAGGCCTGGCGGAGCTCTGCTCTGGAAGGATGAAAGGTTTATTTGGCCATGAAGAGGGGCTCTGGGATTTCTGTGTGAGTGTGGGCATCTCACGCAGAGCTGGGACAGGATCTCAGAGATGTGCCCTGTGCTTTGATGTCCATCGTCAGCAGTCCCTGGGCTGTTTGCCCTGAATGGTGTCTGAGGAGTGAGAGGTTCTCCATGGGTGAGTTCTGCCCTCAGAAAAGCCCTGTGCCTGAGGTGCTGCCCTGGCACAAGTGGGGCTGGGCATTGGGACGCCCACCCTGGACCGTGGTAACTCATCTGCAATAGCTGCTGCTTGTTAAAGGGCTTCCCTAAGCTACCTCAGAAGCAGCAGCAGTAAAACTGGCAATATGTTATTCTTTTTACTGGGAATGAGCATTTGTCAAGAAAAGGTATTTTTACAGTGTCCCAGCTCTTCTTTTGCTTTCACCTACTACAGCTACGTGAAAGCATGGGGGCTGTAAAACCTGAAAGAACAATGACAGGCTAAAAATAACCAGAGCTCTTGTATCCTTCAAAGGTATTTAGTTAGAGAATTATGTCCAAAGTGTTTACTCTATCATTTTGCGTCTTACTTGTGTGGTGAACCCCTTCCAGGGGGAGAGCTAAGACAGGATCTCCTGCATGGTTACAGCTGAGAACACATGGAAAATAAAAGCACCTGAGAAGGGCTGCTGTGAGCGTGGCTGTGGGGACAGATGGGCAGACAGAGAAGTTGCTGCCCAGCGGTTGTTTTGCCTTAGGAGTTCTGAAGATGTAAAGAGTTGAATGCATTTCTTGCTGAGCTTGTTTATTTTTTTTGTTTTCGAGGGGGAATTTTAGCTTTGTTTTACGACCTAGGTTCAGGTTTGTTCCCACTAAAGGAGTCAGGTGCTGGCTGTTGACTTAACTGCTGAAGAGGTGCTGATGCTTCCAGCTTTTTCTGGAGCTGCTCTTTGATTCCTTGGAATAAATCAGGCATTAACTACTGATCTTTTTTTCTCTTCCTCCCAATCCAGTGGGCAGCCATCAGAGTTAATGGTTATTTTCCATTAAACAGTTGCCCAGATCAGTCTGTTCTCCCTCTGAATTTTGTCTCAAAAAATGAAACGGTACTTCACATATTTCTGTAAGCCACATTACTGCATTTACTCTCTATTTCTGTGTGCTGAGGAGCTCTGCCATTCCCACAAGGACCCTGGTGTTTGTGCTGTGAAGGCTTTGGCTGGACACAGGCAGTGTGGGCGAGGAAGCAGTGACAGGCAGAGGGAAACTGTGCAGCCTTTTTACTTTACTGAGTTGGGGGTTTTTGTGTGTCTTAAGCAAACGTTTCTTGAATGCAGTTCATAGTATTTGCGCAGTGATCCAAGTGGAATGTCTGGGATATTTTTGTTTTTTTCTCCAGGGCCAAAAAGCAGTTTCTGGCTCTAAATCCCAATGTTGCCAGCCTGGGGCTGAGTCACTGCGCTTCAGGGTGAGGAGAGCTGAGCTGGTGCTGTGGTGTGGTGAGACAGGCACCCTGGCCAGCATTGAGCACTCCCACTGTGCCTGGAGCTGGATGTGTCAATTAAAGATGTTGAAAATTACTCTACAGCTAAATCTGGATTTGCAGAAATGAAAGCTGTGCCAGGACTTAGGGAGCTGCTGGGCAGCATGCTGCGGGCCTTCCCACTCATATCCCAGCTCTGCTGTGGATAAAAAAATACCCAGTTTCAGCATGCAAATCTGTGTGTCCCTCTGATGAGCTCTGGTTCTCCCCAGCTACCCAGCACGGCTACCCAGTGGCCTTTGGGCACACTGTGCTTCCAGTGAGATGGGTTTCCTAGGCAGAAGCTTCTCACAGTGTTCTCCAGATGATGTGGAAATGAAACTTGCTGTGTTCTGGCCTCAACAATACGTGTATGGAGTCTGGGTGAAGCTTGCACTTTTTTGTCCTGCATCTGCTTTTGTATTGCAAACCCAGAACGCATCTGCATGTTTGTTTTTCAGCTGCAGTTTATAACAAGACATGCACATGTCCTCCCAAACCTGCTTTTGGCTGCTCTTCTTCAAATCTCCTCTGTATTCATCTTAAATACTTCTGTGAGTTTACCCAATCATTAGACTGGTGGTTCTTGCTTGGCTGGGACAAGCTGACAAACTTCAGGCACTGGAATAGGTTGCCCAGAGTGGTGGTGGAGTCACCATCGCTGAAAGTGTTTGAGTCTTCTGGATCTTGCTCTGGGTGATGTGGTTTAGGTGTCACAGTGGTAGTGCTGAGTGGATGTTTGGACTGGATGATCTTAAAGGTCTTTTTCAGCCTTGATGATTCTGTGATGGTTTCCTTGCTGACTGGAGAGTCTATTCCTGTGTATCCTGACACAGACCCTTCCATATCATGAAGTTGCCAGAGAAAAGATTCTGTTTTCAGGAAGAAAATATCTCATTACCTCTGCTTGCCTCACCTTTAAGTGAGGAATATCTTACCATCTCGATCAAACACTACTGGTTGCACCTAGACCAGATTTGAGGCAAAAGGGATGTTTATTTTAAAACACCGATGGACAAAAGAGACAGTGATCTATTACTCAGGTTTGCACTAGATTCAAGACCCTCTAGGGCATTCTCTGGTGGCAGCAAGTATGGCTTGACTCTGCTGGCTTGAGTTCAGTGCTCTAGTTCTTTAAATTTTTTCATTTCCTTTGTTAATGTTGTTGACAAAGCTCCTCCTTATCTGGTGTGGAAGAAATAGTTATATGAAAGAAATAGCTAAGGAGTTAATTTTACATATGGTCTTTTGATCATGGTCTCGAATAGTGCGAGAGCCCAGTCCTGCGTGCGTACACATTCCCATGCCAAGCTCCTGTGCCAAGAGAGCATCTGTCCTCATGTAATGTAGTAATTATGGATCTTTACAACTTGGATCTGTTTTCCTGGAGCAGTGATAGTCTATGGACTGGGAATAGGGAACAGAAGGAGAAAAGGTCATTCCGCTGCCTAACTTTAGCGAGGCTTGTGAGGTAGGAGCAGTATGGCCATATGGTCCATTGGGAGTCAGATCTGAAGTCAGATCAACACAGGCAGGCAGGAGCTAAGCTGCTGTTTATCTCATATGAATTGCGAGTGAACAATGTGAGGTCAATGATAAAAGAATTGGGTATGGAAAAGAAAAACCCTTTATTACTTCTGACAAATCATGCTGTGCTAGAAGGGTAAATGTCTATGGCAGCTGCTATACTGGTCTTTTCAAAGCTGGTAAGCTCTTAACATAGTTATTGAAAGATATTTTCACTTACATTATTGGACTGAAGGGGCTGAAAACAACAATGTCAAAATACTTAGATGCTTTTGTGTTTCCAGGACAGTGCATGAAACATGACATCAATTATTCTTCCTTATTCTTCATTGTCCTGTGACATGAAGCATCTCTACGTGTCAGATGGGTGTAGCTGTGTTAAAAAAAGGGCAAAGGCACAGTATTTTTCTGTTGAGGACAGTTTTGTCAGATACTGACACCGGTCTTGGCAAGTCTCTAGGGTGAAATAAGGAGTTCTTCAGAATATCTTGGCTTTTACTAAAGGTTTGAATGCTTGCAAGCATAGAAGTGCTGAAACTTCAAGTGTATTTTATCTCCTGGTTGTTGACAGTGGCTTGTCAGTGAGTGAAGTTTGCCACAGGAAGACTGGAAAGAATGTGGATAATTTTTAACATACACAAGAAGTTGTTGTGAAGTGAATCTTCCAGAAATTTGTGGGACAGATGGAACACTTAAGCCAAAGAACTGAAAGGGCCATAAAGAAACAGACTCAGCCCTGGAAGAAGGAAGGTATGATAGGAAATGCTTTTACTGCTTAAGGTTAACAGAGTGGCATTGATCTGGCTTTTGCATTCCTTTTCTCACTTAAAATACAGTAAAGCAAGTAAAAAAAGGCAAGTAAAGGCTGCAAAAGCTTGATCATAATTTATTAATTACAACCAATCTATAGCTACTCTGCCTTGCACTGATGCTAGAATCCCAGAATCATTAAGGTTGGAAAAGACCTCCAAGATCATTGAGCTCAACCTTTGACCAAACACCACGTTGCAAACTAAATCATGGCATTAAGTGCCACGACCAGTTTTTTCTTGAGCACTTCCAGGGCTGTTGATTCCACCACTTCCCTGGGCAGCCTGGTCCAGTGCTAAACAACCCTAGAGGGGAGGGAACACAGCTGCTAGCCTCACTCTGTATTGGATGACACTTGCCATAGGGCATGCCAGGCTTTCATGAATAAGTAACTTTCCTGGACTGTTTTTTGCTGCCAAGTGACTTCCATTGTTTCAGAGGACGGAAAAGCATTATTCAGTCCTGGTGGACTTTGGCTGGTGGTCCCGGGTGTATTATCACAGGTGCAGCTTTCAGTATGCCCTGTGGCTTTTGCCTGTCTTTGACAATGATTACCCTCCCGTTAGTAAGGCTTTACAGTAGAGTCTGTTCGGGCACTTTTTCAGAGTGTGTAAGCACATGCAATAATAACTGTAACAGTAACAATAGTAATAACAACAATAACAATCCTAGTACTGCTGCTACTGATGTCATTTTGTGCCCTTCATGTGTGGTTCTTGTGAGTATTAAAGATGTAATTCTGTTTGGGATTTTTTTTCATACTTCCCTGCTGACTTCATGCTGATATCAGCAATTTTAATGGAAAAGACCACCAGTGGGAATTTTTGCCTCAAAATAGTTTGCTTCTCCATCTGATAATGGGAAAAATCATCTGTTCTTTGACCTTTGGTTGGCAGAGTTGGAAATTGAAATGCAAGATGGTTGTACTCTAATGGCTTTACTCTAATGATGTGTGTTGTCAGTGGTTTCTGGGTGTTTGAACAAAGGTGGGTACACTGTGAGATGTGTCGAGGGAGGAGCTGAAATGCAGGGAGCACTGCTTGTGGAAATAACCTTGTAACTGAGAGCTCAGGGAGAAGCACCCTAAAAGTCCAACTTTTGCTTTAGTTCATACTGGTACTGTCCCTGCAATTATGCAAATGTTAATGTCTAAGTTAATAAATTGGACAGCTTCAGATGGATTAATATTTAATGGATAACATGTAGGTGATACTTAATCATGGAGAAAACTTTTTTCTGAACAGAATGCTGTCTTTTTAGTGTCAAATACGTGGGTCAAATATTTGAGGTGTCTCACCAGTGCCTGTATTCCTGTTCTGTTTTTAGCAGGGGGCCATAATGTGATGAAATGCTAGACATCTATCTTCACTAAGAGCTTCAGTGATGCTACTCTTGTCAAATGCTTGTATCTCAACTGGGAAAAAAAAAAAATTGTTCGTTTAAAAAGAAACAAAAACTAACAGGACTGGTAGGTGTAGTTTCTATGTAAGACACAGTACAGGAGAGACTCTAAAGCAGAGGCTTTGTTTATTCTCTCTCCTGGGAACTCCTCATTGTAATGTGCAAGCACCTTTTAAATATTTATGGATGTGTCCTCAAAGGAAAATCAAATTTATATAATGGAGATGCAAAGTGGTGTTAAAAGAAGCAACTTTCCAAAGGTTCCTACACAGTTATACTGTGACAGAACTGGGACAGTAAATCAGACCAGTATATCTCGCTTTGGTAAACAAGCCATCATCTCATCCTTATGATCAGTTACTGTTGCATTGGCTGCTTTCAGAGTAATTCCCTGCTTTTCTTCTTCAAATAAAAATACTTTAAGGAAAAACATTATTTTTTTTAGCCTCACCCTTAAGCACTTAAGCAGGCCACACACAAATTGATGGCCAACAGGGGGGTGCAGTTGGCGGCTGCAAAGGAACAGAGAAGAACATTAAATTCAGTTTATGCTGCTGTGAGACAATTTGCTCTGATCTTGCTCCTCAGCTGCCAGAGGTGTCGTGAGCATCACTTGGGAGCTGCCCATGCTCCAAGGTGATGATGCTGTGTGCTGGGGTGGATTTGCAGCATGGAGCTCCTGGGAAGGCCTGTGGTAATGCTGCCTGACTGGGATGGAGCTGCCTTTGCTTTGCTCTCCTCTCCCAGCCTTGCTGCTCAGGGCAGCTCTCCTGCTGTCAGCGGCTTCCTCTTCAGGACAAGCCAGTAATGAAATAATTCCCAGCATCTACTGCTGTGCACTCAGGAGAGGTGCTGGTTTCTGCAGGCTCCAGCTGACACTGCTCCTCTGCAAACAGCGACTGGTGGCAGCTCACTCTGCAGCCAGGGATGCAAGGCTGGCTTTGGGCAGCTACAAAGTGTATGAGCAAGAGAATATTTTTCTGTTCCTCAGGGTTTAAAGCCTTTGTGCAAATCTCTCTGAAGTCAGCTAAGGACTTTTGGTGTTGCAATGGGCTTTGAATTTGACCCCAAATGTCAATTTACAGTGTGTGTTTGTCTTTTGTTAGTTGGCCTGTGAATATGAAAGAGTGCTGAGCGAACCTTTGGAGAATACTTTGAATGTGCAGATTTGCACAGTGATCTTGATCTGTTCAAAGCAATAAGACTGTGGATATATGTTGAAATACCCCCCAATATGTTACAGACATATTCCTCCTTGGTCCTGTATGTGCTGTTTGTATGTGTTTCGTTGGCACTGTGAGCTCTGAGGTTTTCTTTTAAGTTATTTTACAGTACTTCAGGGAACTCAATTCTCATCACTCATAAAATAAAATAAGGCAAAACACTGGTAGGTCTTGCCTTGTTAACTGTTCTAGCTGTTGTGTTTCCCACTGTTCCAAAAAAAATATAAAGCTTTATAAGAGTCAACGTATTCCCAGTGCAAAGCATGAATATTTATAGGCAAAGAATAAGACTTCCCATTTCGAAATGTCAGTACTATGAAATTGCTTTTTTGGCAGGCGTGATTAATCCACACAGACTTCCAATAAAGTTTTGTAAGCTTTTTCCTTAATTATGGCTTAATTTTGGCCTCCGAGTTTAACAAAACCTATGAAGCTTCCAGCAAAATATTTTTCTTGTGGAAAATTTTGTTTGCATGGATCACAAATCCTGTATTTCTTGTGCTTATAATTTTTTTAATGTGCTTAAATGTGGAAATTACTTATTTTTTCTCTATGTTTCTTAATGCATTTACAACAATAAAATAACCTATACTGTGTGCTTAATACAGATTTTTGAAGAAATTAGTTTGGAAAGTGCATGTGATTACTTTTTCCCTCCAAGTGCCTTGAGTAAAATGTACTGGAGGTTATAAGACATGAAGCAAGAGATGCAAGGTTCTGTCTCAAGCAGTTACTTCTGCAAGACACAAATAAGAAGCAATTTTGCTTTCATATATTTGTTCTCAAATGCATCATTCTGACAACTGCAATAAATAGAATAATCTGCATAATTGTATTTCTGTGGCATTGACTTGTCTTTTCTAGAGAAAATCCCTTTTCCCAGATAAAATAATCTCCCATTCAGTTGTAGGTGAAAGGAATCCTCATTAGCAGCTGCACAGATTTAGAGCAATGTTTCTGCACAGGCTTAATACAGGATTTTGTTGTGGACCTCTCAGCAAACTTGATATTTGGTGAAAAAAAATACAGTAAGGGCTCTAAAACCACCTTGCTTTCCTGTGCTGATTGGGTAACAGAACATTTACTCAAAGAGCTAGATGGAAAAGCAGAGAGATGATGTGTTTAAACTAAGGTAGATTTATTACTAGATTTTTAACGGCATATTTTTTTTAAATTCATGTAATAAATATCTCAGCTCCGCTCAAAGGTACAGTTTTGAACAGCTTTGAGCTATTCCTGGCTTAATACTTAAGTCAAAACAGCAGAAATAGTGGAAAAACAGGATCATTTTGAAAAATCCTCAAAACATTCAAACTGTTCAAAATTCTCTGCTGTGATCATGCTTTTCTGACCCTCTGAAGCCTTGCATTATCAAACTGAAAATGTCTCCATCTCCCTAATAGTAAGGTTTTAAATATGATACAAATAAATTATCTGAATAAAGTAGGAAGGAAAAAAAGTGGTTTGCATCATTTGGAGCTATCTGGGGCCTGCTCCACTGGCACTTGCACTTGCTGACATAAACTTAGAGGTAGTCGGGGGCTCTTAAAGGTGGGATTTCCAGGGGAGCTGAAGAAAGGGAAATCCCTTGAAACTCAGATACTGGCCATTTTTAATATCTGGGTTTGAATGACGGACTCAGCATCTAAAAAGCAAATCTTTGGAAAGCAGTTTGAAAACTGTTTTACTGAAAGGGAAGGGTAAACTGGGGAGTTGTGTTGGGGGGGTGCTTTTATTTTCCAGATACAGAAAAGTTCCCTGAAACGGCAGAAAGTAACACCGGAGTTGGAGTCTGCCATCTGTGTTTTCACCTATCTTTGCTCTTCTTTGCAGGTTACTTATTTGGGTAAGGTTTCCACAACAGGGATGCAATTTTTGTCAGGCTGCACAGAGAAACCAGTCATTGAATTATGGAAGAAGCATACACTCACCAGGGAGGATGTTTACCCAGCTAACGCCCTTCTGGAAATTCGACCTTTCCAAGTCTGGCTGCATCATCTGGACCTCAAAGGTGAGGCAACAGTCCACATGGATACCTTTCAGGTAGCACGTATTGCCTACTGCACTGCTGATCACAACGTCAGCCCAAACATCTTTGCTTGGGTCTATCGGGAGATCAACGATGACTTGTCCTACCAGATGGACTGCCATGCTGTAGAGTGTGAGAGCAAGCTGGAGGCCAAGAAGCTGGCCCATGCCATGATGGAGGCCTTTAAGAAGACTTTTCACAGCATGAAAAGTGATGGGCGGATCCACAGGAACAGCTCTTCAGAGGAAGTGTCTCATGAATTTGAATCTGATGATGGCTGACGGAACTCATTCACGGTTCAGCAGAGGCAGAAACGGCTTAGGGAATGAGAGCTGATAGATGAATAAGCAACAATAGAAACAGGGGAATGAAAGGACTGCCAAACACTTGTCTGACCAGCTTTTTAAATCAAAAGAGCAATTTGGTACCTACAGATATGCATCATTAAAGTAATTATGTTACATTGAAATCTGCTGCTGTTGTAAAAGTGAAAAAAAAAATATCTCTCTCCCATCTCTCTCCCCCACTCATTGCTGCCCCCTTCTCATCTCTGTAGTTCAGGTGCATACCATGAAGTACAGTCATTCCTGTTTTTCTTACAAGACTGGTCAGGAAATTTTATTAGTTGCTTCTCTGGCATTCCTAGCTGCGGGCTGATGCTGATGCACAAGAGCAAGTAGACCTGGAAAGCCCTAATGGTTCCCGAAGAATCTTTGTCCATGATGCATCACAAAAATCCTTTGACTGTACGTAGGCTAAGTCAGCCATCCATAGCCTTTTAGACTAATGGCCTGGCATTCTGCAGTTAATTCACATTTCACACATAAAAAATGAAAGATGCTTGTATGTACACATTATATCATATGCTATCCTTTATTTTATTCATTGTACCTATTTTCCTAATATACCTGCTGCCACATTTTTCACCAACACCAGTAGTTGCGGTTTCAGACTATGTACTGCAGGATACCAAAAAGGGGTGGGCAAAAATACTGGAGGTACAGCAAGTCAGCACTGCTGTCTGTGCATTTTCCTACCCTGATGTACTCCACGGGAGGGGGCCCACTGGGAAGAGTTGAGGGACACTTGAGTCTGTCAGTGTTTGAACTGTGACTTCTCATCAACCTCAGGTCTGAAGTGCCGCGAGCACGGGAGCCACAAGTCCAGGTTGCTGGACACTGCTGGTTGAGTGGCCCTGGTGGGATGGAGCTGGCAATGTCTCATCACACAGCCAGGGCTGTGGTACTGTAAAGATCAAAGAAATGGTCCCTTAGGAGTCAGGTTTGAACAGCTGTTCTGGTTGAGAACCTCATATTAAGATTCCCTTATCTTTCCTTGTTCGCAGATATACAGTCATGCCTTTCTTAAATGCAGATGTTTAATAAAACTGAAATAAAAGGAAAAACTTGTTTCACTTGATATTTTTTAAGGCTAAGAGCAGATCAATAGTTTGCAAGTAATTCTGCTCCTTTGAACAATTTTGTTGGTGATGGTAATGTTAGGGGCACTAGGGCACCTTACAGAAGCCTTAAAAGAAAGCTAATCCATGGAGATAGCTCCGTGTCGTGTTTTACGTGTCTATATGTTTGTATGTGAGAGTGTATGTGCGAGTCCAGTGGTAAAGCATGTACATTGTGCATGGAGATGTACTGAGGAGGGCCCACACCTCTTGAAAATATGCTTGTTGCTTTATAATGTATGTAAACTGTTCTCCAGCATAAATGCCTTCATACTTTAATAAAAAAAAAAGTTTTGAGTTAAACTTTTTTAGTTTTAAGCTGTCTTTCCAATGTAAATTCTGTGGGTTTATGTGAGTGGGTTCTGTGTTCACTTTGTTGCGTGGAACAAAAACGTTAATTTATTTACATTTAAGTATTACATCAGTCTTCAGGAGAACTGCCATTAGCATTTTAAATTTATTTTCTTTTAAATAGGTTAACTGTTGTTGTGAGGTTTTGTTTTGTTTGGGGGTTTGAGTTATTTTTCTTTTGTTGTTTTATTTTTTTACTTTGAGTGTGGACATGATTTTTAATTTTTGCTTAGCTGGAGGTGGCAGCGATACCCCACCCCATCCCCAGCTGCAATGAGCTATGCTGAGTGGGAGCAGTCACCTGCTGGTGTGGGTTAAGCAAAGAATACCTTTGTTGGGGTTTTGGTTTTTTTCTTTTGCTTTCGGTTTTCTCATACAGGACAGTTGACATTTCTGTTTTACAGACATACTGATTCACAGTGGGTTGGGGAGTTCTCGCAAAGATATTTGATATTGTGGCATCTGCGATAATTCCTCAGCAACTGGAGGCTATGGATTACATGAGAATTTTGTATGATAAAATAAAATATGAAGGAGAACATTCTAGTCCTTTTTATTAGAAAAATCAGACCCTTTGAAACCTGAACCAGCTATTTTCTAAGGGTTCAAAAATGCAAGGAAACATGAGGGAATGGGAACTGCAGTTTGTCTTAGAAAACATGAGATTTGAAAAATAATCAGTATCATGAGTTTGGATCCTTAGATAATTTGGAATTCATGCCAGATCTCTCTGCATTATCAATACCAAATGTGTGATGCTCTTTGCATGAAGCAGAAAAGCTTTCAGTCCTGAATTGCAAGCATAGCAGTTATCACTGATTATCAGTTCCCAGTAGATACTGGAATGAAACATCAAGTTAAACTTTTCCTTCAATTAATCTGTTGGAAAAGAAAAATCATGACGTTTCCATCAGAAGTCACTTCCAGTTGGCTAAAGGCTTTCCTGTTCAACTACAAAGAGCCCGGTTTTGGATCTCACTGCATCCCGCTGTGGGTTGATGAGTTCCTTCAGTGTCAGCCAGGAAAACATGTAAAGGATTTGTTTCCCTCTTCTGCTTGTAGGGGAGAGTTGAAAAGGTTTGAATATCTAAGTGTGTTATTTAAAGTGGCAGAAATGCAGAGGGCATTTAGGTCATTAAACCTCAGCATCACTGGGGTTATGTCAAGGTGATTTTTAATGATTTTTCTAGCTGCAGTAAGAAAGAGAAAGTAAGTGTTACTCTATATAGTGTGAGTTTGTTCGGTTTTCAAGCTCTGAAATCTAAATATCTTCTGTTCCTCCCAAGTCTTCTCTGGAGCTGTAAGTGACCGATTGCTCAGGAGCAGTTGTGCTGTGGAGAGAGCAACACTCTGCACTTGCGAGCACAGATTGCATGAGAATTGCTTAGATGTGCATGGGGTTTTAGCCCATGGGGATGGAGAAAGGCAGAGAGTCATTTCTTTCATGTTTTAAACTCAAAGGCCCCTAAGAACAGCTGAATGTTTTGTTTAAAGGGGGAAAAAAAAAAAAGAAAGGAAAAAACCAAACCAAAACACAACCAAACAAAAAATACCCCTCTGCAGCTGGTTCCACTCCCTAGCTTTTCAGTAGTGACTTCATTTTCACATGAAAAAGGATTTTCCCAATGAATTGCATTTAATTTTCCTAAAACTTACAAACAAATGGCATGTGGTTGAGAAACCTTTGATACAAAGGCAACCCTGTGTCAGTCTCTTAGAAAACTTTACATATATACGTTATTCTTGGAAGTTTTGAGTCTTCAATATCAGTGAATTCACAATTAATTTTATTTGAATTGGAAAGTTCTCTGTCTGTATACACATATATACACACACACATGTACACACACCTCTTGAAACCTCTTGCTTGCTAAATATTTTCTGTATGATGGACATATATAACAGTAGGTGTATACATGAGGACAGTGTTGCATGTTAGTCTTATGATAAATGATTTACTTATTACATTTTTTAAGTGGGAAGCAAATTAACTTGTCTATCTACATGCAAAATTTGATGTACTGTATGCATTATTTACCATTTACCAGTAGAGCTCTCCCACTCCATGCCCAATTAGCTGCTGTAAGAATGATGTATGATTGGGCTCAGTTTTCCCTGTGGCAGTGAATTATTAATTTACATGTAATTGGGAATTGATAGCCTAAATGCATGGTTTTTATCCTGTAGACTAGAGTGTCCGGTCTGCCAAGACTTTACAGTAAGAGACTATATGCCTTCCTGAAAATAGGGACATTTAGTATACATTTTTTTTCTAATGTAATTTTAAACAGATACAGGGGATTTTTAAAAACTCCTTTTTTTGTTAAAGTCCATTAAAATGCTTCCTTTCATTCATTGTACTCATTGATCATCTTTGACTCTGGAAAGTGGGGGTTGTCCCTCACTCAGGGCCCAGTCTGCGTGCCTGTGTCAGGGGCATGGCATGATGTTTGCAGGATGCTGGGGTGGGATGGAGGAGTTGCTGGTACCTGCAGGAGACTGTAAGACAGTTGGATTCAGCTCTTGGTTTGGTTTTTTATAGCTAAGTTGCACAGGCTAAGCTTGAAGTTTGGGAAGACCTCTCTTGTGTGGCAGTAATTCATTTTAAGTGCCATGAGAATTTCTTCAGTTAGGATTCTAAATAATTTTGATCAGGCTGTTAAAGAAGATGCAATAATTTATTGAAAATAGTTGCACGTTTGGAGAGATGTTACCCTGTCTGCTGCAGTGCCTTCCCTGAAAAAGGGTTGTGAATTATGCTGGAAGCACAGATGTGGTGCACATGCTGCCTGTGCTGCAAAGGGGTGAATGCTGCAGGCTGGTGAAGAAGCTGTGGGGAGCAGCTGGGAGGGCACAGCAAGGCACCAACCAGCAGGACATGTGTGTCTATGGGATAATGGAGATGGCCAGGCTGGGATTTTTGCTGTCTGAGCATGAACTGGAGATGTGAAAAATGGGGGGGGGGTAGTTCATCTTTCTTCAAAGGGCTTCCCCAAACTGAAGAGTTCAGGGAATATTGGGGAGTGAGGATAAGCTGTTGGAGAGCTTAGTTCAGCAGAGATTCCCAGCAAAATTGTGTTATAAGGAAGTCTTCCCTGGAATCTGATGTGCTCAGCTCCCACAGTGGTGACAGCGCTGGGGACACTGTGCCTGGAGGTGGTTGGGTTTGTGTGGGTTGAACCCTGCTCAGTGCTGGCACTTCACAGGGTGGTGCAGCAGCAGTGGGTTGCTGCCTTCGTGTGGGACGTGCCCACAGCAGGGTGCTTGGTGGGCTCCTTGGGTGGCACCATCTCTGTCCATTCTCCTTTTCCATGAGACGATTTACCTCACTGAAAGAGAGAGAAGCTTCAAATCCCGTATCTCACCAAGAAATTAGGGTTGCTGCAAGCTCTTTTCAGAGAAACTGGAGGCAAAAAATCAGGTTACTAATGCAGGAAGTGTTAAAAATACTCAAAGTAACAATCTCTGTCTACTGAGCAGCCTTTAGGAGTGCATTTAAAGATAATCCTAACATTGTGCTAATGGCAAAGGAGACAAAGCCCAGGCCTGACAGAGGAACATCTTAGAAATAGGTTGTGTAGGCAGTGGGCATGATTTCCAGTTATTGCCAGAAAGATGGGAGGGGGTGTCTGGGCAGTGTGTGTTTTGGTTTCTGTAATGTCTCCAGTGGAAGGTGTATGTGAAAAGGCTGTTAAAGTTTTCTCATCAGGAGGAAACTGCTCACGTATTCACACAGTGACTTGTGCTTACACGGCAAAGTGAAAACACCTATTGAAAACATGCCATTAGAGGTAGCCCAGCTTTGATGGCAAAGGAGTGACCCAATTACTGTACTAGGGGGCTGTCACTGTGCAGACTGGAGCATCTCTCTCCCAACTTCCACAGTCAGAATGGGAAGATAGTACTAGGTGGTAAGTTTTATCTATTGTGTTTGATTTGCATTGTGCTTTACATTCTGTGTTATTTTCCTGTAAATTGTATTGCGCTTGGAAAGAGAGGAAACATTATATCTCATGAATAATGCATCATGTGGCTAGTATTATTTTTCAGCAGGCAGTATAGATTTTCTGAGAATGATGGTCAGGAGTGGATTTCATTCTTAGTGAATTGTAATTTTATACAGTTAATATGTGTCATGTGCATGTGAAAAAGCGAGTTATTCCTATTTCAAATTAGTTATCTCAAATTAGTTACCTCTCATTTAGAGAGTGGAAATAGTTTTAGACATGATTACTGAGGATATAATTAGTCAAGGTTTCCTTGCACAGTTGGGTTAAATTGTTGTGACTGAGTGCTCAGTACCATGCCAGTGCTCCCTGGCTCAGTCTCATCTTTAATGAATTCCAGATCTGGTGGTTTCAAGTAACAACAGCTTTTCCAGATCCCAAGACAATAATGAAATACACAGAAGAACTTCAAAGGAAACTTCTCTAGAAAGGAAAAATGAGGTTAAATGATGATAGTCAACTGTGGGATATTTTTGTATCTGTAAAATATGTCAGACCTATTCCAATACAGGAACAGGTGAAATCTGAAACTGTGCTTGACTAATAGACTGTGCTTCACATCTATCCAGGCTCTTCTAAATGGTTTGGGACTGGATTCTCTCTGGGGTTTTCAGGTATGCTTCTTTGTGTCTTTTCAAGTCAGCTCTGGCCACACAAAGAACAGGCTTCTGTGCCTCTCTTCCCTGTTTCTGATAGTCTTTGCTATTCGGTAGTGAAGGAATGGCCTGGGATGAGCTGGAGGCGGGTCTGCTGGGAGAGGAGCTGGGGAATCCCTGCACCCACTCCTCTGCCCCAGCTTGGCTGTCCTGCTCAGCCTATCCCTGGTGTCCCTGTGAGGAGGTCACTGTCACTTCCAATGAGGCCTGCTCTGCTCCCTGGGCCATCACAGTGTCTTCTGCAGGTAGTGTGCTCTGATTAAATTCGTGTGACCTGTCAGAAATGTACATCGTTCCCTACCACTGTTGTGGAAGTGTATATATGGAAATGCATTGGACTGTGGTGAGTAGAGAGGGAAAGGCTCCTTCCTGCAGTTTGCACAGGTTTAACCAACAGTAATTGCCCAGCATTTACTAATTGACACACTACAGGTCCCTACTGGTGGGCATCTACATCTTTATTGCCTCAGGTCATTAATGTCTTGATGTCAGGATGGTGGGACTGGTGGGCATGGGACAGGACTGGTGGTCCCAGTTGGCTTACGTGTCTCTGGGGCATCAGCCACCAGTGGGTACATGGGAAGACGTGGGGCCAGGACAGCCCTGTCATTGCTGGCCGTGGGGTGCTCTCTCAGCTCGGCCAGGCCATGGGCTGGGGTGCAGGCTGATGGCACCTCCTCTGTTTGCAGGATGAAGCGATGCTGAGCTTTCCTAGGGCAGCAGAGTCTCGTGCAGCAGGTCGTGGCATTCCCTGTGCCTTACAGAAATCCCAATTTATGCCATTAGAGAGGTTAAGAACAAAGAGTTTCAGCATGGTTTGCATTTTGCCTGCATGCTGCAGTGGGTCTCATCTCATTCAGCAGCAGTGGTTTGTTCTGCTTGAAATCCTGGAGAATGGCTCCTCTCCCGAGGTATTTCTTCCGACTTAATTGCCAAGTTATAGTGAAATATGAGGTTCGTTGTTGTCTGCTGGAGCACTGGGGATTCTGTTTTGTTGGCACATTTTTCATGACCTTGTGTCAGCAGCATAACTAGGCTATGAGATAATTTGTATGCTTTAGATGAGCAGCTGTGTGCATCTTAGCTGGAGAGAGAAGTAATCAATTCAGTGGAGTTAATCAGGTAAAGCAGAGAATTAACTCTAATCCTGCAGATCAAGTAATGTCAGGCCATGCAAGACGTATGTACATTTCTTACAGGTGAAAATTAGAATGGTCTGAAGTGGTATACACCCAGATTTAATAGAAAAGAGAGAACAATAGCTGCAAATGTGGAAAAAAAATCTACAACCATTCAACAACTGAAAGGAAGGTGGTGTACTTTTGTTTGTCTGTGATGTGTTGGTTTGACAATGGCTTTTCACTCATTTCCAATTTAAACAGTTTTGAGGTTGTAAGGAAGGAGGATGCTCTCTGCTCATCCCTGTGCTGTTGCAGGTGCCACCCAGTTATCACAGGGTTTGATTTACAGCTTTTGATTTTACTGACATTTTGTTGGGAACAGGGCTGAGGTTAGGAAAACCAAAAGAATCAGACTTGAAATGTGGTTTAATCCTTAAACCACAACTCCTGTGACAAATGTGTGAGTTGCTTCAAGGAGCAGTGGAAGACAGACTGTGAGCTGGCCTTTGCCCTGCAGGAACCTCCCTGCATTGGAGGTAACTGATGTTATGACATTAGACCTGGACTCTGAGATATCATCCTGAGGAGAGAATGGTTAGACATTGTCTCTGTCCTGGTAATCGCAGCATTTTTCTTATGTGTTTCTGATAAAACTAAATGATTGTGTTTTCAGTATATGGTATTTAGGTGGAGAAGTCTGGTCTTATCTGTTGTCTTGGAAAACTGGGAATTACCTTGAAAAAAAAGATTTAGGACTATTTATCATTTATAATTAGGAAAACCAGGATAAGCATGCTATTAAATATGCTTTTATTCAGTTTTATTGAGTCACAACATGTCATCCCGGACAACTCACATGGTTTGGTTGCTTCTGTGGAGGATGAAAAATACAAGAAAGCAAGCTGCTGTAGTTTATTATAACAATGTAATTACTGTAGTTATAGTGTATGATGAAGTGTCACCTCACCAGGTCTTTCTGCCTTGTGCTCCCGGAGCAAAGAAACACAGCGGGGGAGGCCAGCTGCCTGTTCACCTGCCAGAGAGGATGTGATGGGAGATGGCTCCACTGTCAACACTAAGCCATGGTACAAATCATCATCATCAAATCATCATAAATGGCTTGGCTGAAGAGACCTTAAATATCATCTTGCTCCGACCCCCTGCCATGGGCAGGGATGCCATCCACTAGACCAGGTTGCTCAGGGCCCCATCCAACCTGGCCTTGAACACTTCCAAGGATGGGGCATCCACAGCTTCTCTGGGAGACCTATGCCGGTGCCTCACCACCCTCACAGTAAAGAATTTCTTCCTAACAACTAATCTAAGTCTCTCATCTCTTAATTTAAAACCATTCCCCCTTATCCTATCACTATCTACCTGTGTAAAAAGATTCTCTCTCCTCATTTTTTATAAGCTTCCTTGAAGTCCTGGAAGGCTGCAGTAAGGTTTCCCAGGAGCTTTCTCCAGGCTCATCACTGTGAGGATAAGCAGGGTGCCCATTGCATTAGCACGTTGTTACATCCTTGAAAATTTACATGGGGTTGTCACATCATGAACATTTTAAAACCAAGTAGGGATTGCAAGATTTTGTCCAACATAGTAATAAATAACGTGTGGTAGCAGAGAGCACATCTCAGGAGAAACCCAGCAGAAATTAAAGGCTCCATTCCTTAAAAATACCATTACCCCGTTTGTGTTTGTTGGTACCTGTTTCTAAGTTCAAGGAGTCCCACAGTGAAGTGTTCAGATAGGAAATATCATGATGCAAGTAAAAGGAGTTCAATCACTGCTGCATGTTCTACATCCCCTAATTTTATTGGTAAGCTCTGAGACTTCCAGAAATTGGTCTGAAATTGGCAGCCCAAACTTAATATCTTCTTCCATTTTGCCATCACATGCAATTTTAGTTCTCAAGTGACTCCAATTTTAAACTCCCAGTGATTTAAACAGCTGCATTGTGCAAAGGCTGGAGTGAGTACATGCTTTTGTAATCAAGCAGCCCAACTTGAAATTTTATGGTGTGATGGTTACTGTGCCCCATTCAAACTATGCCCCATTACACAGAAGTGCATTCCTTTGATTTTACCAAAGAGACCATAAATATGACAAAAAGCATAGCTGGAAAACATGATTTCATGCCTGGATTTTTCAGCTACTGCAAAGAATAAATGAAGTGGTCTCTGAAAGAGGCATATCTTAGCAGTGAATTATGCCTGTATTATTTGTATGGCTAGCAGAGCTCATCAGTGAGCTTAGCAGAAAACACGTGCCTGCTACAACATTTAGTGAAACAGGGAACTCAGATTTCAGATCAAAATATTAAGAATGTAACTTCTTATTTCAGTAGTTTAATACAGTGGAGACTCAGGATGTGGGGGGAGGAAGTTATTATGCTCAATATAAGAATGTAAAAGATGTTCCATAAGTGCATAAATAGTCACCAGTCATATGCTTGGCAAACTATGGGGCTCGTTTGCCTTAAAATTTCTTACTGTATCCTTTCCCTTTGCCCCCAAGGTGATGTAATGTTTTCATCTATGCAAACCTGGTTTTGAGTAAGATTTGGCTCCAAAATGGAAATCTGCTTTTGATTCAACATTAGGACCTAGCAGACAGCCCCATTTGTTTGATCGCTGCAGCCTTTCTTCAAAAAAAGTCCCTGGGTGTGTTGCCAGCCGTGACTGGCAGTATATGGCCTGCGTGGTTTCTGTCAGTAACATTGTAGATTAACCCAGTTCTATCATTAGTTCACCACCAAGTTGAAATACCTGAATAAATGCCATAAAAATTTCAAAATAAAATTGAATAGCTATACTATCTGGCACTGCTGAAGCAAAACGTAAAACACCATGCACAGGTACAATAACTGAGAATTTAATTTGGGTAATTAAATTTAATACATAATAAAATTTTATAGTAAATATTTAAAATGCTCCTAAAATATGGAGGCTTGTTTGCTCAATGTTTTGTAGAAAGGTAGTTATTACCAGCAGTTCTGCAGGGTAATTTTGCACTGTGAGTTTTTACATAAAGTACTGACTTGCATGAAAGCCCAAGTGCAAGTCCATGGGCTAGTGATTTCAGCGGGCATTGGATTAGATCCTGTGGGACAAAGGGCAGGCTTCATGCCAGCTTTAAAAATTTAATTGCTCACTTGCAAACCTCATATCAAGTATTTTTCATTGCCAACACTGATGATTTTTATACTATTTTCTTTTAATGTCCAAAAATAGATAATACTTTCCCTTTGCTCTCTCCCTTTCATCTTACCTGGTGCTTCCCTGATGGGTGGCCCTGGGTGGCCAGGCATGTTCCAGCAGCATTTGCTACAGCCAGAGGCAGAACAGTGCTGAGCTGGCTCCTGCCCTGGTCCCACCAGTGCTGCTGTCCTTGGGAGTGCCAGCAGCCACCAATCCTCCCTGTCCCTGCTGAGGGTAGGGTGGATGCCTTCAGGGACAGAGAGATAGGAGAGGGAGAGATGAGCCCTGTCTGAGCCTGCAGATGGACTGGTGGGCATGCAGAGGAACAGGGTTAAAGGCTCCTTGCAGCTTCCTTCTCAAAACAGCTCAGGATGGGCTGGTGGCCACACAAATAGCAAGGGACATTTGCAAAGGAGATCAGGAGAATGGTTTTATTTGGTTAGTTCCACCTCTGATTTTCAGGGATCAGGTTGATAGCCCTGAAAGCCTGTGAAAAAATGGGCTTCAGAGCACTGCATTTCAGATGTTTCCAGGGACAAGGTAATGACACTAATGCTGGGCTGAAGATTAATGCTGTTCAAAATGTTGAGATAGTAATAGCAATTTCCTGAATTGTTTCTGTGTTAACCACAGCTTCAAGGTTCAGTGTGTTGTGCTTCACTGTCAGCTTGCTCCAGTGGATCAGGAATGCTTGTCTGGAAGCAGCTCAGAGGTGCCAGACACGGGCAGAATAATGCCAGGAGAAAACCCAAGGCGAATTGTGCACTTCTACATTTATGTGGGTATACAGCCAAAAATTCTTGTGCGCACTTCAAGGATAGCAAACACTATTTTTTTCTCAGATGTAAATGTAAGAAGACAGTAAAATGTAATATGAGTCATTGTTGCGTCTTTGGAAGTGGCTTGTGGTCCAAGGAAATGTGAATGTTTATATCTTTTTAAACCTATCTACCTCATTAGGGCCATCTGATGTTCTCATTTTCCTATGCCTAATTTGTATATGAACCCTATTAAACTACTGAATGTTAAGCTAACATGTGGCAAAGAGTTAATAGGTTATGCACACGCTGTGCAACTTCTTTTAAAATCAGAGGTAAATCATTAAAGCTGTTTAAAATCTGTTTGCTCCCCCATGCAAAATTCTTCACTCTAATACCTAAATAATGGGTAAAATCACCCTGTTCTTTCCTGTTCTGACAGTATTTATACAGCTGAATATATGTCCTTGTGCTTGTGTCTGCCCCAAATGGAAAACTTAGCATATCATGGCTGATTTTTATTTCCTTCCTATAGGTCTCTGCTCTGTACTGTCTTTAATTGAGACCAATCACTCAATAGGAGTTGAAATAAAACTCTCAATATTTCTCTTAGAATGGTGCTTGAAGTCTGGGCAGATCTTCTACATTGATCCTGAAGAGACTGCTGTAGACTTGCACCAGTACAAACACTGAAAATCACCCAGAGCATTTGAAAACCTGCTGCTTTGTTAGCAATTTCTCATGCTCCAAGGCCATCAATACAAGAAATATGGCCTCAAGCACGTGGAGAATGATGGACAGTATGTTTTGGGGCAAGACTGGTTCCTGAGGCTGCCCAAGAACAGATTCCTCGTGCCACGGCCCCTGCCATCTCCTTAGGGGAAGAAACAGTCCTGCTCACCTTCTTTTGAGCATCTCTCCACAAGTATTTGTTTTAGGTCTTCTGCTTGTTACTGAGTAGTGTATTAGTGATCCAAGATGGCAGGAGAACAAGGAAGTTTGGCAGGGCTTTGCTGTACGAGGATCATTGTTTGGAGGGATATCAATAGTAGACAATCAGCTCTCAGATGTTTAAGTGCATTTTTGAAAAGCAAAGCCTAAGGAAGAGTAGCACAGTGAGGCCATGTCTCCAGAGCTCACTCCGTGCTGTTGTTTCACATCTGAGCCCTGCACTGATCTCAGCCTCCTCTATGGGAGGTGGTCCCCCCAGCACAGAGCAACCTTTGGTTTTCCATCCATCCATTTCTTAGAAAAGAAAAACAATTAAAAATCAGCTTGTGAACTGAGGGGGGATGATGAAAGTTGGGGCTGCCCATACAGCTGGGGATTGGGGCTGAAGGAAAGAGCATGGTGTCAAAAGAAAAGAAACTTTTCCTGTGAAGGTGGGCACAGCCATTCCTAGCACTTTATCTGCACCTCATAACTCAAAATACAAATGTCAGCAATGGTCTAAATACATCTGCGTAGCACACACTACAGAAACATTCCAGCACTGCTCTACCAGGAAGAATTCTTGCACTTAAACTGTTCAAAGCTTCCCTGGGGGTGACATTTAATGGTGACAGCACATCTGTAGTACCTGTGTACTGTTAAGGGGAGTGCTGCACATAGTGCTGTTCTTATCAAAATTTAACAAAAAACCCCAAACACAAAAACTTCAAAAGTCTCCCAAACAGCTTACAAGCCTTGGACTTTAGCATAACACAGGAATCAATCCAAAGACAAAATAGTAACACCAAAAGCTCCTTGACACAAGACTATTTAGAGAAGGAAAAAAAGCCCTCTGATTTTTAGAACAGTGAAGACTATGGGTAGAAAAAAATTAGGGCCATTGAAAGCTGTGGGAGATCAGCACTTCTGAGAAACAGCTGGTTTATTACAGTTAGGGTTATTACATTAATATTCAGCCCTAAGGCCTACATTTTGTCAGCCTGTAAATAAATCATATCTGTTGAAAATGCCTTCCCCAAGCAGTGATGTTCTGCATCAGGAGGGTGCCTGTGCACTGAGCTGATGAACAGCACCCAGCACAGCCAGTGAGGGGCAATGGCCTCATGCTCAAACCACAACCCCACCAAGTGTTTTCCAATAGCTCTCCATCACCTTAATAAAATCTGCTGTTTGTCAGCTGCCGTGACTGGCAGGCAGGTAGAAGGTTGCAGGGCCACCAAGAGAGCAAGGGCCCACGGCCTCGCTGGCACCACCATTCCCGTGTTTCCAACAGTGGGATTAACAATCTCATCAAACACTAGCAGCCAAATCTTGCCACTTGGGCAAGTGGCAGGCAGAAGCAAAACAGCACCATATTGCCTGGCTTGAGGATGAGTTAATATTATGTCACTCCAGCTTTTCTGAAAGTTTAGAGGTTTAATAACTTCTCATTCTGCCTTTGCTTCCTCTATTTGCTTTATGTCTTATTGTGTAACCGTTGTAAACCGTGCAATTGCCTTACAAGATGTTGATTAGTATGTGATAAAATATTCATCAAAGAACGGCAGTAAAACAGCAGATCTGCAGAAACACATTCCTTGAAAAGACTTGAAAACAAAGGCAAAACAGAATAATTAATTGACAATAACAGAATTCTTGAAATAATAGAAACTAGACTTTTGTTCTGAAATCCTATTTGTTCTGTGTCCTATAAACTCAGATTTTAAGAGGAATGTGTTCACAGCAAACTTAAAGAGCATTGTGGTTTACATTTATGAAGCATAAAAATTAACAGACTTTTTTATGAGCTCCTTTGCATGTTCAGTCACAAGAATTTTTGTATTGTCTTATTGTGAATTGGAAACAGCTAAGTGATTGTGATAGTGCTACATCCATGCACTTCCCATGTCTCACTGAGGAGAGGGCTGTGGCAGGAGAACTCCACATGGATCTGACTTGGATCCCTATGATCAGCCTTTGGAACCAGGCGTGGCTTTTACTGAAGGTAAAGGTGGCTTTACCTGCCCACGCTGACTGCAGCAGCTCCATAAACTGGAGCAAGGCACTGGCTAAGGAACCACTTCAGTTTTCCAAGGGTAGGATCTGGATCTACAGCATTAATGGTGTTCTGAAGAAGGTGCAGAGAAAGGACAGGGAAAAAACCCAAATTACCAGGATGTGCTGCACCTTTTGGGATGAAAGGTAACAACAAACAGGGCAGGACACAACCTCTAATTATATAAACCCTAGTAATTCACTGTTTAGGTCCCCATGAGGCTGTAAACTATTTTTATTAGTAATATCATGCCCAAGTGACAAAGAATAAAATGATAGAGGTTAAACAACTCACTTGTATCAAGGAGGGTAGGAGATCTGCATTTTAAACAGCACAAGGAGCTAGTCACACATAGTACTGAGCATCTGCAATCTTCAGTAAAACTTTAACCTGAAGATCAACCCTATTTCTTATCGTTCTTTTCTATAGCAGCACCAGTCCTGTAATAGTAGACCAACATGGGGTTATTTGGTTTTGGTTTAGGGGTTTTTTTGGTTGGTTTGTAAGTCTATTGATACTTTACAAAGATATAGCAAATCTTACCTAGAAGCAGCCCAAGATCATCTGCTACAATTGCCAACCATGTTGCTTCATCATTAGCTGTAATAACACCACTCTTGTGTTTAAGAGCTGTAAGCTACTCTTTGTGAGCTTTGATGAACTGTATTTACTGAAGTTGAAACCTAAAGTACCCATTTTCAGAACAACATGCTAATATTCCATTGCAACGAGTGTTGGTTTCTGTTGTTGGGGTAGTTTTGTTTTGCCTTTTTAAATGGATGTTTATGAAATAACAGTGCCTTTTGATTATCTAATACTTCAAAATGAAAAATATAATTTTGACCTATGATGGACAAGGAAAAACAGGCAAAGTGGGAAGCCTAAGGAAAGATCTTCACATAAATTTGTTAGTATGCAATTTAGTGTGAGTCCTAAGGAAAACCTAATCAATGGCAGCTTTATAAAGGTGAAGTAAAAACAACATACATATATGTAAAATGAAGGTACTGATCATTTTAATGGCAACAGTCCACAACCTTTCCTGGCATTGCTTGGAGGAATGACATTTATAAATTAGTCCCATTTTCTCTGTGTAGGGAAGGGGGAGAAGAACAGGCATGCTCCGATGTGCCCATTCCCCCTGCTGGTTAGGAAACGGGGGAATAGGAAGAGAACGGACACTGCAGTAATTTTTTTTCCCCTTTGCAGCCCAAAATAGTAATTTTTAGCATATCATCTCTGCTTTTCTGAGGAAAAATTCTTAAAGCTCATAATTTTTCTACTAATTTTGAAACATTGCCTGTGCTTCACAGAAACAGTGGTAGTGCTCAAGTCATCAGTCTGTATTCACAAAGTACCCCTGGACTCTTTCAATGCATTTATTCTCTTCCCAAATAGAATATAATTTTGTTTTCATCATTAATTATCCAGCCTGGGTATTGTTTTCCTCTTTCTGCCCTGCATTATAATTTTTCATAATTTGCTATCTTCCTAGTAGTCTTTCTAGTAGTCCCAGGAGAGGTCCCTCATTAGTTACTTTCAGTGTATGCACTTTGATACCCTTCCCGCAAACTCATTTGAATTAAGCCTGCTGCTGTATCCCCTTGTTAAGCAATAGAAATCAAATACCTTCTAATTATCCCAAGTGTATCTTGCCCAGTTTTAGGACTGGTTATAGACACAAGCCATCTGAATTCCTTTTGACACTAACCCAGACGCAAGCACAGCAAGCACAGTCTTTGGCCATGGGCAGAATGAAAAGCACACAGGATCAGAATTTTTTCAAGATTTGGTTCACTGGTCAAAAAAACCCCACAAAAACTAAACCCCAACAAAATCAAAATACTCCAAATAAACCCAGGTCCACCTATAGGCAGCTGTGCTGTTGCTGGGCCGAGGGACACTGGACGCTCTGCTGGTGCTTCCTCTCATTGCCCGTGCCCCATTGCCCGTGGCTGGGCAGTGAGTGGGGAGGCTCTGAGAACCGGGGGAGGTGACATGGGGCCACCAAAGGGCGCTGAGGAGCCCAGCCCTTGACGAGTCCCCTGCCCCATCTCAGAGGACGGTTCCTAGCTTTGAGATCCGTGACTTGGGAAGGCGGTAAACTCCATGGGAAAAGTGATTCCTGACAGATTTATTGCCCGGTGGCCCTTTATCAACCCTGCAGCTGTGGGCAAGTGCACTTGCATGGAGCTGGCCTGGGCAGGCAAGGAGAACTCCAGGAAGGATTCAATCCTCCCTCTGACCAGAGCTCAACACAAACCCCAGCAGGGACAGCCAGCCAGTGCCGCCAGCGGGGATGAACCCTCCAACCTCACCACAGCTCTTCCAGACGCTCCCGGCTGGGGCAGGCGGGGAGAGTACGTGTCCAGCCACTGCTGGTATCTATTCCAGGACTGCAAAAGGTACAAATTTGCTTCAGTAACAGTGATCTTGGCAGACAACAGAGGCAGCTCCAGCACGCTTTTTTATACATACATATTTTGGACTCCCACAGAGAGTTATTAGTTATTAAAAAGCAATCAAATGAGGCTGGTTTTGGAGTACATTTGTTAGCCATATGATATCAATTAAGCCCCAGTCTCCTGACTGCAAGGAATTGACATTACCTCATACACATGCAGAATTAAATTCCTTCTCTCCCTCTGCCCCTCTTTGAAGTTGTGAATGTCAAATATCTCCCACATTCCTGGGGAAAATGTTGCAGCTATCCTGAATGTGTGGATGCCTTCAATTTGTAATTAATAGAGCTGCACAGCAAATGCTTCTGCTGAGTAGGCAGCAGCAGTGAAGGGGTCACTGGGCTGGGCAGTGCCAGTCCCCTGAACACCGTGGGGCTGGCAGGCTGAGCAGCTGCCCCCGGAGCCCCAGGTGGCTCGGGTGACTTGTTATTCCCCTTGTTAATTACCCCAGAAAGGGAGGGGTTTTTTCACTCACAAATAGTGGGCTGCCACTGATGGCAAACCTGCCTTATCTCAGTGCTTTGCAAAGGCCAAGCCAGAGCTAAGAAAGGAGTGGAAAGTTGCTACCCTCTTGCACTGGAGCGGAGTTCGTATCCCAAACACCACACTTGACATAGCTGGAAACCCCAACAGAAGGATTAAGGCTTGTATTGACAACATGATACTATTTTGTCAGATTTCTAAATCTCCCTAATAAGCCTCATTTAGATTTCACTACAAATCTGTTTGCTTCACAGACATGACCTGCCAATGCTTCTGTGACACTGAGCACCAGGACATTTTCTTCTGGTACCTCTGTGTTTGTCCAACTGTCCTGTATACACCCAACAACCAGTCTGGCCAAGTGACACAAGAATCTACACAGAGTGTTTTAGAGACAAAGGAATTGCTTAAGTGAATGCCATATTTCATTTTGAAGGCAATTTTATCTCCTCATGGCTTGTTTTTATCAAGCTTGCCCACGTTAATGCAAATGCTGCAATTTAGGACTAAAACAGGGAGAATACTTTTGTCAGCCAATTTGACAGAGTTTTTGTATTTATAGTGCTATGCAAAATACATATTTCTGTCAGAGTGAAAATTCACAAGCAATTGCCAAACCTATTAAATTAATATATTCCAGAGTAACAGCTCTTGCAAATTAGGGAGAGCTACCCATTCTCAATTGTACTGGACGAAAGTATTTTTTCATAGTTATGTCAAATACACAGATAGTTTTATAAGTGAGAAAACTACCATATAAAAAGCCTACTATAAGCATTCCAGTTCAAAACATGGATATTCAAGGTTATGAGCTGTGGTTTTAAGAGCAAACTTGTTAAAAGCAACAAATCACCGTGCAACATTTTTGTAGTTGTTTAGCATGTGTACTCTACACATAAACCTGTGTGTCTGGCATACCCTGTAATGAGATTTTATATAAATATGTATTTTATATGTATTTTTTATGTGCACTATGCATGTACATTTATATAAAATTAATACCTCTTGGAAATTATTTTGTTTCTTCTCTACAATTCAGTTACAGCATCTTCATTGCTTTGGCCTGTTTCTATGACTTGAAATAATTTATTGCCAAGATAGATCACTGTATGGGAACTCATGCAAAATTTTAGACATTTACTACATCATAGACAAGATTTATCACTACATCACATATTCATTATTTCCATCAGTTAGGACCAAGGCTCAAATATTGCCTTTGGAATGAGTTTCTTCTATGTACCTGGGTTTGTTGTTGGTAAATAGGGTTTGTGCCACAGTCACAAAGAAAAGAACTATTTCCAAATCCTAACTTTCTGAGGCCTATGGATGGAGGGGTTTTCACTTCCCCTTCATGTCCAGTTCAGGGGCTGAGGTAATGCTGATGGCTTTGAGAAGGTTTCATGCAACTGGATGAAAGCCAAAGATGAGCCATTTCTGATTGCAAGGGTCCAGCAGTTGAAGAAATCACCAAGACCAGACAAACCAGGGGTCTAGTTGTTCTTATCTTCTCTTGTAAGACCTTTGGCTTTAAAAAGCCCTCCAACATCCCCCGAGTGCTGTAATAACGCGCATTTACCAAACATGTCTGAAATCAATGTGTGTGCCATTCACTGGCAAAATAAACTGAGTTAAAGTTGTCCAAATAGCCTTAGGTTTGACATTTCTGAACTTTGAAGCGCTCAATTTTCTAAAGTCAATGTAAAAAAAAACAGCTTGAAGGACAGGAATATCCCAAAATCTATGGGTTTTCTATGGCTATTTTCATGTCTATTTCTACAACTCAAGGTAGGAGGAGCTGCAGCAAACATTTCACAGGACCGAATCCTGTTCAAGATCAATAAACTAACTTCCACAAGCTTTGGCCCAAGTTTATGTACTTTTGAGTGGAATTTTTGAAAAATAAAAATGCCAGAGCCAATATATAGCTCTGAGCCGACAGAGGGTCTATCATATTCTTATTTTATGATTCTGTTGCCAGAGGGAACCTTTTATCATAACTGTGCTGGCATTATTGCATTCATTAAAGAAGAAAAAGAGAGGGAAATTATATTGTTCAGCTAGTGTTTCATTTCTAATGAGAAGTCCTGCATACCAGGGGAGCTTGGAGTCAGGCAGGGATGTGAAAACCCCTGAGGTGCCCACGGGTGGCCTCAGCAGCAGAAGGTCATACTCCCCATTTAGCCATTGCACATGTGTTTGAATGGCAAAGCTGGGTGGTGGATCTGGGCTCTTTGAGGGGCTTTAGGAGGTTCAGCAAAGAGGTCACAGCAGGAGTGAAGCTCAGTTTGCTGCCCAGAGCCTCAACTCATGCCCAGAGCACAGCTGCAGATGCTGAGCAGTCCTAACTCAGCAGCTCCATGTCAGTATGAGCCTGGGGAGAGGATGAGACAGAAAACACCATGTTTTTTCCCTGAATAACACCCCCTTTTTATTTCCTCAGACGGGCTGTGTGCACAGAGGAGTTGCTCACCTGGGCAAGATATTGCCCAGCTGAAGAGCAAAAGTTTAGGATTCTTTCACCGTTTCTTCAACTCAGGTGTCTTCCCACTTCTGTTTGCTGTCAGCTGCTTTGGGCACCACAGGCCTGACCAGCAAGAGGTCCTGCACACCTTCCAGACTAGATCAGGCTGACATTTACAGGAAGTAAGAAGGATTTAAGGCAAAATCCTGGCTGCGTGTGAATCCCCATCAGATGGCCCTCACTTTTCAGTGTAAATCAGGATGCATCTGTGTGCCTTCTGAGACAGTGAATGAGGCAGACTGTGCTTCCCTGAATCCCTTCAAATAGTTGCACCCACAGGGAGCTGGAGGGCACAGGAAGCTTGGAAGCACATGAGGGCAGCAGGTCACTCTGCAGCTGCAAGGAGGGGCATATTGGCACTTGGGCACCAGGACCTTCTTTGGGAGGGAAAGCTTTATAGGGAGAGGAAAGATATTTGTATTCTTTAAGCTGGAAGAATGACTGAAGAATATTAGAAATGTTTCATCTAAATGCTGGGCTCTCAAGAATCTGCACCCAGCCTTTTGTCTGCTCGGTGGGTGCACTTACACTGTATGGGCATCAGACATTTGGAAAGAAATGTGGGTGGAAATAATCTTGTGGAGTATATTGTCTTTTAATAAAACAGACTGTTTCTGGGATAATCTCTAATCATCTCTGTGTCCTTAGGATGATTAGGAACCAGCTTTTTATGCATTGCTAAATATTCAGAGTATCACTACTCTCTGCATTTAAAAGATATTTAGGTACTGAATTCTCTCTATAGGCAACGTTTGCTATTTAGCACATGTATTTAGCTTCACACAGATACACATAACTTACATATTACTGATGCCCTGCACAAAAATATGCCTTGGTCTTCCGACATTGTTTAGAAAGATGTGTTAGAGGAGCTGAGGAGGTACCTATCAGCTGATCAATTATTATCTCATTATTACTCTTGGATACTGGTTGTTCTAGGTCAGGATACAGCTGGACTTTTTCAGGTGGAGGTTTGACCATGCTGTAAGGTGAGTAGGTGACATGTCTGCTTTTACCCTCTTCAAATTTAATTTTTATAGGGTTGAATACATGTTTATGAGATTGGGGAGCTTGAGAGTACTTTTTTCACTGGAATTTGTTGTGGTGTGTAAGGGGAAATGGTAGCAGAAGAGATTAAGAACGAATTGTCCTTTCAAATTTCTGCCCACCCTTGAGTATTTCTGAGGACCAGAGGCAATCAGCCCCACATCATGTGCCTCATGCCTTCTAATGCTAAGAAGAGCAGGGGCTGGAGCCCTCGCTTTTGGTGACTGAAAGGAGGTGACCTGGGTGTAGGTAAACATCACTGTGTAAAGCCTTCAATTATGTGCTAAATTGAAATACAACACCTGAAAGCAGCTGGTTGATTGCTCATAGTAATGCAGAATGAAAAGAACGCAAAATGAGCAAAACACCAAAAGATGGCGTTCCATTCAAAACCTGAGCCTGAGAGACCTCGGGTCGGGAGGTGGAGGCAGGGGGCAGGCAGATGCCCGTGCCTGTGGTGGTGCAGCAGGAGGTCACAGCTGGACTTGCCGCTTTGTGTGGTCACATCGCCAATGCCAGGGGCTGAGCTGTCTGTCCTTGTTGGGCATGAAACCACAACCCAGCATGAAACTGCTGGAACACCTTATTTAGGATTTAGCTGAAAAACCCTTTCTCCCTTCCATGTTTGGCAGATTTTGGCTCTGGTTTCCCAGCTTCAGTTGGTATGTCCTTCTCAGAAAGCCTTGTGCTAACTCTGCGTGCTGCTTTAGGGCTTTCCAACAGAAGCACTTCATTTAGGAATAGAATAAGGGCAGATGAGATGTTCAGGAGGGTGTGGGATGACATGTAATTCTCCCTGGGCAGGAATACTAATTTTCTTAATGCAACTTGCTTGACCAAGTACATAACATGCATATGTGCACTTTTTTTTTTTTTTTTTTATGTTGCCGTACTGCATCTGGTCTTCTTTTTAAGAAATACTAAAGACACTTCAGCCCTGAAGTGAGACCCAGAGAAAGGAAACCTGAAACATCTGGGGGTGGTTGTGCTAACAGCAGGCAATGTGTTGGTAAGATTTGGTCTTTTCATTATCTCTTATTCTCTTCCCATTAGGCACTTGACAGTATGAGTTTAGGATGTTTATAAAGGAGATTAATTCTTTATGTATTAGCAGTGGGAGCAGGGCTGGGCAGAGGGATTTGGCCACTGATCAGGCACCTACCCCTGTCTGCAGAAGCTGTGCCTCTCACTGATGCTGGTCTCCTCAATACCTGTGTGTGTATGTATGTATAAAAATCCTGGTGCAGTGGATTTCTGAGCAGCATATGTCCAAATTCATTATAATAAAATGTTCTTGTTATATTGCAATTTGCTGGGAGATAATAGATTAATGATTTGATTTTTTTACTCTGTCTACAGTAAAAATCTAACAGAGTTCTTCATGTGTTCTTTCAAAACAAGTAGACATATATGTAATTGACAATTCAGTTTTCTAGTATATTTTTTGTTCCCTCATCACTAAGGAAAATAGTGAGGATGCTGTTTGTAAGCAGTCCTTTTCTTTGAAAAGTGTGTTTTCAAAAGGTTTCTACACTTCTTTCTTGTCAAAAAAGGGAAAAAAAATAGGATGAAACTAATGAAAACAGAGTCTTCAAAAATGTGTATTTTTGTGTTGCATAGAGACTAAAAAAAAAATAAATCTGAGAATTTGCCCTTCTTCATTGTACATTTCAAATCAAATACGGCACTGGACTCATTTTTGGAAGTTCCTGGGGCTTTTAAATCTGGGATTTCAACATATTTCCATCAAGGTAAGCTGCTTTTTATGTGCTGGGAAAAGGAAGGGATGATGAAAATAGCCAGATTTTCCCCTTTCATTCAAGGTGATGTAGATTAAGTGTGAATCCTCTGAAGCTGGTGCATGACTCCAAGAGAGCATAGGGGTAGATGTAAGAAAGGGCTGATTCTCCTCCTGTGGGTTACATCTGAGCAACCAGTTTAGACTCCAAGGATAGAACTGGGCAGTGTGGGGTTTTGGAAAAGGGAACAAAGGAGACAGTTCTGTCTCAGCTGTTAGGGAGCCGTGGGATGATCAGAAGGTGCATGCTGGGCACTTCGTCTGATCGGCTGTTCAGCTTTCCCTGAACCGCTGAGGTTTTGTGTGTTGTTCATGTCCACAGCTCAGGAGGCCGTGTTTGCCAGCTGACCCCACACAAAGCTGAGGGATTGAGCCCTCATGGTTCCTTTCTAGAGTAGAGTCTTTTTCTGTTGCTTGGCAGCAAGCACCAGCACTGGTGCTGAATGGCCTGGCCCCAAAGCAAGGAGCATGCTGGATTGCCCATGTGATTCAGAGTTACTCCACAGGGATGGAGCGACCATTTGCTGTGATTTCTGCTGACATTGTGCTCTGCAAATTATGAGATTGAAGAAAAAAAAGGTGGGGAAGTTTCAAGGTCAATT
>JAWWMO010000011.1:15458477-15515838 GCA_035047845.1 Dendrocincla fuliginosa
AAGAGGGTTATGCTTGTGGCAGCTGGGAAGAATTTGGGATAATTGCCTACTCTTACTGATTTTATGGACAAAACATAAAACAGAACAGTGACGAGGCACAAGTGGGGCCTCTGATCCAGTAAAGCCATGTTCAGTGTGGGGCACACTCCTAGAAGGAAATGGAAGGCCATCAAAACAAAGATTCCTCACCAACATCGCAGAGGACAGCCCTGCAAGGAGGCACCTGAGAGCTCACCGTGCTTCAGCTTCGTGCTAAAGTGCAGCTGGTCTTGTCCTAAAGCCAACCCAGCAGACAAAGGCTGTGTCAATAATACCTCGATGGGCTGGCATCTGGCTGTGTCCGTGCCAGGCTCTCAGCCAGGGCTAGTGTGTGTGCTCCATGGGAGTCAGAGCTGACTGCCAACACCTTCATGACTGGCATCCAGAGAGGAGGTTGCTGTGACAGTCAGGTCTTGCATCTTTCTGAAGCATTAAATAGCCATCATACATCTCATTGGGGAAGACCAAGAGAGCACTGGTCTTCTAATCCAAATGGTACTTAAAAACAGGTTTTCTAACAAGGATGCGCTCACTTCATGCTGGATAATTGTCTTCTTGTGCAGGGGCCTCTTTCATCTTTAGTTTCAGAGTAGGAGATGGCCAGTGGCAGGAAGGACCATACTGTCCTTAAAAAAAAGCAAATGATAGGTCTGTGATTTCAGTGCTGCAAATATCGCTTATCATCAAGGTGGGAGTTTGGAATCAGAGAGCAGTGCAGGAAATAAGGTGCCAGCCAGCCTGCTTGAACTTTGGTCCCTCTGAGCCAAGAAATGCTCTAATTATTTTATGCAACATGTGGCCCTTTGATTCTGGCAGGCAGAGGCAGAGAGAAAGTTGCTATGCAACCAAACAAGCAGCTGCCAAGCCAAGGAGTCCAGGAACTGGGAACTTTTACAAACAGGAATTGTCTTGAAATATACAAACAGGCAGAAATTTATGGTTGCTTCCAATTTTTGTGTTTGTCATCATCTTGCTTCTGTATTTATGTAGCCAATATTGGTGATGGGTCATAGAAATGTTGCCCCAGGTGCGGTCTGGCAGCCTGTTTGGGAGCTGTAGAACTATGGGAATTTGGCTTTGGTGACAGTGACATTCTGTATATGCAGCTGACAAGGGACTCTAATTATTTCAGTCTAGGCTTGCACTGAGTCCAGAGCACTCCCTCTGTGCTGGGGCCCAATGTCTCTGGCAGAGGTTGTGCCCAAGGCCAGGGCTGGCAGGGTGAGCTGTTCCTAAACCAAAATGAGATACAGGGTCCCCGCAGAGACCATCACCCTGGGGTGAACATTTGTTAAGATAAATGGCTGAATTTTGCTCATGTTTTCTGTGAAAATAAATGTGGCTATCTTCTCAAAGACTGGGCAATCAGCAAACTGGTGCTATTCCTCTGCTCAGAAATAGTAATGATGCATGTGCTAGCAGGGAGGCCTGTCTGGCATTAGCCTTTTATTGAATAAATAACTGAATAAATAGTAGTGAAAAACAAACTCTCTTTTCTTACCTCAGATGTAGACTATGAACTAGCAAAGGTCACTGACAGTATTTTTAGTGGAGTTACAACTGAATTAGAACAGCACATAAAACACAAACTCTGACTAGCATTTGTGCTATTTACCTACTTAATAAATTCCAAGACAAGTGGACATTCAGGGCTGTAAACAAGTCCTTTATGACCATTCCTTCCCCTACAGGCTGTAGATACTGTTTAAGCACTCTGACTTAGAAGCAATGTACTGGATTAGTCAATTCTTCCCCGGCACCACAACCTCATTCATGGGGTTGGCAGAGGGGGGGGTTAGGAGAAGCCCCTGCCCAGGCAGATCAGTGGTTATAGAACTGGCAAGCAGATTCACACATCCTTCATCAAATTACAGCCAGCGTGTTCAAGGTGCCTTCTCCAGCTCTTATTGATAATATCTAGGCAGCAAATTATCATATCAAAGTATAAATTCAAAGCAGCAAAGTGATAATCATCTCCAATTCCTGGTGTATAAGCAACTAATGAGATTCAATATTCTGCAAGTGCAGGAGATAGCAAAATAATTACAAAGTGCTAAACTTCTGGAGGCTTTAAGGAAGAAGGACGAGAAGAATATTTTTAAGTAGTGGTTGTTATAATGAAAACATGTATCAACAGCCCATATTTGACCAGGTGCATTAGGGAAATTACACTCAAAGATGTTGGGAAGGGTTCAAAGCCAGATTGGATGGAACTCTGAGCATACAGTGGAGTGATAGGTACCCCTGCTCATGACAGGGGTTTGGAACTAGATAGTTTTTAAGGTCCCTTCCAACCCAAACTGTACTATGATTCCATGTCCCCTTGGTGTGTTTCCCGGTTCTGCGTGTTTCTTAAATGGTGTCCTAGCAAGAGAACATTGTAATTTTTTTAATAGTAAAGTTCATTTTCCTGTTGCAGTAATTAAGAGTTCAATTTGTCTGATGATTGTTTGGCATCTTCAGAATAAATACAGTGAATGGGTAATGGTGCAGGCTTTCAGTCCAAAAGGCTCTTAAAAAGTGGGAGTGGCTGGGTTTGCCACTAAAGGTTTCTGAAAGGGGATGAGGTACAAGATTGAGTTTTTGAGGCAAGATTGTATCAGACGGGAGATGTATTGCTGCTGAAGATTTTAATGGTTGAATATATAAGAAAATTGCATCTTACAGATATAATGCAGCAGGAATCTGCAAAATGGAGCTGTGCCCTGAACCCGGAGAGGGGAGATGGAGCCTGTGCTGCCTGAGGAGACTGTGGTGGTTGCAGTGGAGACTGAGGCAGCTGAAGGAGGTTTGGCTGGAAGGTGGACTTGGGCTCTGCATGGCAACAGGAACTGCCAAAGTAGCTGAGAGTTTAATTTGGGCAGAAACCCAACAGCTGGGGAACTTCAGAAAGACAGGTAGGAGCTGAGTTGTGATGTAAGAGTGAATTCCTTATTCACTTTGGTGACCTTATGCTGGGTGACAGCTGGAGAACAACAAACCTCTCCCTGAGGAGAAGAAAGCACTGTTTCATGTGTCTGTGAAGCCATCATTTGTTTCCTGGTGAGTGCAGGTGTGGAGCCTGATCTCTGGAGACTCCAGCCTTTTTCAAAACACCGTAAACTGTTGGAAAACCTTGTTCCAAAATGCTTACAGTCAGATTCAAAAGAAGACAAAAGCTAGTTCAAAAGAAACAAGGAGAAGAGAAATTTAAGTGTGCAATATTCAAGATGTCATTAATTGTAAATAATGATTTGCCTGACCTTGGCACAGCTCCCAGAAAGTCACACCATGCTCAAGAATGCAACGTGATGACGCACGACTTGAAAGGACTGTGTCACGTCCCACCTGGTTCCTGTTAGCTGAATGCCTTGTTGACATTGCTCATTTGCTTTTCACTTGACTGAAAACTCATGGACTCATTGACGGATGGGGCTTGATGGAATTACTTGGCAAACCTTAATGGTTTTAAAATGTTTAATAAATTACTAATTAAAGGAGGAGAAAAAGCAGATCTCAGAAAGCTCTTCAAACATGTGTGTTGGTTTTCTTCCCAGCATCTTGTAAATTAAGTATTTTAAATTGATTGACAAAAAATTGTGCTTGTTTGTTTGTTTGCTGGTTTTTTTTTAATCTGCCTTAGGCATATTTATGGAAACTACTTTGGTAGGTATACCCAAATACTGACGATGCCGCCCAAGTGGAAGACGTCACCTCACAGATTCATGTGCCTTTCTGCACCCTTTTAAAACAGTGTAAACTTCTTAACAGTGGGATGATGTTTGTTCTTATTTCCTTTTCTTTTGGGGAGACATTTTGGACTTCTATAACACTGTGTGTGTGTGGTGTCTGTGCTCATGCAAGTCATGCACGTGTGTACATTTATGTCTGCATATGTGTCTGTCTGTTGCAGATTGCTGTGATTGCTATATACTCTTCATGGAGAAAGCAGGGCTAAAATGGAACTTGATACAGCTGGAGAGCGTGCTGGTAATAATTAGCATCCCTTGAAGAGTGTCTTCATGTTCCTAAAGTAAATGGCACATGGTTTGCTAAAAATCCTCTGAGTCAAGCTTCTCTCCTTCTGTTGTGCAAATGAACTTTGATAATGAAGCAATCATAAATTTTAAGACTGATGCACCTAATGAACTTCTGCTCCTACAAATTTGTACTGAACTGCTTCTTCATATAACAAGTAAGAGGAACATAGTTCAACTATCTTCCCCCATCTTATTTCCTGATAGTATAAATACAAATTGCCATGTTACTTTTCTGAGAGAAAATCCAATACTCTCTGGCTTTCAATGAACAATTGTGAAATCAACTGTTTGTTCTTTAAAAATACTAATTGTAGCTAATAATTCAAATCAGAAATATGAGGAAGACCACATAGTTCCTTCTGAGGCCTGAAAAGATCTTCTGTGACGTCAAAAACCCAGTAAAATCAAACCCAAAACAATCCCAAGTGATGACAGCTGAATGGAATGGCAAGGATTCGTCTTCTGAAAGTCTGAAGTTCTACGGGTATCTATGTTTGTTAGTCAGAGAAGATCCCCTATTGGTAAGCAAAATAGCAAAATGGAGAAAATGTCTAGAGCACTAGCCTTAGAAAAACAAACAAATCATCAGGAACTTTGCAAGATGTAATTCAGACAGGCAATTAAACAGGGAAAGCATTCCTGCCCTAATCTTACTGTGTATTTGTTGGTCTTTAACTAGAATTAGAACTTGTAGATTTATGAACTTTATATAAGATAAATAAAAAATCCCTGCTAGAAAAGAGACTTTCTGCATAAAAAGTGATGTTTGATGGAGATGATTCTGCACTAGAAGATTTAACTTTCAAATATTCTCACAAATCAAAGCAATTTCTTGATGAACCAGTTTAACTATTCTGAACACTGAAGAAAAGCATCCACAGGTGATACAAAGCAAAGCCCTAACCTGAACAGCTGCAGCCAAAGTCCTGTTTCTGTTGACAGCTGGAATCCCTGGAGCCAGGCCAAGCATGGCAATGGGAGCAAGGCAAGGGAATATAAATACCTTAAATACCTCACAACCAAGCCAACCCTTCCCTCCTCCTGCCCTTAGTAGACCCTTTGCTTTAAATTAGTGTTCCTCCTTTATGCTCAAAATTCTTAACTACTTTTAGAGTACCTCCTGAACCAGTTCCTACTCCTTTTATTTTTTTAAATGCTTTTTTAGCTTGATTCACCTTTTGCTACTGAAGCTCTGCCATTCTCTCAGGGTGAGTGACAAACCCTGGGCTGGAAAGAGTTTGTAAAATTTACTGATTTTCACAGGTGCTTTGCACCCAGGTCAGTGTAGCTCAATCTGCTGGGCCAGCCTGAATCTGCCCATGAAAGAAAGGGCTGGGTGATGAAGATGGAGAAGGGTGTTGCTGATGCCCCTGTGCAGCTATCCTGGCTTTAACATTAGAAATCTTCCATGAAATTTGTTTCTGTATTGAGAGAGGTGTGAGAAGTCAGAAAGGCAAGGGCTTTTCACAGTGTGAGATGACAATGCTGTGTTGTAGATGACTCGTTTCAATTCTGTAGGTCCTGAACTACTCCTAAACCAGAGACTGTATTGGTGCTGGTAAAGGGGGCTTCTCCCACTTTGGTAGTCATAACTACATGCCATTAAGAGAGGGAATCAGAGAAGCTGAATATTACACCAAGTGTCTCTGATGCCTCTGCCTGCCCTTAAACCATGGGGATTGTCAGGACTTAGCAGAGACATGGGGTGAAGGAAATCTGGGCTGGTGAATGACCTTCTACTTGCAAAGTTCTTCAACTTCATGTGAAGATAGCAGAAAAGAGGAGATATGGGGCCACACATAGGCACTTTTTCTAAAGGCACTTTTCAGAAGAACCTCATTTTAAGGAAACACTAGGCCTGGAAATAACTTATTACACTTATTTATAAGATGCTCATGAATAATTTATGCTACATTAACTTGTAAATGTGATAGCTTTTGAAATCATTAAGCTCCAGTAGCTTGCTTTGTAAATCCATTGGCTGGGTCTCATTATTAAAAGCTAATTAGCTCATTCAACTGGAACACATTCTGTAAAATAGCTATGCTAGTATTCTTCTTATTATTACAAGAGATTATATTAATACTAAAAATATTCCAGCAATGGCATAATGGAAATATTTAATAATGATATAACATTCTATAGAAGCAGATAATGTCATTACCACTTTAACAAGTTTTTCAGAACGGGGTAAGTGGGATTTCATGATTATGATTATTTTTCTGACTGTATGGAATTAGAAATATCTGATCTATACATTGTTGATTTAAATATTAAAGATTATAGCTTATATATGGGAGGCATTTTGTCAAAGTGCTCATTTAGATGTGTGAGATGCTGGGGACTTTGTTAAAAAAAGTTATACTCCTAAAGTTAGATTTCTAAGGCATGTTTGGCTTGTTAGGATGCAGTTCAGAAGTAAGTGTGAGCAACATGCCCATAAGAGCAGGGGCAAGAGGTAGGGTGGTGTGTGAGGCTGCTCTTCCCCCACTCTCAGGAAAATACTGTGGTCATCAGTTAGGTACAAAGTCTTCTTTATTTCCATGAGAAGTGTTTTTTATTTGCCATTGAATTTTCATATTGAGAAAACACTGTGTTTTTCTTCTGTACTGTTCTTCCTATAGGTGTCATTCCTGCCCTTGTGAAGAGAAATAAGAGGAGGAGATGAAAAACAGGCACCCACCAAGCATGTGGCACCTCCAGCTCCAGCCCCAGAGTCACACCCAGCACAGCTCCACGAGTGCAACCCCAGGGGTCAGAAACACGAGAACCTGCTGGGCAGTACCATGGGGAAGTTCATCTTTGCACAAATGACTTGTTCCCAGGTCACTCTCTCTATGAAAATAGTCACGGTGTAGCCATCCAACACAGTAACAAAGGATTTGTTTGTAGGATGGGGTTTTTTTCTCATCATAAAGTAAAATGTCATGTAGGTTCATTTGTGCTAAAGCCCTGGCTTTGGGAGAAGAGTCTCTGTGGGAAAATCAGTTGCCACTGGATATAAAAAATTCCAGCTGGTTTGATATTTATTATCTGTTGTTGTATTTTAAAAGTATTTGCTATGTAAATTATCCAAACATTCTTTTTTTCCTGAATATTTTGAGTTTATATTTGTCTTTCCTTCATATTTAAACATTTTTAAACTTCAGTACATTTAAATCCCTATTACCAGCTTTTAAAGGGATTAGGGTAAATGGCTTTTATTCTGCAGTCACAATACTATTGCTTTCAAATATATCTTCTTGGATTTCCTGTTCAGAAAAAAAAAAAAGAGGAATTTAAATAATTCACAGCAAAGCTACAATGTCTGATTCTACCCTGATGAATGTTTCCCTTTAGGAAAGGCAGTTCCCGTATTAATATAACATCTGGCTTTCATCTTGAATAAATACAACAACTCAGAAGCAGGAGAAAAAGAGTAGAAAAATGTGAATTTTCTGGCATATCAGGCAGCCTGAAGGCCTAATTAACAGAAATAATATCTAGCAAGCAATGCTGCTCAAGAAACTGCCATAAATGAATATTTTGGGCCAAGATGTTTCAGACGGTCTGCTTGGACACGCAGAGAGCCAGGGGGAGTGGGATGGCAAGAACAGCAAAGAGCGTGGGTTTGTGGCTCTGCACGTCCCAACAGCGTTATCAGAGGGCCCTGCAGGGAGCCCTCACTGTGTGACCGGCAGCAGGAGAGCTGTGCAGTCTCACTGGCTGCTTGGTACCCCGGCCATGGCCCGTCTGGCCGTGCAGACACCCTGTGCTGCCCTTTGCCCTTGTCAGGCAAGGTGTCTCTGCAGAACTCATCTTGGGGTTCTCATGCCTCTTAAACTGCAGATCTGGAGACTTAGACCTGGTGTGGGTTTTTTTAATTTATTTTTTTTGTTAAAGCCAAACTAAAAATGAAACGCACCAAAAAATCCTCCAGAAAACCAGTGAGGAGGGAAGATATTTGACAGATGTCCCAGAGACACTTTGTTTCCCTGTCTGGACCATGGGGATGTGAACATATGCACGTGCTCCTGATGGAGGTAGGAGCCCAAATGAGCATCTGCCCCTGAGCAAGGTCTCCCTGGACTGAGCCCAGTTCTTATTTCTTGCCCCTCTCCTTTCCTATTGGAAGTGCATTGATCTGCCCTTGTCCACGCTTGTCTGGCCTGGTGAGAGCGATGCTGCTGGTTATTTATGTACTGACAGTCACCAGTTGTTATTCTTGTAGGATGTGAGTGGTCTGGGGATGGCACACACAGGGCAGGGGCTGCTGCTCTGCTGGGATGGCAGGAGCAGTGTGGGGTCATACTACAGGGACCTTCTCAGGTGTTGCAGCTTAGAAAACCATCATGTTTGCTGCTGCTGCTGCTGTGTGGAAGCTGAGCCCAGCCTGCAAAGGAGTGGTTGACAGGAGGGCAGATGGCGATAAATGCCTTTTTATTTCCGTTTTATTTGAGCTATTGTGTGGCTTTTTGTTCTGAAAGCTCTTATAATTTACAAGTTCTAATTGAATGTTATGAGTTTGGGAAGTAACTAATGTCATATTTAACTTTTATGAAGACTTCTTCTTTTTTTTTTTTTTTTTTTAATAATTCCTTTTGGCCTTGTTTGTAAAATGCACTGTAAGGGTAAAGTCATGGGAAATGCACCCAAGAGCTGCATCTGCCTAAGGGACTTGTATCTTCTGCCTTTATTAGGTCTGTTCCTGTCAACCTTAAAACTCTGCAGTTTCACAGCATGACCCTATAAGGTAAAATTCAATTCCCCCTTTCTGTAGAAGGAAAGCCTGATGCACAGACTAGATAAATTACCTGCCCAAGGTCAGAGTGTTACTGAGGGAGCAGAAGCACACTGATGAAACCATCTCTATTCCATTCTGATAAGCCTGACAGTGGCTCTTGTTATGAAGCACTACAATGGAATTTCTGTAGCAATGGGAAAATATCTTTTTTCCCCTTTTCCATGTTAATTTTTTACAGCAAACTTTTACATAAGTCTTAGTGGTAAATTCTGTGGTTGAGGGATGACTAGGCTACTAGTGCACAAGTGTGAATGAGCAAAAGTAAATTTATGGGGAACAGGCAAAATGTTACAAATAAATTTGCAAGAATGCACTGTCTTCTGTCCTGCACGACTACAGGGACCATGTCTGGTCCCACCCAGTTATACTCAAATCCCACTCACCCTGATCATTGTCTGAGGTGACTTGGACCAGAGGGGCACAGTCAAGTTCTCTCGTTTCCATTCACTGAAAGCAAATACCTTACATGTCAAAACCTTATGTTTCAAGAAACTATTAGTTATTGACTCGACTTTTGCTTGACAGGTACAATATTGTTAATGAAAAGAGAGGAATCACTTTGTCACTACAGTGAAAATACAGAGAAAGATTTCTGTTGTGGGTTAGACTTGTTTCCTCCTGAGAAAAAACAGTCTTTTATCTCTTTTATGACTCTTCTGTTCCTAAACGTATAAACACCGGTTGCCCAGAAAAGTGACATCAAAATGAAAGAAGACATTTTAGTCATCCTTGCCCACACATCGAGGCAGTTGAATTTTCAGGGCTTTCTTTTATTCTCCCAGCACCTGATTGCTGGTGGTTTCTGACCCCTGAGAGCCAGGCAAGTCACTCACCCATCTGCATCTCACAGGCACTTTCCCTCCCTGTCAGCTCTCAGAGCAGCTTAGTGGGCTGGTTCTCATGCTTCAGTGAATTTTGCTGATAATTTTCTTCTGGTGATGTGTTTTAGTGCACTAGATTGCTACAAAGAACTCCTGGTGAAATATGTGGTTAAAAAAAGTGATCATTTGAAAACCCTGTAGAGAAGAAGGTAGCTTGACAAAGATTCACAACTCCTTTCAGAGCTTCTCCCATTCCCACTGACATCTAGGGGGATGCTGTCACCAAACAAGGTGAGATGGTCAGCATGCATTGATATGGAATGCTGCTGAATCCTTAGGTGGGACCATGAAAACATGGACACTCTTAGTAACTAATTTCAGCTCTGGAGGTCTTGTGAAATTTGGAGGAAAATGCATTCCTGGATTCAGATATAGATACTCTGAGATTTATTTTTTCACTTTCAAAAGCATAAAGATCAGGATAGTGGTCTTAACCGAAACACATACAAGTTGTTTTTTCCCACTCTTCCTGTATGTCTGCAGGAAATTACAACCTGAAAATAGCCAAGCTGTAATAGTTCCATCACGTCAAGGGTTTCTCTCTTGCTGTCTTTAGCTCTCCATTCTGATGTGTTTGTCTTAACCAGCTCTTCTCTTTCCAGTGACATCATTGGCCCTGGAGCTGGGAGCGTCAGCACTGGGCGCTGCAGCACTGGCCGCCCTGCAAGCGCCACTGACTCCCAGTGATGACAATGAAAGCCGCAGCAGGAGATGTGAGGAATTTTTCCCCATCACGAGACTTTCTGAGCAGCATGTATTATTCAGTCTTTCCATTTGTAATCATCACAGAGTGAGCCTTTCCTTACAAGTAAGAGAGGCACAGTCCTGCTGACATTGAAAGCTCTGACAAAGGGCTTTAGGCATCAGTGGGGAAAAGACCATGTTTTAACAGGTTTTGTCTCTAAAGTAAATCCTCAAATTGAATTATTTTCTTCTTGTGTATAAATCTCTCAGTAATCTGAAAACATTTTTTTCTGCCACCATCAGAATAATTCTTCCTTTTGAGAGGGGGAGAAATGCCATTCATACTCCATAGAGGTACCATTCTTTTTGGGAAAAGGGAGGCTCAAAGGCATTTTTCTCAGTGGTTTGTGCAATCTGTCCAGATGCTGAGTAACTGCACTCTGGTGTCACCTCTCTCAGGGGCTGCCCTGTCACTGTGGTCATTATAAAACAACTCAGCATTTATGTGAGGCTGGGTTAAAACTCATCTTCGTGGAAGAGTGTGTTACTAAAAAAAGCTCCCACAACCCAGCATCATTCCTGAAATTAGTTATGTAATGAGCTTTATTATTTTTTTATTATTATTATATTTTGACTATGTAATTTACTGTACATAAATAAACAGAAAGTGATCTCTTTTGCTAGTCTTCTTTGGAGCAGTAGTTGAAACCAGTTTGTTGCAGATATCTTTAAATGGGAGTGAAAATGATAAAGGTGAGACCTATCAATGCAATGAAACAGTTTTAGTGAACAGGCAGACACCAGACATTTAGTATTTTCCCCAATCTACTTAATAACAATCCCTTGTATAACATGGTCTGCTTCTGTCATTTATTAAAATCCATGATTTGAGGGGAACTAAATAAAAAGCAATATATTTAAGCCTCAAAGGGTTTCAGCAGGGTTCAGTTTGTTTAAATTGTCAAATGTTTATTATTTTCTTTCAGAAGAAAATCCTTGTGCTTTGTTGCAGAGGGATATTTTATTAAGTTTAGACAAACTGAACTGACTTTCAACAAATAGCATTTGGCTCCTGAACCAGGAGGAAATAGCTTGGTATGGTGTCATCATATTACAAAAGCGATATTGTGGCTAGAGGTCAGAAGTTGTGGTGTTTGTTCATTTGTATTGAGTAGATTGGATTTGTGATGCATTATTTGAGCCTCTGTCAGTGTTTTTCTGAATCAGAATTTCACCCTAGTCCAGAACGAAATACAACCAGCACATAGTCTGAGTTTCTAGAAACAAAGGACTTCTGAAAATGTGTGTAGGTACATCACTGTGTGTAGGTACAGGACACACGAGCTGCTCCAGGTGTGCTGAGCACATGGCCAGCCCCAAGCCTGCTGCTGGGACTGTGGCTTGGGTCTCATAAAGGCAGACAACTGCTGCTCACCTACAAATGGGTGAGAGACAGGACCTACAGGGCTTACAGAGATGTTCATCACTTTGGGAGAGCCTCTTGCACAGCTGCCCAGGAAAGGCTGTGTTTCCCTGTGCTTAGAATTGGCCTATGAAAAGCTTGACCCCCCCCCAGCCTGCCGCAGTGCTGCTTGGCTTTTCCTTGTCGTGGCTCTTGGGCTGCTGAATTTCTTTATGCCACCACTGCATGTCCCCTTGAGGCCAGTTTGCGGCTACTTCCCTTGGCTTATGGGCAGCCTGGGTGAGTGGCCCAGGCATGTGTCACACAGCAGGAGGGCCGAGGCTGCTGCACGTGCAAGAATCAATGGCTTTCCTGCCAATGACTTCTTCCAGGCCGAGGGGAGCATGACTTACACTTGCTTCCTGTCAGATGGTGTCACTAGCTCATCCCCAGAAGTGCTCAGAGTCAGGTTGGAGGGGGCTCTGAGCAACCTGGTCTACTGGAAGGTGTCCCTGCCCATGCAGGGGCCTTGGAACTAGATGATCTTTAAGGTCCCTTCCAACCTAAACCATTCTATGATTCTGTGACATTCGGATCGCCTGCTCATCTTCATAAGCCTCCCCAAATTTTTTCTTCTCATGTGGTGGAAAGGTCCTTTTGTCATGCCTTCCTGCGGATTTGCTGGCAGGAGTGAGCATATATGCTTCTGCCTTCTGTTCCTAAACGCCAGTGTATGATGAGACAGGCTCAGCCAGCAACGTTTCCATGCATTTGTGCTTATCCCTTTATTTATGACAGAACAATCTCATGGGCAGGGAGAAAGCAAGGGGAGGGAGGAGATAACTGAATAACTCTGATTGGCAGTATTCTATTTTCTTATATAAATATTAATAATTTCTCCAGGAACTGTGACTGAGTGCAAACACCGTTCATTGGATATAATGTTTCTTTTAAACCATATTAGCACAGGCACAAGTGAGGGAATCTCTGTGATAACTGTGACCAACAGAAAATTAATTAGGATTCTGAATCTCTAGTGCTGGTATCTTAGGGCTCTTTGCTTCTTTGGATTAAATTGCATTAAACTCTTTATTAAACAGAGCAGGGAGCTTGGCACTGGAATGAAGCCCACATCTGCACCTGGATTTTCTGATTAAAAATGGATACAGTAAAAAGAATGTTAAATCCTTTTATCCATGAATCAAGACATACTAGGCAGGACATAGAAAACATGTTTTCTTTTTCAAGGTTTATAATTTTGGGTATTTACCTACCATGGATTTACAGTGGGGTTTTTTCCTGTTTGTTTTGGAGTGTTTTGTGTGTTTTTTAATGCTTAGAAGACATCCTTTAGTACCATTTGCTTGTCTGGGATCCCAGGATGAATGTTTTTCTTGTATTTTTAATGAGGCTGAAGTTAACATGGGCATGTTTGTTTAGCAACAACATACACAACTCTTTGCACGTCAAGGCGCCTTTGTTTGTGTACCACCATCATCAGCTCTTTCAGCAGGATCAGGGAATAAAGCTGGTAGTTAACTTCAGATGCAGATGGAAAATGAAGCATTGAACCTGAATCTCAACTCATTTTTGTTGCTTTAAACTCTCTCTAAGTCAGCTGTATTATGTTAGAAAGAGGGAATTTGGCCAAAGTTATTCATGGTCTTGCACAAATAAGATATTTGAGTCTGGTCTAAGGATCAGTTCTTGATTATTGAACATTTAGCAGTAAGTCTTCAAGGAGCAACAATGACAGAGTAATTTAAAAACAGGGAAAAAAAAGAAGAAAAATGAAAAAGAAAGTGTTTTTCAGGTTCCAGAAGACATTGGACAGAACATCATCCTTTCTCTCTTTTGAATAGCTAATTTCTTCCTAGCAGATTCAGTTTCCAAAAGTAAATGAAGTGTAGTAACAAACCAGTTGGCAGCTCTGAACGATGAGCTGTGTTTTTTCTCCCTGTGTGCTCATGATGACAGTCAGACCTGGAGGCTCTCTGCTTCAGTCTCAGGATGGAGATTTCAGAGATGGGGTGACGATTTTGAGCTCTGTTACAGATTTCTCACCCATAAGCCTCAGCAACTCACTCTGCTTTGATTTTCCACATAGGAAAATAGAGTTCATCATCACCTTCTTCCTGTCATGGCTCGTTGCTGCTTGGTCAAGGACAGTGATGCTTTGACTCTCACTGACTGCTTCCACTGCAGCCTAATCTGGCAACGTTTAGGGTAGGAGCTACCTACCCCTTGTTTTGCATTGTGTCTGGTGCGCTGGCTCTTGATCTCAGCTGGGGTTTTGGGGCCCTGCTTCGAACCTGAGGAGTTTAATGTGTCATATGTAACTCAGCAGAGACTGAGCATCCTGCAGTGCTGGCCAGCAGCAGCAGGGAGCCCCCTTGTGTGTTCCGGTACATGTTTCTTGGCGATGTGCACTTTTGAAAAATGCTCTTTCTGTGACAGAAAGAGCACCAGCTTTTCTTTTAAAACACTAATATCAAAACAATTTTTACGAGACACATGCCTGAGTAGTGTTATGTGGTTGTTGCTAATATTTGGATGTTAAAGTGTTTGTCTGAGACCTGCCTTAATTCTTCTGCAAAAGTAGCTGGATAAATGTCCCTCTTTCTCACTGCACAGCTATGTATCCCACCATAAAACAGAAAGAGGGAAGGGCCCTGGCAGCTCCCATGTTTGCTGACACTTTGCAGCTGCTGAAGGCTGTTCTTCCTCAACTGCTGCCGCTGCCGCGGAACCAGCCTGGGAGACATGGACTGTGAGAACAGAGAGTTAAAGCTACTGCACTCCCATGGTGTTCGGTAATGTCTCTTTTAGATTAATGCCTTCCAAGCACAACCTATGCTTTTGTGTTGCCATGTAGGGCGATGTCAAGGAGCTGTGTGGTATTGAGCACACCGAGCAGCCTGCACAGCAGAGAGCAGGGACAGTGCCTCCAGCGGACTGCTGCTAAATATTAAGGGGAATAATACATGGGTTGGCTGAATTTGAGGAAGCTTATAGCCTGTTCTGTGGATAAAGGTTATACAGAGACTTCCAAACCTTGTAAAATCAGCTCGAACAGGGACAGATATGAGAGGAAAGCCTCCAAACGTGTCCATACAGCCAAGGAGCCTGTTGAAGCCAGAGGAGGGAACTCTGACTGTGCCAGTCCCTTGCCTGACAGCAGCCCCTACAGAGCCACCATGCCATGTGTCAGTGCCAACAGTGTCCTCTGCAGGACTCCAGCTGTTTTGAGAAATGGTTTTACCTTCAGAAAACATCAGTATTGTTGCATCTTGTTAATGAGCTCTGCCTTCCCTTCAAGTAGTGTTTTTGTTCCCAAAGCAGTGAAAAGACACACCAAAAGACATGAGGAAAGATGAGTGTTCCCAGCTGCTTCTGGCACCTTCCTTCACATTTTATTTCCTTCTGCTATTCCTTCTGCTCCACCACAGGGGAGTGTGCTGGTCCTCACCTCTTCAGTTTGGGGAGATGCATGCTCAGCACGCACATGCACATCATCATCCTGACCCAAACTGGCACTTGCTGCCTCAGCAGAGAAGGTAATGGGAAGTTGGTTTCTGGCTTATACTCCCACCCAGCCCTTGGCAGCAGAGCATGAAGAAAGCCATCTCACATCTCACAGAGCAGGTTTATATAAGATATTAGGAAGAGATTCTTCACTGTGAAGGTGGTGAGGTACTGGAACCAGTTTTCTGTAGAAGCTGCCCCCCATCCATGGAAGTGTTCAAGGCCAGGTTGGATGGGGCTCTGAGCATCCTGGTCTGGTGGAAGGTGTCCCTGACCATGGCAGAGGTGTTGGAACCACTTGATTTTTGAGGTCCCTTCCAACCCAAACCATTCTATGATCACACATTTGCACCTGCTAACAGAGAAGGTGAAGTTAACAACCATTTGAATTTGAGGCCACTTTGCCATCTCCCTGAAAATACTTCTCAAAGGCATGAGTGACTCTGTAAACACACAGCAGTGGAAAGCTGCTCTAAGATTTAAACCCCATGGACGTGAACATCACAATGAACTAAAGCCAAAAAACCCTTTTGTGCATTTAATCAAATAAGGACTTTGTCAAGGAAAGCTTTGATTTTCCCTCTATAGCTTTCTCTGCCTTTTGTTTAAATATGCTCTGGCCATATTCTGCCTCTGACCGCTACAGTGTGATGCACTTTTTGGAAAGACTTTGATGATTTTGGAAGAATTTATACATTTCTACTTCTAATTCTCCAATTCAGTAAATATTTTAATTTCTGATTCACTTAGGTCTGGCTCTAACCCAACTTGCATGTCTCTAGGCCTCAAGAATGACATTTAATTTTGAAAGCATTTTGCCAGGCTTGGCGAGGTAAGAAAAATGAAGTTCTCATTAAATGAGGGAAGGCAACATGTTGTTTGGTTTGTAGTTTAATGTTATTGTCTCTGAACAGCTTCTCAGGGAGTGGCTTTGGACTTGAACAACAAATGCATCCCTGCCTCTAAGCATAGCAAAGTTTTGCATGAGTAAAGCAGGAAGTATTGTTTAAAGTGAACTGGAATTCCCTAGACCCTATACAAAATACATGTGCATAATTTGCTGAAATAATGTGAATTTTTCAAGGTGGTCAAGGAACTTTGCTCACTTTTCACACTCTCAACAGTCCCTCAAAGCACAGAAAGAGCAGAAAGACGCAATGAAAATTAAATGGAAAAAAAATAAAAAAGAATGAAAGGCAACCAGAAAGGTAGCTATGAAATAAGGCAGAAATGAAACTCTACATTAACTATCTTGGAATACTCTTTTCACCCTTGAGCCTGGTTTGCTGGGTACCTACCCCAGAATTATCTGCATTCATCATCAATGGCATTTGGCTGTTCATGAGAATTCTTGCTTTTCCTTCATTACTGCACATAAAGTAGACTCTTTTCTTTGTCCCCTGCTGCTCATTACCTGATTTGAAAGAGTCATTTATGAACACTTTTCTGTTCTTTTTTTTTTTTTTGAGATAAAATATAACACTTGCCAATACTGTAGTTAGAATAGGAAGCACACAATTATGCAATTTCATGTCCTAAAGTAAGGCCATTCTGTTCTGAGGCGCGTGGCTGCACAACACAGCCAGTGTTACGTTCTTCTGTGATAGTTTAATGATTAAATGAACGAGGTGCACAAGGATGTCACTAGGCTGTTGAAGCCCTTGTGAAGGTTCCTTCCCAGCCTGCAGGACTCATCCTTCTCCTTGCTGGAGTTGCAGCACTTCAGGTTGGTGTAAAAAATGTCCTCATTTTAAAAGCAAGGTTGTGACAGCTCCCTGATGGAATATGGTGCACATTTTATGACTGTGTACCCAAAATTAGTGAATAGAGAGTTTTTTTCCAGAAAAGAGGAGGACAGACTGCTGAAATATTTTTAGGTGCTTAATGCTTCCTGGGAGCTGTGATAATGGTACAAACATCTTCAGAGGTCTGGTTGTGTTGCTGTGTCTCCTGAGTCTCAGAGAGTCCCTTGGACATCCTGGCGTAGCATTTTACCACACTGGGAATTTCCTGCTACCTGCCAGACAAGCAAGTCAGCTTTGAGCAGAGGTCACTGTGTGCTGGGTTGGAGAAGCCTGAGGTTATTACACGTGGAGAAATTTGTGTCATTGTTCAGTATTTCACTGACCACATATGCTCAGAAGCATGATTTCATGGACTTTATTTGATGAAGTAGCCAATGCAAATATTAGCAAAGAAATGATACTGCCAAACTTGCAGGTGGAAGCCTGTGGGATTCTGTGGAGCTCATATGGCAGAGAAATCCTGGCCAAACACTCTGCCAGTTTGAGGGAAGCTCACTGCAGAGTGAACAACGCTTTCCCCTGTGCTTAGCCCTGTGTGCTGGCCACCGCTGGTGCTAAATAGGGCTTTCAGTCACCAGGGGGGTTTCACTAAAATGTGCTGGACGTCTCCATAGGAAACTACAGTGGCATCAGACCTTACCTTGTGGTGCAGTTCACAGGCAATGTTAGGTCCTGTTTTCCAACACCATACCAGCTGTTTCCTCATTCGCCACTACAACAGCTTGTCCTGACGAGTCCTCAGCTGGTGGTGCTTCAGCACTTGACAGTGAAGTGGCATTTCATTAACTCCACTCTGTTTTCCTGACATTCTTCTCAATGACACTGACATACTGTAGAGCTACCTCAAAAGTATTTTAACTACATCCCTTTAGGTAATTTACACTGCTGATCACCTTTATTTACTTTCTAGTATTTAAATGTATTCGGGCTAATGAATGACAGCAGGCAATAAATTCTTTCTTGCTGCTGGTACTGAAACAGCTAACTAAGAATTCAGCCTATCCTTCAGCTGCTGCTGCACTGCTGAAATGCACACCTAGAAATCAGACCACTGCAACTCACCCTGTTGTCATAAAGCACAACCTTTCAATCCATTTCTCAGCAAATCACTATTAATTCCTGAATCAGGCAAATTTTGTGAATGTGACATAGCAAATATAGTAATATATAGCAAGTTCCAGGCATTTTATTTTCTGATGGAGAGTATTATTTATTGTAAATATTATGAGCTTAACGGCAACAGATGAGTTTACTCATTTAGCTGCATAATCCATTAGTCTCTCTCCTAGACAGTGACCTTCTGTAAGTGTGCAGGATAGGTGCAGTGTGGTTTTTTCCAATAGTGTATGTATGGTATCTCCAAATTTGATGGACCATGAAGAGAGACAGTGAGCCTTTGTATTACAACAGATCAGTGACACAAGCTCAAGAGTGTTTGTGATGGGCAGGGATTTAAGCATTCCCAGCTAGTGAGCGAGTTGAATACTCCGAGACAAGAATCTGTCCAGCTGCATGTCTGGCCCCATGGCCAGTGTTTCTGGAGTTCAGCTATATGTGAAAATCATATTTCTGCTGCCTAAAATTCCTATTCAAATGGAATAACCTTTTTTTTAAAAAATAAAAGAAGTTAAGAACAAAGACATGCAAATAGGCAAGTCTGATAATGTGCATACATCCCTAGGTAGAACATCTTATTCTTTGGATGCTTCCTGCAAAAATATTAAAAAGAGCTTTTAATTGGATTAAAGCCTGCAAGAGGAACATTTCTGCATAAATGGGGAGGGGGGCTGTTATACTGAGTTTACATCTCTTTCCTAAGAATGGATTGTGATACAGACAGGAAACTGGTGATGGCATTATGAGTAGGATTATTTGTTCCTTGCTGATGGCCATTAACATTGTCAGCAATTTGCATACAGAAAAAACTCAGCTGCCTCTCCTGCAGAGATTACAACCTGAATTCATCATTGGCAGCACACCTCAGACATTGCACAGTAAATTCAAACCACAGCACAAAAACTTCCAAAGAATTAAGGCGTTTAGTTGGGATTTTATCTGCAGCACGTTGGCCTTTTTAACAAGATCAGGTGCCTTTTGGTGGAAACAAACAGAATTGACTACTGGACCATTAGAGGCAATACCTCAGAAATAGCCTCCAAATGGACTTGTTTCCCTTCCTGCAGACAGCTCAAACCAGACAAAGGAATAAAAAAAAAAATCAAAAGAAAACAGAAATTACTGTAAGCAGAAGAAATTTGACAAGGCTGCAATCTCAGCTTGGGAATTCAAATCAAGTCTTGTTTTCTCTTAATTAGTTGAACATTTGTGGCTGAAATTACCTAGAATGGGATGAAAAATGCTGCTGACTGGTGCAAACACACATTTTCCTCCTCTCTCCTGGGTTAGTGACTCCATGAAGGCTTTCAGTGCCCTGCTGGGAATGAGGTGAGCAATGTCAGCTGGGTCAGCAGCTATGTGTGTGCAACCTGGGGCAGTGGCTGGGGCAATCCAGTGCTCACCCATCCAATGGGGACCAGAGCAATCCCAGGAGGAAAATGAGGGAGAGATGCAGCCCATGGACACACACCACACTGCTCACCCATGAACCCCACCTGTTCAAAGGCTCTTTCCTTCTCTGCCCTCTTAAGCTTCATCCCAGTTATTGGTCTCACTCATACCACTCATGTTCTGTAGGATAAATATGGACCATTATGCTCCGGGTGAGGAATTCAGTACTCTCTCTCCGCTGCTGCCAACAGTACACAGGATATGATGTTCTGTTCTTATTGTTGGCTGCCCTCACTTATCCTTGGGTATTTCTACCCTTTACTGCCCTTTTTACTTCCTATTTCTTCTTCAACTCCATTTCAATTTTTAATCCCAGTCAGTGAATGACCTACTTAACCTATGAGTCACCTACCCTGTATAGCATTTCTTTTGAACCACCATGACATCCCCACAGAAAGCCTACCTCACCCCAGCACCTGTCTGTAAGTGTGAAACAACTTTTTCTGTGTGGGAAAATTTTATTTAGGTTGCAATAATGTTTCACTTTTTGAAATTTTCCTTTATTAACAGGCCTTAAAGGACAGGAAAATGTCTTTGATACTCATCTGTCCAGTTTTCTAACACAGTGTTGGAGTTGCTTTTTAATAATAAGTTCAAAATAGGCATGAGCACAGAAAAACTGTATTGTTTTCAGCTCAGATTGTCTTTTATTGTGGAAACCAGCTGGCCTTTGCAGCATCATATCAATTGCACCTTCATAAAACTCTGCAGCCACTCTGGTGAGTTTTGAAAGTGTAATCCATTTTTCATAGCATAAGACGGATAAACAGAACAAATTAGGCACACAGATAATTTAAATTCTTATAGAATATGTGATATTATTTCTAACAACCCCCCCAAAAATAGTTAGAATAAGATCTTCAAACTCAGTTAAAGCAAGATAACTAAGTCTGGATTTTCCCAAGAATTGCATGTCCAGGATGAGTAGCATTTTCCTATCTTTAAGTTCGAGCACATAAATGCCTTCTGAAATCTCTCTTGGCTCTGCTCCCTGCCCCGTCAATGTTAGGCCTTTTAAGTTCTTGGTTTAGCACCTAAATCTGTAACGCCTGATTTCTGAGTGCAGCCCTACAATGGCCACTGCCAGTACTCCAGGAAAATGCCATTGGAGTGCTTGGGCTTGGCTTTTCAGAGCTGTCTTTAAGTGCATTTCTTCTAGTGCTTATCCCAATGGAGACTCCGTAGTCTTGGCTGTTCCCTAATTCCAGAAGGAGGAATTTCTGCTGAGCGCTCCAGCACGCAGCCTTTGCTCCCCTCTGATGGGGCTGTCTTAGAAACATCTTGCTCATGCCAGCAGCTCTGCTATCCCACGGGCAGCCCTGGGTGAAGGCTGGTGCCTGTCTGGGGTGTGGGATCAGACATGGGGACTGTTCTCAGGGGTCAGCACACCCCGTGATTTGTTATCAGACAGGTTCTGGCAGTGTGAAGGATCCCCTGCTACTGCAACCAGCTGTTTGCTCTCGTTCAGTAACAATTCGGCTGCTGATAGAAAGGTCTTGTGGGGACATTCAGGAACTGGAGGGGACACTGCCTTGGAGGCTGATCCTGCCTTTCCGCCCTTGACACTGGCTCTGTGCCTACTCACAGGATGAGGAGACAATGCTAAATTCCTTCCTTTGGTGTGTGAAGAACTGACTTTGGACAGAAGGACTGGAGCACTTCATGCTGGAACATGGTGGTGGGCACTGTGTTGAGGAGGATGACTGACAGCATTGGTGCAAGGGGCAGGAAATGTGTTGTACTGTGAGACCTACCATTTGCTTTACTTTGTTTTGCAAGATGGGACAAAATGGGAGTGGGATTAAAGTAAGCTTTTCATGACTTCATTACTCTGGTGGTATGAAGAAAAGAGAAAGTATTCAACTACTTTCTGCAAATTCTGCAGAGTCTTGTGCAATAACTCAGTACTATTTTGCCCCAATATGTGTTGAGGTAAACAGCAAATGCAGAACTCTGCAAACACTGTGCAGTAATGGAGTTGTGAGGACTTTAATGCATTCAGATGTGTTGCCAAAATGCTGTACCCATCCTATGGCTTTACTTCCATAATCACGGATGCAGCTTTGTATGCTGGAGGCCCTGTATCACATGATGGAAGCAGTTGTACATCAAAAGGCAGTCTCCACTGCTCTCCAAAAGCAAAGCTGAAGTGCTGTGTGCTCCCAGCCCAGAGCCCTTTCTTTACAGCTTTTGTCAGAAACAAACCAGCTGGTGCTTCCTCTGTTGGCCCAAATCGTGACATTAACAAGTAAACTGCTGGTTAGTACTTCAACTGTAACAGGAACAGAGGTTTTCAAAGCAACAATAAAGTTATTTGAGAAGCAAAGTAGAAAACCAGCAGCAAATCCCTAAGGGGGACAGTAATTTTGAAGTTTGCTTTTGCTCTGCTCCTGGCTACACTATTTGGAGTCTCTTTCTTGTCAGCCCTATTTTGAAGGGCTGCATAAGTGATTATGTGATTATTGCAGCCTGCCTGCAACAGCACAGGCTATAAATGTATAGATGAGTTTGTGGCGTTTTCCTCCTTATTTCTGCTGTGTTTTTGGGTGGCTTCAGGTGGCAATGTTGTTGATATTTAAAATTGGCACGTGCCCAGGGGCTGCTGCTCTCCTGTACACTAAACTAACAACTGCCGAGTGTTGGCAAGCTCACAAGCACCACTGTTTTGGGAAATGCAATAAAAGAAATACTCTCACATGCACAGTCTGCCCTTTTCTTGACTTCAAAAGGAGCTAGAAGCTCAGTTCATCCATGCACAACTTTGCTATACTTCCACATCACTCCTGAAAAAGCAAGACAAGTATCATGCCAATGGGAGTGTATCTCTTTGGAGACAGCAAGAAAAAGCAATGAAAGCCAGGACTGGATAATGAAAAAGTTGTCCAGGGCTGGCAAGGCTATAACACTGTTTTCAATTGTGACTTTTCCAGGTTCAAGTATCTCTGAGAATTGTCAGCCTGGCATGTGCCGGAAAAAGGTCTGTGATTCATCCCCTGTTAGCTAATTTATTTCTGGAAACTAATTACAGAGCATTTTTAAAGCCTCCTGTAATATTATGATGGGCGTCTATTTAAGTAAAAGGAGTTGAAGCAATCTGGTGAATGATGGAATATAATTCTGCATTGCTTTTCTTTACCCTGAGTAAAGCATGGCTGGCAGTTGCCCACAAATCTATATTACTTCTAATGATATGGCATTTTTCACACTGGGGAAAACTCACTCAAGCAGTTACATGTGTTAAGTAACACACTTTTGTAGGTGTCTTTTTCTCCTGTTTTCTTTTTTTCAGTTTCCTATTTTGAAACGCAGCTCTTGGGTTTTGCTTTTAGTGGCTGTATGGACTGGTGTTCTTACAGTTCAGACTGGTGTTACTCAGGATCTGCTGGACTTTCTAAAAAGTAGTTACCTGATTCAACTTCTTATTTAATATATGCTTCACACACTGTGGAGCTTAAATTCACTTTCCTTTCCAAGTCCGTTTCAATGAGCAGAGAAATGAACAATAATAATGTGTTGAATTTAGCTCAGCATTTTTCCTCAGCCTGGCTGTCTCCTAGTCTTCTTCCAGAAAGGGTTGTACTATGTATTACCTTGCTGTGGACGGCTATACTGCTCTGCCTTAAATCTGTGAAGGCTCAGTGAGCTGAAAGAAAATACTTTATATTCCTTGATATCACCACATGCCAAGAGGGCAATTTTTTTTCCAGCCAAACCCTGTCTTTTTCGTTCTCTGATGTAGCATAGAAATATGGCTGTTAATGTACAGGTTTTTATCTCAGCTGAAGGCCTCTTAAAATGACACTGTTATCTGTTATCCATCAAACAGTGTCAGAGGCCAGATCCAAAGTAAGCAGATTTCTAGGGTTTGCCTTCTTTCTGTCCAGAAGTGATCCAGGGCTTGAGGACATGCCAGACAATACGTTAGTTTTCAAAATTGTACTGCTTTTATGTATGCATACAGATGTATAAAATACAAACGTAATGTGTATATGTTATATAGTTACTACATAAACAAGTGTGAAAAACCAATATATGCAAGCATTTTTGTTTTTCTTTTTCTGTTATAAAAAAATGCAGACTTACAACTCTTTTGAATATGTATTTATTTTTATCATCTTGTGCTGAAGAACTCTTTTTCTTTTCCCCACTATATAGTTCTTTCTCCCAATAGAAACAGATTTTTTTTTTATTTGTGCAGCCATTGTCTGGTACAGTAATATGACTCATCCCCCAAATCCTGGGATATAGAGTAAATCATCTGCAATCCACATTTACAACCATTCATTCTCAATAACACAATCCCAAAAAGAGCTAATCCTTTATATTTTTTTTTCAGGAGAAAGTGAGTGTTTTCCTTTTGGAAATGTCTTCACTGGTCATTGAATGCCTTTCCTGTTCACTTTTGAAAGAACACAATTAAGTATCTGATTAGATCTGTCAGTGCAGTCAAGAGAGCAGGAAGTAATGGCCAGGCAGAAATACCTTTCTACAGCAGCCAGTGACTCATTTACACCAGGGATCCATCAGCCACACGATGCTGCTATAGCAATCAACCCAATCAAATGCTGAATGATATTTTAAATATTCTTTAATTGATGAGATTTTATTTTTTTTCCTCAAAAGGAAAAAAAAATTATTTGCCAGCTGGAATAGTTGGGATACTTTCCTCTGTCTGTGGGGTTGGCTTCGATTAGAGCTGTTCAAGGAACAGAGTCCGCTGGTCTGGACAAATACTCACTCCTGGCTTTTCTCTGCCTCCTGCTCAGCTGGGGGCTCACAGTACACCCTTAAATGGTGGTGGTGGATGCCCAAGGATCGTGGCATGAGATCCCATGTGCTGCTCTCTTTAGCTCAACATCATGTTTTAGGACTGAGCCGAAAGGAGTGGGTTGGTTTTGGCTGATCTCCCTTGCCTTCTATACCAGTTAATTTGTCCCATCCCTTCCTCCTCAGGCCAACAACTAGAAGTCGACTTTATTAAACTGGTATCTGCCTGCTGGAGTGAGTCCAGAGGAGGCCACCGTGTTGATTAGAGGGACGAAGCACCTCTCCTAAGAGGAAAGGCTGAGAGAAATGGGTTTGGAGAAGAGAAGGCTTTGGGGTGACGTAAATATTGCCTTCCAGAACCTGAAGGGACCCTACATGAAATGGAGAAACACTGTTTACAAGAGCATCTAGTGACAGGGCCAGGGGGAATGCTTTGAAACTGGGAGTAGGTTTAGATCAGATATTAGAAAAAAATTCTTTATTGTGATGGTGGTGAAGCCCTGGCACAGGTTGCCCTGAGAAGCTGTAGCTGCCCCATCTCTGGAAGTGTTCAAGGCCAGGCTGGATGGGGCTTGGAGCAACCTGAGACAGTGGAAGGTGTCCCTGCCCATGGCAGAGGGGTTGAACAAGATGATCTTTAAGGTCCCTTCCAACCTAAACCATTCCATGATTCTATTATTCTGTGTCAGTAGTGGTTTCCTCCAGGGGGCTCTGGAAGCATCGAAGGCTGTGTACCAGTCAGATAGTGACCAGCATTGCTTCCAGTGTCCAGCTGGCATTGCTGGCTGCAGCTTCCAAGCCAGCTGGTGAGGATATGATGCTAAGTAAAGGGGCCCAAAGTATCCTTCAATTATGCTGGAATGCTTTACTGAATAACAAAACTAATAAGCTGCTTTGCAGCACTGAGGTCCTTTGTGAATCCATTAGAAAAACCCCACTCATTTTCTTTAGGATCAGGATGGAAAAATGACTCCACAACAAATACCATATCGAAATCCTGTTTATTTAATTACTGCAACTCAGCCTTAAGGCTTAGATTATGTATCCAAAGATGTACTGATGCCCACTGGTTTTTTCAGGATCATCTTTTTAATTTGTAGTGCAATGACATCCACATCCATCACATCCCAGAACAAAGGGAAAACTTTGTGTGAGGTTACTTTTTGATGCTGTCTGCAGAAAACAACAAAGCAGTCTTATCATCCACATTTTGGGGTTTGTTTGCTTGCTTTTGGTGGCACTGATCTGTAACAGCTTGAGAACTATTGAAATATATTGTTACACTACAGTGATCTTGTCAATATAAATTCATTGTACGAGGATGGAACTGCTTGATTCAGTTATATGATTGTATCAGGCAAGTGTCCATTAATTTTCTGTTGATGCTGAAGGAAGGAGGGTGACAATAAATCTGCAGAGTGACTTTCTAACTGAGTGGTTTGGAACTTTGTGACCTGTGTACATTGAAACCCATGGAATTTTTATTGCTTTTCCACCTTTTAGCACAGTGAGTACATTTCTGGGTATTGCTGGATATTGGTATATGTTATCCTTAGTGCATGTTTAGGTTTAAATCACACTAGCTGTGTGTTTGAGGCCTCTGCAGTGTGTGACATGGAGGAGAAATCGGCCCTTAGCAAGGTACTTTTAGAAAGTGCTGATCATCCCAATGGTTTGTTAAACACTCTTTGGACAAATATGCAGACACTAAACACATTACTAAATCTTCCTCAGACAAATGTTGCAGCTGTGTGAGGACACAGCAGCTGTACGTGATACTTGAGAAAGGGAAGTGCAGAATGCTTTTTGTTTTGACTTTTCAGGGCACTAAAGGCAGGTTGCATTAAATTACCCATGTCATGCTCTCATTATCACACAGATGTTACTAGTCTTCTCTGTCCAAAAATGATGGGAGCCTTTGTTGAGAGTTAAGTCAATAGATTTTGCTCGTCTCCGAGGCTGCAACATTGGCAACCAGCTTTCTCGCTGCATTGGTGGTAAAGAGCTGATCACCTCCTGATCAAACAAAAATTGGCATAGGTTGGCCATGTTTTTAGGCACATTGCTGTTACCACATCTGTAACCTCCCTCAAGGCCATAGTAGCAAAGCAGCAGGATACCAAGATACAGATATTACAAGGCTGGAAAAAAATGTAATTTATGGATCTAGACCCACTTTCACATTATTTTCATGTTTCTGATAGCAAAGACAAACTGTGTGTTGTGAGCAACAAGTTTGCTATGGTTGAGTAAATGAAGCATAGTGGATTTTGATAAGAGTTAATTATTTTGGGAGAAAAATGTGCAGCATCATCAGCTTTAAATAGTTCAAGAGACAAGGGAATTAACAAGATGCCTTATGAGGTGAATTAATGTACCCATCAGAAATTATTTTTTGCCTTTATTATAGTGTGTGTGCAGATTGTCAGGACTTTGATGATATCTACATCTATTAATCAATTCAAAATTCACTGAAGGTGAAAAGGAGGAAAGTAAGAGTCATTTCTGATTTGATATTAGTCACAAGTTCAATGCTAAGGTCTGGTAATTGTTTGAATAGGACCTCCCTTTGCTAGCTAGTCAGGAGACACTGAATTTTATTAAATGGGATTACGGGGTCATGATATGGTCTGTATTGTGAACAGTATTTGATCAAGGAGAATACAATGAAATAACCTTCAGACAAGGCTGTCAACACACAAAGACACCTTAAGTGAAAACTACTTTACTATGAAGCAGATCCAACAACCTTCAGGAAAAATTTCCTTTGTCTGTAAAAGAAAGATACTTAACTGTAGACTTATAGATCAGGTTCAGAACTCAAAAAAAAAAAAGGCTTCCATTTCATGTACATCAAATAGCCTGCTCCACATGGGCTCAATACAGTGAACGGTCTGGGGGTGGGCCCTGCCTGCTAGCCTGAATAGACAGTCAGCTTTGATGTCTAATTCCCAAAGTGGTTTTTCTAAGGAAGCTATGGGTTATATTTGATGCCTTCTCTACCAAATCTGGGGTTGTCACTCTCTGCTCTGCAGACCAACATTGTACCAAAAAAAAGCAGATAAAGTGACGAATAACCCATTAGAAAAAAGGTAGTCTATTTTTTCCTGCCAAAAGTGCCTGCTCTGTTAGACTGAACTACTACTTCATCTTCTTCAGGAAATACTGGTAACAATCAGTGGATAAATTCATAAGTGTTAAGAAGACTAAGCTGAATGTGATGTGCTGTGAGATCACAAATTCAGTTATGGATTATGACTGTCTCATAACCCAAAGCTGCTTTAATCCAAGTGTATTCAGTTCCTGAATATTCCTATGGAAACAGTGCCCAGTGCTGGTTTACCATTCCCATCCAGCAAACATGTTGAATACAGTTCATGAAACATGAAAACAGTTCCTGTTTCCTCCTACATCCTATATAACAGTGGCTTGTGACACAGGGAGGTACCAGGGCTGAGCCCTTCCTCTTCCTTGCTTCTGCAAATGCTGGGATCAAACTATCTGAGAATAGGGAAGGGCTGGCATCATGTCAGCCAAGTCCTGCTGGACCATGTACAAATACTCTGACCATAGCTCAGTACAAGCAATGTGGTGTTAGGTGGAGCCATGAAGGTGTAGACATATTGTGACACTGAGGCAGGAGTGATCAGGACTGCCTCGATTTTCTTACCTGAGGTTTTACCTGATGCAGCAACCAAACTTTGTATTGCAAAGTGGATTGTTAGAAAGGTGCTGCTGGAGGGGAGACTGTGCCACAAGGAAAATTGCAATATGGATCATGAAAAAAGATTAGGCAATGAAATTTAATCATCTTCCAGTAGCTGCATGCAGCAGGATATGGCTGACTTGAATGTCAGTGCTCAGGGCAGTGTGTCAAATGAGTGTGTTTCAGCCACGTGTCTCACTGATGAACTCAGGAACCAAAAGTTCACAGGATGTTCTGAGCATGTGTGAGAAGAAATAATTTGAAACTGCATAAAATGGATAGTCATGAGGAGAGGAAGAGGGAAAATACATAAGGAAATGTTAAAAGCCTTTTGCAAAAGCCCATTAACAGTTCTGCTCAGGCACAATAGAGAAGAGAGTGAAGTGTGTGTAAGGAAGACTGAAGTGAGTCACCTGGGTAAAACACCACTATGACCAAAAGCCCTATTTGGTTGCTTTTAATGACAAAATACTCAGAGCAAGTAATTTTTCCTTTCTGTGTCACTCCTGTGCATGGAAAATTATGATCACGGTTCTGAATGCTCTTTCACCACAACAGAAAAAGGAACCATGTCATTAATACAAGTTATCATTGTGTGTGTGTAAACTGTAGTTTATTACTTGTGATTTTTTTTTTGTAGGATCCTATGAAGTCATCAAGGGTTCTTGAAAAATAAAGAAAACAAAACCAAACCCTGACCAAACAGAGAACTCAAGTGGAGTGAATTTTCAGTGAGCCTGGATTGGTCATATTTAACTTCAAACGTCTGGTCATCAGCTTAGAAAAAGTACTGAGAAAACAGTATTAATTAGGACACCTATACGTATCTGTCACTTCTTTACTCTTCATCCCTGCAGCCTCAGGGCAAACTGCAGGAAAAATGCATAATAGAAAAGGACACTGGGGCTTTCAAAGCTGTGGTGCTGTGGCTTTGCTTATTCCATTGCAAATATCTGGAAGCTGAGAAGGAAACCTTTTCCTAAGTGGAAACAATAACATCAAACACAGCTGTTTCTTGTCACTTTTTAGTGTGCAGTACCAGTCTCAATTTGGCATGAATGTAGTTATTTCATTAGCAACTTGAAAGGTGAAATCACCCTTTCAAAGCTGAGCCTTTAAAATGAAAGCATTTTGGTTCACTGCAACTCAGAAGGCCTCACAGCAATAGTAAATCTCTCCATGTGACAGCCTTTCTCCTCCTCCGTGCCTTGTAAAGTCTGAAACCAATTCTGCAAAGAGTAGTCATTCAACCTGCTTATAAAATTCCTTTGTGGGAAATGCAAATATCTGGTAATGTGAAGGAACAGAAAGACAAAATACCAATTCATTTTATGAGACATAGTGATGGATCACAGTGTAACACACTTTTGGGACTGCAAAAGAGGGAGCTCCTCTGAGTTCACATGGATTCAGTGATTATTCATGACTGCTAACATCCATCTGCAAAAGGGCAGGGTGCTGCATCATTACTGTGCTATTGGAAATGCACAGGAGTGGAGAGCTACCTGAAAGCAGATTCACACACTGGCTCTTGGATTGACTCTTCTTCCATAGCCTGGAAAAGCATTACATAAAAAAATTCTTGTTTGTTGCATTGGGATTTTAGAGGAAGAGCTGTGACATGTGAGAAACAGATCCACTTGGCTCTATAGCATATGCTGGGAAATACTGACATGAAGAGCATGAGTGCTCTGCATAGCCCACATTTCTTCCCTTCTGTGTCACCTGGCCCCTTTTCCAAAGCACATGCGCATAGACAGGCTATGCCAGGGCTGGCGAAGAACAGACTAAGAGAGGTAAATTTTCAAGGAAAAGTGACAGGTTTTGCATAAAAGTCAGCTATGGCATGCTCTGTGACACCTTCAGGTTCGGATCCAGGAGGCAAAACCAAAACCAAGCCCACTTTTTTCACTTTTAAACTTCAGTAAGTGCAAGTATCCTTAGAATACGTGGCTGCAGATTTGGGGCCAGGGCCACAGCATGTGTAGTTCAGTGCAATTTTAGGGAAGGCAGAGGAGATACAGTTTACTGTGGCCAAAGATTTAGCTCTTAGTAATTAATGTGGGAAATCGAGAGGAAAAAAGTCAGTTAGAAAAAAATAATCCTGCATCAACACTGTCATATTAAAAGACTTAATAGCATTGAAATAACCTCATAACATTTTACATCAAGTCAAAATAACTTCCCTCTTCTCCAGCAGCCCTTTCTGGTATGGCTGCTCTTGCTGTGCGCTCCCTGTCACTTGGGACTAGGGCACAGGGAGTGGAAAGATGATGGCTTGGCAAAAATGACTCAGCCAGTGCTCATTTGTAAACTGACAATTGTATACTGGAAAACATGAAGACCAAATGAGTTTGCTTTGTAAACATCAGTGGGAAACATCAGCAGTATCTGGTGTAACTGTTATGTAAGGCCCGAGTGAGGCACTGATTTCTGGGCGACGCCTGCAGCTCCATAACAAACACTGGGAAACACAACGTCAAAGAGAAAACGCAATGTGAGTAAGAGGAAAAACAAGTAAAACCCTAAAAAGCTTGAGAATTCACAAGCTGCTATAATAGATCAATGAAAAGATTATGAGTAGGCATTGAACTCAAGAAACACAAAAAGCAACATCATGCATCAAGAAAAACAGTTCCCCATGCTCTCAGTGTCTTTGTATGAGAGCTTTGGTCGACTCTTAAACAAGGCCTAGGTGTTAGGCTAGACCAAAGGCTGTCTTGCTCCCTCTGTGCCCTGACTGTGTCCCACAGTTCAGGGCAGACACACAGAGCAATTGTGCCCATCTGCTTTGGCTGCTGTCCCCCTGGTCCTGTCACCCAACTGCTCCGTGCCCTCCTGGCAGTGTGAAATGCCGCTGCCCCTGAGTTAGGTCTCTACAGGGACTGCACAGGGTGGTTGGCTGCTAAGTGAAACAAAACAAAAGTTTAAAAATAAAGGAGGGAACTGAAAATTTCTCTATGACTGAGTTGGGTAAGTTTTTTGCAGGAGTTACTTGGGAAGGCTCAGGCTTGGGTGAGTGTAAGCATGCAGCACCCACGGGGCTGCTGGTTCCCAGAGGAGATATTGCAAGTGCTCTCTCTTCAATACTCTCTTTTGTGTCCAATTTAAAAAAAAAAAAAAAGTGTTAGTACTGTGTCACAAGCAGAGATTTTTGTGGTGTGACTGTGAGCAATTAGCAGTGATATGATGCCTCTCCCATTTTAGTACCTGCTGGGTGACCTCTCTTTGGCTTTGACATGCATAGTGTGTGTGTCACATACCCTTCAGGAAAAAGGTATTTGCGTGTGCCACAGAGATGGTAAATTAAGCCAAAGGCTTGCTTTCATAGTATGGTGTGTTTTCTATGTAGTTTTAGCTTGTTTTATATTTTTGCTCACATGCTCCAATTATCTGCACAGCTAAGCTACAAGAGGGGTAGAAATCAGATAAAGATACATCTGAAATGATCTGAAAGAGGGGAGAGAAAATGCCTATATCTGCACAATATTAGTGGAGTCAGTCAAACCAGAACCAGCCAGTGTCTGAAGCATGTGCAATGAGGGGCCTTTTCTGTTATGCCTCTAAAATAGACTGACACTCTATTTCTGTACTGCTAGGCTCAAAAAAAAAAAAAAAAAAAAAAAAAGAAAAAAAGAGGTTAAACTTTAAGCAAAGCAGAAATGAATTGCTGTTGAGCTGCTGCATTGCAGATGAGTCCATGGTTCAGCGAAGCAGCTACACTGCTTACGCTGGGTACTGTCTGAATGGTAAATCAAGAGAGGTATAAAAAAAACCCCTCTCAGCTTTTATTTCATCTGAAAATCATTCTAAATTTAGGGCCTAAAGCTCATCTGTTATAAATGATTTCAACCAGTTGAAATTTTGGGGTTGTTTAACATAGATGTAGGGAAATAATAATTTGAAAGCATGTAGAGAGCACCTCCATCAACCCATAGAGGTCCCTCTGGCCACATGGCTCTTTGGCTGTGAGAAGAAGTAAATTGACTTTAAACTGGATTTTTATTAGCAACAGGACCAGTTCCATACATCTAATCTGCTAGGGAATGAGTACATGGTCATACTATTTTCTCTGAGTTAAGCCTTTGTGTCAAGAATCTTTCTACAGCAAACAAACCCTTTCTGATTGACCTTTCTACTTCTTGCCAATAAAAAAATCCCCAAAAACCTTTATAATTTCTCAGACTATCTCTAACCCCAGTACTTCCCTAGGAACTTTCTGGAATGACCTCTTCTAGAAAGCACCTCCCAAGGTGCTCATCAGCTGTAAATCAAATTACTTTTGTGCTTCATTATTGCTATCTGAATTACAGCTCAGTGACATTTGCAGCAATGATTTACTCTAATTAAGTACAGCTTGAACCAAATACTGAGTCACAACACAGGCTCCCTTCCTGAAAAAAATTATGACACTGATTTCTCAAGATTCAAATTGTAGCAGACAGTAACAGATGTTTAAGTTGCTCTTCTTCTGTGAGGACCTGCACATCCAGATTAAGTGATGAAAATTCCTATTTCTTTTTCATTTGCTTGGCTCCACTTGCCTTTAATGATCAGAATAATTTTCAGAGCAGATCCATCAATGACGATGCATACACCTTAACTGAGCAGCACAATGCTATTGCTTCCAACAACAATTTTTTTGGTTCCTGATTACTATTAGCATAAAAAATTCCAGTCTTGCAATTATTCTTAGTAGATAGAGAGGGGTAGTCATGGTCAAATTCTAATTTTCGTGGCTTCGGAGGTAATTCTTAATGTGATGATAGCCTTCCCAAGCTGATGACTTTAAAGCAGTAGTATTCTACTGCACACTAAGAATCCCATGCAAGCTTCCTCTGACTCATGATCTTCCCTAAATACTTAATGGAAATTTTATTCAGAAAAAAAAGGAAGCACATAAGTACAATTTAAGTAGAAACAAATGATGTTTGCTGCCTTTTTTATGAGATGAATTCTCTGGGTGAAGGCAAATCATAAAATGGTTTCTTTTTTCACATCGACATTGTTCTGCTCTTAGATTTTTGGATGATTGCTGATTGTGGTAACTGGCTGGTATGGCCATTGAACTAGACTGATTTAGATTTTCTTCTGACCATGCACATGCTTCATTGATACTCTAAGTTTTGGTGCCATTTACACTTAATGTTAAGGTAGTTGCTTTGAACTATTCTGTTTCACAGCTAACCAAAAGCAAAATCTGGAACCTTGGAGGACCTGAAGGGAAGAGATGAGCAGAGTATGAAGAGTATGGAAGTGGAGAGGGAAGCACAGGTTATGTAGTCTTTCTCCTGGTGGCACTGTGGAGTGTGCATCCCTGGAGCAGGGGCTGTGGGCTGCGAGGTGCTGCTGCATCCACAGATTCCCCTCCATGGCTCCCAGATGGGCTGTACATGTTTAGCCAGGTCTTGGGCTTTCTCAGCTTCTCAGTTTACTTGTCTGTGTATCAATTTGATACTGCCATGACAGAAGGACATTATGTGAGTTAAGTAATTCATTAGCAGATGTCTTCAAGCTCATCAGTGAAACCCATTACAGAAATTACAGAGCATTACTTTTGAAGATGAAAAATGTTGTGCCTCGCTGCATCTCCTGCTGTTTGTTGTCCTTTCTTGCCTCCTTTCCAGTTTTACTCTATTGGCGCTGTAATATACTTGGGAGGGTGCATGAGAGGTGGCCTCTGTCAGATCGGGTCCTGTGAGGGGTCAGGTCACTTGCTGCACTTGCCATGCCCAGGGTTTGTCACAGAGGCTCTCAGCACAGCAATTCATTGAGAAAAGGAAACATTAATGGTTTTGAGGGCTGATTGAACTGATGTTGGGTCAGACGTGGAATTTACTACTTGTGAACGGAGACAGTTTTCCACTACCCAGCTCTGTCTGTCTGGAGCGTGCAGTTTCTCTGCTGTTTCGGGCAGTGAAGGGGCACTGCAGACACATAGATGCCATGGCTGCCACTTGTGCCAGATGCTGTGCAGTAGAGTAATGGAGTGGGTTCCCTTAACCCTCAGCAACCTAGGAGAGACCACCAAACTTGTTACACTTGCAGCTGTGTCAAAATCAAACTGGTTTTTAAGTAAAAGCTTACTACCTAACCTGATTTGTTTTGTCTTAATTTGGTTTTCCTTTGGTCGTGTCTTAATTCCTGGAATGCTCTGCAGCATCCATTGCTGGAAAACTTTGACAGTTGCTCCTTGATATACATAGACTTTTCTCCAAGACATCTTTTCATGGAAGCTCATTTTGCTGTTGTCATGATGACTTCACAGTCTGTGCCAGTTCTGTCTTTTGGACTTGATTCTGCGAAGTTTTGCACAACCTCAGTGCCTACTCCCATAAGTGGCCAGAATTAGAATTACTCAGCATACCAGGCATTAGTATTACAGGTACTCAATCTAACAAAATATTTGGAGAAGAAAGCACAGAATGAATCAAAATAAAGAGCAAGAGAAGCTGGTGCCAGATAAATGCAGACAGAATTATGACTGCTAGACGGCCGTATTTCCAGCTTCTAAATTTTATCTCAACTATGGTGATAAAGACGGACTATCATTATGTGTGCCAGACTTATGCATTTCTTCCTTTAAAGCATAAGTTTATGCTGGAAGGATCCTGAAGATGCCTGATGCTTAATCTTGGAAATATGAGTTTAACAGAAATAAAGGGTTCAGGAAAAAAAAGGCAAATTATATTTCCAAAACATTTTACTTTTTTGTAATTTGATCCTCTCATGTAAACAAGAGACAATAAAACCTTCTGGGAGTCTTGTTAGCCAACAGTCTCTGAACTGCAACGAAGGAAGTATTTCAAAACTATTTCACAATTGTGTTTGGATGAAACATGTGTTTACTGTATGTAAATGAACAAGACATTCTGTTCTTTTAGGGTTCATCAGATCCTCACTGTGTTAGCTGGTTTGGCATAGGCAGAAAGGTGCCTTCTTCAGAAGATGCTGGACAGACAAAAAGTTGTTTTTCACTAGACATTTCCACACTTAAAAAAAAAAAAGAAAAAAGAAAAAATACACTTTAGTGCAAATTTTTGGCTCAGAAGTCATTTAAATTGATGCTTATTTTGTTAGCTAGAAATAATGACAAAGTATGTTATTTCATGAAAGAGATGTGGAGGCAGAATTTCCTGTGACAATAAATCATTGTTGCATAGTTCACATAGTCAAGCAGAATGTACTCAAAATGTGACTAGCCCAACAGCTTGAAGCTGTTGATTTCTCTGTATGAGAATTTCCTTTAATAGCTTGGGTGCCTGCATATAACCAGTCCATAGCAAGGCACAGTACAGGCAAGGCTCTTTCCAATTAGTGAAGGGAAAGTCCAGGATCCATGGCAGATTGTTAAGCTGCTCTTTTACCTCTCTCTTTGTGTAAGGAAGCTGGTAGTGGCACACTTTATTTCTTTCTTTTTCTGCTCACTGTTATGATATCATTTGCTGAGTTAGGGAGGTTTCACCATTGTGGTGGTAGTAGTTTGCATTTGGATGGGTTTTTTTCTGTTTGCAATCAGAGAATGAACCTAATTGGGACTGCAAGTATGCAAGGGCCAAAAATGTCTGCTGTGGATCACAGCCCGGGGCACTGCATGGGGGTGACATAAAGAGCATGTTACTGTTCTTCAGCCTCCTCTGCATTGCTGTGTCACCACCTCTGCTGTTGACAGAACTCCAGCTCAGACATATGTACTCTCCTCTGCTGGAAAAGAGGATGTGCCTCATGGAAACTGCTGATGGATCTGTTAATCCAGGCGGGCAATGGCCTCACAGAGTGTTGAGGAACAAATGTGGAGCTGCACAGTGATTTATTGTTCCCAGGACAACATGCAACAACAGTTGTGCTTCCACTGCTGACATTACCTGTGAAATTCCTCCATCTGAACTGGCTTTTGTTCTTCCCACCATTCCATGCAGGTACTCTGGCCAGGCTGGCCATGCCTGACTGAAGGCTACAAGGACCTGGGAGGGAGAGTGGCACAAGTCATCCCCTGCTCTGGCCAGAGAGTCTTAGTGATAACTGCTTTTATTGCTCTCTTTCTTCTTCATAGCATCAGTCTTATGACTTCAAATCACTTCAAGATGAAACAAGCATATTTGACATGAAATTTTGCTCCATGTCATGAAAAGAGGGTTGTTTTTTTTGTTTGTTCTTTGTGTGAATATTGAATTGATTGTTTAGTTTCTTTCCGTGCTTCAATCCCATGCTACTAGTGTTCCTAGTGAGGGAGAAAACCTTTGTTTTTCCTCTTATGGTTTTATAAACAGGTTGTTGTTCTGTAAGCAATCAGAGTTTAAACTACACAGGCAACTTTTCCCTGTGTGATCTCTCTAAATCTAAACCTCATCTAAATCCATCAAAAGACTGCACAATTGCCAGTCCAGCAGTGTTTTTTGTAGTAACTCTCAGTTTCAATATTTCACTAAGGGAAATTGTTACAAATGTATCGACACCCATGCACAGTCCACTGATACCATTTATGACACGATAAGGGCATTAAGATGCTCCATCATTTTCTCCCCACGCCTGAAGTGGCTGGTTTTGTGAGATACCACATATCAATCCTAGCTGGAGTCAGTGGGGGTTGAGAGTCCTCAGAATCACAAAGATTTAGGAATGAAGACTGGGGGGTGGCAAACCAGAAGAGCTAAAACAAGGCTGTCACCAGTTCTGAAGAGGTCTCAAACATACAGTTAGGTCAGCTTCTCACAGATAAAGGTCCATCAACAAGAGTGTTTCAATTTGGCTCAAGAACATGCTCTTGAAGCAGGCCTTCTGATCACCTTGGCTGACTGTGCTCTGGTTCTCTCTGCACAGTGGCGTGACGTGCATGTCCTGGGCTCCTTCTCATTACAAATTACAGCTAGAGCTCCAGGAGGGCTCCTGATGTATTCCTACAGCTCACTGGCATTCAGTCCACAGGACCAGGCTGCAGTTAAGTGAGAGTAAAACCCCTGAGACATGCAGAGCGTGGTGTTAATTCCTCAGCACTGATTGCTTTGGTCTCTGTATCCACACTTACTACTTCTTCCCACTGGTGCTACTGCAGTTATCACTGGCTTTAGATTGAGTTTCAGAGATGCAGTACATTCCTACATGCCATTGAAATCAACTGTAGAAGCTCCTATTTTTTGTGAAATGTAAAGGATGGACACATTCCTGAAATCGTATGTGCTGTGAAAGATGTCCAGCTTTTTATCCTGCATAGAAATTTTGTTCTCTTTCAGTCAATAGAAGAACAATTTTTTTTGGGAAAAATTCCCAGCACCCTTCTTTTACATCTCAAATCTGTATTTTTGTTTGATAGGTTGCAGTATTGTCTGCAGATTCTTCTGGATGATTTTTTTCAAACTTAGTATGCTATTTATTTATTTGACTATCTAGAAATCAGTACAACAGTGAAAGCATTTTCAAATAGTAAACATAACTGAACACATAATAAATGTCTAAGACTCTCTTCTAATCGATCACAATGTCAGCTGTTTTACATTCATATGGTAATACAGGGTAGAGCTATCCAAGAGAGAACAATAATTTCTGAATGACATGTGAATACTTATTTAGCCATACACTGGGCAGATGCAAAACCAACACAGATTTGAAAAATCTCTTCTGACATTAGGTGCAGGGATTAATACCAACAGGTACACAAAGATAATTTCTGTATCTTCTGGCATTTGAGTAGAGTTCTGCTGTCAAACAGACAGAGGGCATTTTTTAAAATGACTTGGTCTTGGGTTTTGTATGGTTTTTATTTCCCTTTACTTTGTACTGACTCTCTTCCATGGCTCTATTCCTATCAGCCTGCCTCTTTTTCCATTTATTATATTATTTTCATTAAAATACAGATTTTTACAGCATCTGTCCCGGGGTGTTTCCTGCTCTCCTGCCATCTATTCTGCCTGTTTACCTATTCTGGGTGTTTTGCCATCTTTTACCCATGATCTATGTAAGCCAGGTTTGGAGATTTTGATGTCGTAGCCTGTTGCTCAGCCTGGTTTGTAGAATTGGAGGATGAGTTCTCCAGCTCCCAAAAAGCTTGAAGTATCACTGTTGGAATGCTGGCATATCAACTCCTTCATGGTACCAACTACTGCAGTAAATATTCTGAAATTGCTCTTAATGAAGTGTTCATCATTAACAATAATACAGTTAGCTATTGGACTCCTAACAGAGGTTAAACCGCACAACTTCTAAAGTTAGCTTTACACTAGATACACCTTTCAAACATCCTAACAGGGCTGATATTCTCAGGGGGAGGCAGAACTCATGCTAGGCTGTTATTTGAGAGGCTATTTGGTCTACATCAGCACAGCTTCCTACTTCATCTAGTTCACTTGCCTTTGCTGGCCTCCCACCACAGTGAAGGACAGGGAGTTGCCAGATACTGGATAGAGTCTGTGGTAGCTAATAAAGCAAGCTCATTTTACAAGAAAGGTTTTATTTCAATTGTACTCTGTTTCATCTTTTCACAACATATAAGCCTCAAAGCACAGTGCCTGTAGAGATAGAAGGAGAACAGGGCTTTTGCATCTCTTGGGCAGGGCAATGCTAACTCAAACAGCCAGTGTGGGTGTCACACATCATCCAGTTGTATAGTCATGAACAGGGCACATGGCCCCCCAGGCTGAGCAATCTGCAGCCAGACACTCTTCTGTGGTTGTGACATGGGCTGTGACTCTTAGAGGAGTCCAGAGGCAGCATAATGTACCTGTGTTGTCTCCAGGGCAGAGCTGGGCTGCTGTTACCCCAGTGAAAACACAGCATGGCATTGTTGACACGCGACCACAATAGATCCCTATACACCTATATACACGCATATATATACATGCACATTTCCCATGTAATTTTATGAGCTTGTCGGACACTATAAGGACTGGGGAGGCTGTTGGCAGTGGGGATGGGGAACAGACATGGAAATAGATCTTAAAAGAATGGTTCAAACTGTCCACATCAGAGGATGTGAAAGGGGAACTTGCTGCAGGGTAGGCAGTGACCACATCTGTCAAATGTGCACAATAAAATTATGCTGAGACTGCTTTCCCAGAAACGCCCTAGCAAGTCACTGTCTCCCAACTGGAGCTTTGTCCTCTATTAGTCATAACTCTGAGATAGTGAACCTGAATATAGTAACTGGGATGCAGGTTTGGATGAACAAAAACATCAGGACGGCAATCTGAATATAACCCTGATGGCAATCACAGCAAGAGAAAAGGTATCAAAAAGTATGAAATGAAGATCACATGATATTCCCAGTCTTCTTGCAGTAAACATTTCCTCAGTAGTCCTCCAGTATGCACACAACCTGCCCAAAAGATGAACTAATTCCATTTTCCAATGTGCAGCCACCAAGATTATGTTCTGGTATCAAAAGTCCAGAGATATTTTAATTGAGAAATCCACTTTGTCAGTGCTATTTGACAATTAGAGAAAACCAGAATGCTACATTTTAGGTTTTAGTTGTTTCCATTATCTATTTTTATAATTATTCTTACCCAGCTATTACTTTTTAATCTGGACCTTTTGTTTTTTGGTTGTGGGTTTTTTTTTTTTTTGCATTTTAGAATTTGTTCTAGACTTATAATTAAGCAAAACAGCCAAGTAGAGAACTGATGTAAAAGCAAATAGTTCTGAACTATCAGTGACTGTAGCTAACAACAGACAAACTAAGCACTAAGGTCTATCTGTCACTTTAATTGATAGATATTAGGCCCTATTTCAAAAATTCATTGAAATGAATAACATACAGTTACTCTGGCCTTGCAAAATAAATAGCAATGCCCAGAAGACACACTAAAAACATATCAGGAAGTAGACCTTTTTTCTCTGTTTTATACAACATTTCATTCAATGGAAAAAAAGCCAAGGAATACATTTTTCCAGATGATTTAAGATGTAGTATGCTCATTCTTGTCTTCCAATAGCAACGACTAAAATAGCTTGCTTGTGTAACCAGAGTGTAGACATTATTTTCACTATTGGCCCATACTCCTCTAACAGCGGTAGTTGCTGTAAAACTTCAGTTCTTTTTGAACACCAAAGCATTTGATTTTTCAGGATTTATGTAGGGATATTTGGCCTTTTTTCCCCCAAAATCTACTACCAGGATGGTGATCAGTGATAAGTCCACAAAGAAAGTTCAGCTCAGAACCCAATATGTAAGACTCCAAACTTGAAAGTGCTTTTATGCTTCAGTCTTCTCAGAATGTTTTAAAAAAACAGGGTCTGACAGGTTACGACATCTTGCATCATCATTCAAGGCTTCCCTAAAAGTCAGAAATGTGCTCAGGTCCAATTTTTCAGTTTGCAACTTTTTATCAGTAGCACTGTTTAAAAACAGCTGAACAAATCATAAAAAAAATGTTGTTTAAACACAAATTAAGGCTCAAAACGTGCTCTATAGGCTCTAGATCTGTATTTGATTCTCTCAGTTTAATTCTGCCAGTCCTTTGCCAAATAAATAAATAAATAAATAAATATGAATAAATATGACTCTTCTCTGTAATGCAGAGAAAAACAATTGTATTGCTTTAGTGCAGGAGGCTGCATTCATGCTCAGAGAATGAATGCTGCTGCTGCTGCTTGGATGAATAAACAGATGAGAGTCATTTCAGCCCATGCTCCATCAGGAACGGTGAAAAGAGATGCTCACTTAACTTGAAAATGCAGAAATAAAAAATTATTTTCTTTTTTCTTCAGCCTTTCAGTTTTTCAGTAGAAAGATATAAAGGGAATTTTTTTGATTAATGTCAGAAACCTTCAGGGAATGGGGCTGAACCTCCGTGCAGAACATCAGAGAGGCTGCCCTAAACATTCATGGCAGCAGCTGTATCTTGTCCTCCTGCGGCAGAGGTGGGTGTGTAACAGTTAAACCAGACTGGATCTTAATGGCAGGTGGCCATTATTAAAATCACTATTTGCTAGCATGTACAACTTGCATAAGGTTTTTACCTACATTAGCCAACTTTATTCTGTGGTTATTGCTGGTTGATACTCAGTTCTTCAGTTGTTCTTGGCTGCTCATAATGTCTAAGGGGACCGTGGAGAGGCAGAACTGTCCTGAGGCTGCTCTACAACACACCAATAATGAACTGCCCTGCCCCAGAAGTTCAGTGAGACATAATGTTAAGGAGGCCCTTCTTCTTCTTCTGTTGTAGGCATGGTAGTCCCATGGACCTGAACAAATGTTTCTAGAGGCATCAGTTTTGTACCAGTGATTGTATTTCTTGTAAGAGCACCTCAGACCCACAATTTCAACTGAAATCAGCTCTGCGTTTAGCTTTCACCTTCTCAATTAATTAGCTCACTTGGGCTTTTCTAATTTGCTTAGTAGCTTTACGTAAAGAATGCCTTTTAGACTGCATTAAATACATCTGAGATTTTTTTTACCAGTTCCTAAAGCAGGAAAATGCAGCAGTTGCTAGAGCTCCCATTCCAAATGCTACCCCATCTCTTCATTTTGTCAGAAAGATTTATTAAGGAGAGCAGAGGTCATGCACATTGCAAATGTGCTTCTGCTAAAGCAGCTTATTCCTGGAGGAATAAACACAGACAGTGCTGAATTACTTTGTCATCATTAGAAATTGTCAGAGTCCCATAATGTTCAGGAGAGCAGACAGGTTAGCAACTGCACAGACCAGAAAATAAATGCTCACACTGAAAAATACACTGCACTCCTTAGCCCAGTGCACACAACTTTCCTTAGCTGGTGGTACAGAGTGAGCTGGGCTGCTGAGGAGGAGCCCAGGTCTGAGCTGCTCCTGTGGCTAATGTGGGAGGTTTGCTGGCAAAAGGACTCTCCTTGGTGAGATAATTTCTCAGTGAGTGCCTAAAGAACTTCTTGTCCTTTGAGGAAGAACTGCTAACTATTATAAATAATTTTCCAGAAAATTAGGAAAACAGTCTCGTAAGTATTAATGGCCCATTTCAGTGCTCCAAAGAAAAGTTTCTATGCTTCACTTTTTTCTGAATGTGAAAATGGGATGTGGTAATCACAGTCCTTTCTAAAGAAGCATGACATAAAATCATTAATTTGACAAAGGTATATCGAAGAAATGCTAGTATGTTCTTGTTGCTCTTCTTCATTATCTGTAAAGATGTTAGTTTCAAATACGAGCTTGAAAAGGTTGCTTTGCCATTGGAAGATTCATAATTCAAGGGGTTTGCTTAGCCACTGCCTTCCTAATATTCTGTCAAGGAGGACAGCCATGGGGCAGTGATGCTTGCTGGGGACATGACAGCACTGCACCATTGCATTCATCTGGCTTCTTCTGTGAAAATATATTTAATACAGTGCACATATTGCTGCCACTTACTGTAATTAATAGCAAAGTTGGAAGTTTTTAATGGGCAACTGCAGACTATAGTCAAAACCCCCTGTACTTTCAAAAAGAATCCTTCCCAGATTCCAGACTGAAATAATTCATTCTGGGTTACATTTTACTGATCTCCATCAATAATCTAGACAGAGAGTTTCATTCATAAGTGGTGCCTCACAGCTCAACACTCGCAGGTGTGCCTGCCTCCAGGTCTTCCTTTGCTGCTCAGATACAGTTCCAAACTCCTAATTTAACTGTCTCCATTAAGACTGCAGCAATCCTGCCACTCTTCAGCGTGTCACATACCCCTTTGAAAGACACAGTATTCACATTTTCTTTCAGGACAGAAGCCCTTTCCCTTGTCCTTCCTTGTCTAATTTCCATCAGCCATATGAGGAGCGCGTTTGACTGCCCAGAGATGCGAAGCACAGCTCCTTGGTCCTTTCTGTGTCCCTGTGTGGATAACAATATTTCAGTCTCTGTCTCCAAAGCAACCGAATTTTAATTGACCCAAGTGCTACATCCACACAGGCAGGGCAGGTAAGAAAAACGCCTTGCTCAGGCTGTGTCTTGAGCCTCTCTGATAAAGAGAGATCTCCTTTCTCAGGTTTGCCGTGAACCATCACAAATGTTTATGGACTCTAAAGGTTTTACTGACTAGCTAGTAAAATAATTTGTTAGGATATATGATTTCAGTTGGGAGAAAGCTACAGTGATCAGCTAGTTCAACTGCAACTGTCTCTGATGTATTTTTCCCTCACTTAAAATTCAGGTATTTAATTTTATTTTGCTGGATTCAAAAATTTCCCCTATATTTTTGGAATATATTCATTTGGGCTGGGGAAAGATGCAAAAACACTACCAAAGGAAAAAAAAAAAAAGAAAGAAAAATAGATTCTTCACAGTTCACTAGCAATAACATAACGTATGAGATAAAACAGAGTACCATAGTACCATGCTGCTATACAACAAATTTTACATTTTTGTCCCTTTAGAACTTTTAAAAGATTTTGGAATTTGGGCACCAGCATCATTTGCATCTGTCTATGAGGTGAAATATCAAACATTTTTCTTTAATTATTCCTGGAAATATATGAACAATATATGAAAAAAACCAAACTAAAACAAAAATGAACAATAGTTCAGTCCCATATTAAACTTCTGAGGAAAGGTATTATTGTCCAAATAATAATCACTCAGAATATGGCAAGTAATGCATTGTGTCAATAATTCTGGAATCTTTAAAATGTATATATACATGTGTGCATCTTATATACAGTAGAGATGAAGTTACTGCACATCATCTGTAAGTCACTGCTACCAGCCCTGCAGTTTCCTTTAGCCTCACAGAATGGTATTGTCATGAAAAAGCCTCAAAGGGAAGATATCTATTCATCAGTGTTTTCACAGTTCTTGGGGAGCTTATGGAGACATGGCATATAAAAACTCCCTGAGGCCAAGTATTCAGATCAATTCTGTCTGAGAATTTAGTGGATTTCATGATTCTTTGGGTAAGGAGAACACCATCCTGAAAATGAACACAGGTAGAGCTGAACCCTTTGCCAGATGCTAGGATGAGAACCACGTGACCATTTAATAGGGCAGAATAGAGTGCAAGAAGGAAAAAATAGAGATACTAGAACTACTTACATAGAAAACTATGTATTTTGATAGTTTCTTGAAAATTTCCGTGTCCTAGAATCTGCTAGAACTCTCCTGAGGCTTGTTCCTGTCATTGCACTGACTCAATATAACAAAGAATGCAGCATTTAAAACATTTGGCTCATAGGAAAAAGCTTGTTAGAGCATGAGGCAGCTTTATGGTGTACATTTTTCATGTCCTGCTACTGAAAGATCAAAACATTGTGAAGGATGTGTATTCAGTTGAGAAATGTTAGAAATGCCACTTCTAGTATAAGACATACTTTTAATATGATATCGACTGCACATCTAAAACTGTCAGGCTACAATGAAATTTGTCACCTATATTTTACACTTGTATTAAGTGAGAATGTGAAAATTGACCTTTAGTAGCACCAAGTTTGACGATTCTTGTACATATAAGTGTTACCAGAATGATTTTATAAACCAAGGCTGTCAAACACATCCTGTTGTAATCTTTTGGGAGCCAGAATGCTACACTCTATTTTTTTAAGGCATTTTTACTGTCTTAAAATGTTCTCTCAGGCCATATTAAATAATTTCCAGTGAATTATTTTGTTAGGCAGAAAAGCTTGTCAATGCTGAAACTAAGAATTGCTCTCTCAAGTTAGAGGTGCAAGAAAATCTAATTTGTAATTGAATCCATGTATCCTTTGAAATGAAGTAGCTGACCTAAAAGTAAGCAAAGTGAAATGTTTAAAAGTACAAGAGACAAGTGGTATTCCTGCCTGGTTAGCTGCTAACTTCCAAAGCCACGGCAGCATGGCTCAGGCTTGTGCAGGGCATTCTGCAGTTTGATTTTCCTTTTTGCCCACTTGTTGCACAGTCTGTGCCTTGGCACCACCTGCACTGATGGCTGTTGCTTGCTTAAACTGCATCTTGACAGCCTGAGCTGAGCCCTCTGTTTAAAACTGGGCATAGGCCAGAGAGCAAAGATTGGCTGAGGCTTTCACACAGGTATCTGTACCAGAACACCTTGCAAATATTGAAAAGAGTGATTTGGGGTTTTCTGATTTACTTCTGGGAAGGCATAGAAAAATGCCTAGATGTTGACTGAAATCCTGCAACACTCACTGAAAACAGGGAATTCCCGCTGAGAATTGCAAGGAAAAGGAACTACCCTTGGTATGCTGATATAAACACTGGGTGAAATTTAAAAAATATGCAATTTAATGCAGGACATTTTCCCCAGACTCTTTTATGAGAAAAAAATATGTTAATTAGGTGGAAAAGGAAATCAGCTAAGGGGAGGCAAGAAAGGAACTCCACAGTGAGCAGGACATTGCTGGGTATGAGCTGCCATTAATGGAAGGCAATATGCAGCATCACATTACACCCAGACCAAGGGGAGAGCAGTGGGAGAACAAGCCACAAGCCCCTGCACTTCCCGCTCACTCACTCTCTCACTTCTTTAATTTTACAGTTTTTATCTTGAATATGAGCTCCGTATTTTAAGAGCCGCATATCATCGTATAACTAACCTGAAAAATGGGTGTAACTCCAGCCCAGGCCTTTAGGAGCTACAGTTCTTGCTTATGCTGTGAGGAGAAATGACTGTGTGAATTACTAAATCTCTTTCACGGGCCACTCTTGGACATGCTGACCCATGGGGACAACTTCCAACCTGGCTCCCAAATCCAGCAGCGCTTCACTCGGCTTGGGGGAAGGGCTGCTCTGTCACAACTCTCTGTCTCTCATTAAATTGGGGGTGATATTACTGTCCTCCTGGTGCGTTTTCACAACTCTATTCAGAAACAGGAATGCCTTCATGTCCCTTCCTTTTAGGGAGTTTTTCTGTGAATGCTGATACCCCACACAGGCTCACCTATTTTCTACCAGCCAGAATCTGCCACTTGACTGACATTTTTGCCTGACCTTGGTGTTCTTTCTGGAGCTGAGCTCAGCTGATGTGAGCTCATTAACAATCCTTTCTGTATTCCCCAAATCCCTCTTGGTACTGATGCTAACTTTTTGAGAGTACTGTGATCCTTTCCATTTAAGTCTTGCACATGACATGGCAATTAATCGTCCTCCTTGTGCTGAAAGCTCTTGTTACACAGATCTTCTGGCAATTCCATTATGTCTGCAGTGTTTCTCGAAATGCCATATCGGTATTTTATGTGAGCCCAACACCTGCTGCACTGATGAACATCGAATCAGGGCATTCCAGTCAGGGGCAGACAGGCTGTTCTGTCTGCAGTAGTTCAAAAGGAAGAGCATTCGGGTTTGTCTTTCTAAGCTGCTTTGATGCTGACACCTATGAATTTGTTGTCTCCTTGTTAACATGTCCTATAAATGCTTGTTGTATCTTTACTCCTTGTTTTAAAATGATCAGAATCTGTACACAGTTTAATAACATGAAATGTGCCGGTTGTGTGGAAATGAATTTTGCTTTGATTCCCTGTTAATCTTCATATGGTGTTCTGGAGGACTCTGCTAGGTTTATTTAGTTTTATTTGTTTAAGTTGTGCTTAATACTTGCTGTGCTTGACTCTCCATTCACATCCATGTGTGTAAATTCAGAGTAACTTGTAAAATCAATGGGATTATACCTTAGGTTCAATTGTAAGAGAAAGAGTAACTGTAGCTTCAAGGTTGAGCCTTTAATCACATTGACATCCAGTGGATTTGTCTCTTTATACCAAGTCCTGTATTTCTTTAATGGGTATTAATAAACCATTAATATACCTGTATTTCTTTAGTGGGTATTAATAAATCATTAATATAACAATGATGTAAGCAGATGCCAATAACAGATTGAAAATAATAATCAGAGAACAAAAAATAAAAAAATTCTTTTAGGAAGAATATTTATCTACTTCACCATTAAGCTTCCAGATGATTTTGTTCAGATTTCTTTTAACAGAGCTCTATATTTACATGTCAGTATCAGAACATGGTCAAGATCAATTTACAACTCTAAAAACACCCACACTGCTATAAGGCAACAGTGTGAGGGCATTCCAAACAACTCTGCAATTACCACATTTGGAGTATTACTTGTTAAGAAGTGTGAGTTTCTGATCTCAAATAACATCTTCTCCCTGGTTTATGGATGTTTTTTGTGATTTATTAGTATGTGCATGTGACCCCATTTCTGATGTGACTGTCCACCTTTAGCATTTGGACTTTCAGCTTGTTTCCCCTTTGATAAATGGGTCCTCTGTCAAAATGACTTGCTGAAATTAGTGGAACACTTGTACGCTATGTCTGCATATAAGGTTGAGTAATTGGGGGTCATTGTTGGAGCTGTTAAAGAGGAAACAGTGATGTGGGAGTCTGTGTCCTGAGGGCATACAGTGCTCTGAGAGTTTATTGAAAATAGAAAAAATTTAAATAACAACAACGCAACTCACAGGAACTGCACAGAGCAGATACAAGTTGTTTATCCAGCAGATGGTATTCAGTGTCAGTGGCAGACACAAGGAGATGTAATTTTTAGTTTACCTATTTTGGAACACAAGCCCAAAAGTTGTTGAGTTGTAGTAAGAGATCACCCATTCAAAATGACGGTTCTACCAACTACAAAGGATGGATCACTTTTCCTGCTGGGAGACAGAATGTGTTGGTGTCCACCAACAAAGAAAACTCAGGAATTTTGCTCTGAAAGAGGCATTGCATCCCATGGGCAATTGTTGCTGTCAAGCAAAGAGTATTTCACTCCCAAGAGATGGGGGAAGTACTTTGACCATGTACATACACTGTGCTCTGTCAGACCTGCTCTGGAGAAGTCCTTTCTTCATCTCTTGTTCCTTTGAGCAGCTGCCCCCACACCCCAGAGCAGATGAGGGGCAGATCACTCACATTCTCCCGCATGCTTTGCCACAATTATCCACAGGTTGTGCCTCAAGAAGTCAAGGGGAGTCTTACCCCACTGGTTAATGAAAGCTTTACCTCTCTTTGCCTGAAAAAGAATTAATGCTCCTGGAGAGGCTGAAAATTTAATTTTGGCATAATTGGAGTAAAATAGGAAGATCTGGATGGGGGTTGGGTGGCAGATATTTATTACTTTTTCCTTGCCAGAAAAGCTAAAGGATAATCTTTCTGGGCACTATTAATGGTTGAGGTGAACTGAATTTATGACTCTTAGTCACTTGCTTATTTTGGAAGGGTATTTGAACTCATATATTGGAATAGAGTCCAAGACAACACTTCTGGCATTTAAATCTCTTAATGAATCACAAACTGAGGATATGATTCAATATCTTAAATTGTATTATCAGATTTGTGACTCATGGTTAATGACACCAAGTCTGGCAGTGTTCTGAATGCTGCCTTCAAGAACAACAGTTTTTGATCATTTTTCTTGTGGTCATGTGGTCGAGGTGGGGTGCACTGGGGTCACAGTGCTATGTTGTAGCAGTACAACCTGTGCGTGCAAAGGAAGTACAACACTTGCAAAAACACTTGCAAAGAGCTGTTCTCTCTAACCTTCACCAGCTGCTCCAAACTACAGCTAGGGTTTCAAAATGAAATGCCCTCAAAATACAGCATGTATGATGTAGGTATGCAATTTCAGATAATAGTAAAAAGGCTTTTTATCCCTCTCTCTCTCTTCTACTTCTCAGGGTACATGTTGGCAGAGAGGCAACACTTCAAGCTGTCCTACTCTTTGCACCAGCATCTTCATAGAGGTATCCTTCCTTGCTAGACTGACTTATGTCCCTAATTCCAATATTGTGTGACTGGCAGGAACTGCAAGACAGACCAAATGACAGTCCCTCAGATCTGTGCTGCACAGCCAGCAATGACTGCACCAGCAGCAAGGCACTGGGGATACAAGCTTCTTAAAGCAGGGTTTTTTAACAGAAAGAAGAAATTAAAATCAAGAAAAATGGGATTTTGAAGCAAGAACATTAATGAATGTGGGCACTCTGAATACACCTTGGAGGAACCTGAGGCCCAGAGGAAGAAAATAAGTGAACTATTCATAATATAGCTAAATTAAAGAAGTCTTTGAGTTACCTGCACAGTCCTCTTGCCAATTTGAGAAGAATTATGCTATACCTTGTGGTATCAAAGGCTGTGCAGAGATCCAACCAACAGCAAATACTCCTTCCCTAGTTCTAGTTGCATATTTAGTTATCTTTACAACACTAACCACAGGAATGATTCCCTGACCTCTCTGAGGACTACTCCACATTAAAACTATAAAGGATACTGTAAGTCAGGCATTGTAAAAAATGTCTCTGAAAGAATATGAACAGAAAGAATTCAAAAGCAGCCCCTTTCTTGTGACTTTGTCTACAGATGCTGACAGACACAAAGTCATACAAGCTGCTTTGCTGCAAGAAAGTCTCTGAGATTTTAAGGTCACAATTTGGGTAACATCATTCACCAGAAGACAATGTGCTTCTAAACCTCCTTCTATGATTCACACAGTGAATAGTGCCACCCACATCTGCGTTTGGCTGAACTGCCAAAACATTACAATCTGTGAAGAAAGCATCCTACTGAATTTAAAGTGGGTGTCCTGTTTTGAGAGAGCACGTCCTTAGGACAAACACTCGAAGCTGGGGGAAGCCTAGGGTGACTCCAAGTCTGGAGTGACTTGTTAGGGTGGAAGTTACATCATTTACTCATTGCTGATTTCTGTTAAATACTAAAGGACACAAAGCTAGTATGTGTGATAGCAGAGGACGTGCAAATTTGCAAATTCTTCACCTCGTAATCTCTGTTTCAATAGAAAGTCTATTCTTTCAAGATGCAACAGACCTGGGTGCTGAGCCTGCAAAGCATGAACACACCTCATGGGTGGCTGATGTAGTGTGTTTTCTGATTGCTTAGCTGCTGGATTTTCTCACAAGTATCCTTGTGCTTTACTTCCATATGACCAATGTGGATCAACAAAGCCGCAAATCCATAACAACATCTTCCTTCCAATCCTTCCTTAAAGCTCTGCTCTCCTTAGTAGAGGTTTGGTAGCAGTTAAGCTTCCCAGTGCATGAGGACTGTTCCTATCTCCACTGGTCAAATATTGGCTCATGATTTCCATGGGATCCTCCAGCTTCAGGGACCCATGTGTTATCTCTGTGATTGTAAATGCAATATGGCAGGAACCCCCAGTTTCTGCTCATAGCCAAGAAACTAAAATCATTGTCCAGGAAATGGCTCCTAAGCATAATAGTGACAAAGCCACCAGTGGTGTTTAGTAACATTTAGAACATACTGAACAGCCCTGAAAGATCGGGAAGAGGCTGATCCACACCCTGAAGGATAAATCTTTATTTTGTAGACAAACATGAGTAAATTGTATCTATACCTCAAGCTGACAGGAATCAGACCAGGTTGGATACAACAGGTAATCAGGATACACCACCAGATTCTTAGGTTTTGTGTCAAGAATTGCTCTCATTTCTTTCTGCTCTATTGTAAACCCCTCATTGATGCTCAGGCAACACTTAGAGTTTCCATGTCTTGGGTTTGTTACCTTCTTAGTGTAAAAGAAAGACATTTAGTCTCATCTTCTAACAAAATTACTTACTTTGTCCAAGCTGGTTAAAACTAGTTAAACCCCAAACAAGAGGTGCCACATGTTCAGTGCTTTCTCTGCAGTGAAGTGGTGCTCATTTTTCAGAAGCAGACCGAACAGATGGGCTTGGTGACAGGCTGACTTGGATACCCACTTTGAAACCTGTGCATCTGGCAGGAGTGGGATTTATTGTTTTGTACAGACAATCATTTTGTATTTACACAGATATAAACCTTCAGTTTGGGCTATTCAGTCATAGTAACCAATTAGTATGGGTATTGTGGGCCTGAGATTTTTTATGAAAAGAAAACCGTTTGCTATTTACACCTCTAGCAATGGTGGAAATCTGGAAGTGACAAACTTTTGTAGGAAAAATCACGTGTATTCACTGGGATTCTCTTGCATCCCAGCTCTGGCATGTCTTTTTTTTTCAACATTCATCCTCCCATTCTTAAAATGAGCAGCCAGTCAACCTCACTTCTTTACTTAAACCCTTCTAATGGCACTTGTCTAAATTACTGCTTGTCTTCAGCACAAGAGTAACTAAAAAATCCTAACACCAAAACACTATGATAAACCTAATACCCCCACCCTCCACCATCACAGGTAATTTGGGGGTTTTGCCCAGTTTTTTCCAAGAAAAAGAATGCTCAGATTTGTTTTTCTTTCAGGAAGGATAGAATAAAAAGAATATTAAAAAGCACTGCCACTGGACCACCAAAGGAGAACAAGAATATACTCTCATCTCCACTTGACGATCAACTTTCTGATGGTAAGGTCTGATGTGGGACTAGCAATGGTTTTTCTCTCCTGGCTTTTCCATCATGTTTAGTTGCCACCACTGAGATGCAAACACACCTTTTCAACATATTTTCATTCTGAAGAGCTTAAAGAGGTCCTGTGGTATTTTATTTACATCAGTGTTGTGCGTGGATCATTTCTCTCATTAAGATATATGGTATGAAAAAGAAACGCAAAAGAGAAAAACACAAGAATATTCTCATAGACTTTGCAGTTTTTCTAACGATTGTCCCAACATGCCCCCAGGGAGCTCCAGGGAACATGATGCATCTATTGCTGTTGCTCTTTTGACCTCTGACACTCATCTGTTGTGCAATAAAATATGTCTCCAAGGACAGCATGGTGTCACAGCTGGTTTAGGACCTGAGAAAACCAGCTCTTTGCTTAAACAGGCTCCATCTTCCCTTTATCCTTTTAAGAAATGTACCCAAGGATATATTTTTTACAGTCTTATCTGCTAGTTGGTGCCCTCCACTTTGTGCAAAGCACAATACAGAGGGTCATTAACACAAGTGAAGGATGCCACATAATGTAATATCCTCTGCTCAGCCACCTATTTTATATACTTTTGTACTTGACTGAGCAGATTAGGTAAAGTACAATAATTTATAAAGAAAGAATGTAATACAAAGAAACTTATTTTCTTTTGTAGTTTCTGTCTTCTTCTCTCTGTCATGGATCTGCTCCCTCCTACTGCAGTGAAAAGGGTACAATAAAATTAATATTCTAAGCAGGGATTTTCAGAGCAGACTGTGGCAGTGAAGTGTCCAAAAGGCTCTGACATTCAGCGCGAGCTAAGTCTTTAACCTCTTTGAGAATTCTTAGCCCAAATCCATTAGCACATACTTCAAAGAGATAATATTCACAATTCCAGAAGTAATTTTCCTAACAGCATTTCATTCTCATTTCTGACAGGCCCTTCCTCCCTAGACCCAAGCCCCCTGTTGAGGTACAAAACCAAATTGCTTCCACAGTCTTTGTAATTCGGACCTCAGCTTTAGCTCTGATTCTTTTGAGGCATTTGTTTTTGTATTTAAGACACACAAGGATCTATGGGTAGAAGAGATAAAATGGAACTCTACAATACTGCTTTTCCATCTCTATCTTACCTCATCTGTCATTATGCTTCTTATAAATGGGTGTAACTGATGCTTTATAAACAGACATCAATTCATCCAGATATTTTGAATCCTTACTGTTAAGAGTGAATGCACATATTGTGTCTTTTGCTTATGGTCACTTCTCATATTTTGACAAGGATTAATTCACCAGTCCACACCCCGCTTTGTCAGCCTTCCCTTCTAAAACACAGTGCTACAGTAATTGTGGCTTGCCACATTTTTAACTTCAGTCATTTATACTAATTTTTCTTCCCCTACCCTCCCAATCAAAGCACAAGATGACTTCACTGATTAAATGAATCAGGCACAGAAGATGTGATCTGATGTGAATTTTTGCAATTAATGATTCAAATAACCTAGCAGAAGGCAGGTTTTAATTGTGTTGAAAGTCAAAGGATGCTGTAGAAGCAAACCCTTACCGAGATTCTGCTACACTACATTGACACCTTGTGGCTGGTTCCTCATAATGCAAAGTATTCACCCAGCCTAGTGGGAATAAGAAGGAGTAAAATGTAAAACTTGTGGGGGAAATATTATTTGCAGTGAATGGAAGTCTGATAAAGGGTGTCTAGGTTAAGCTCCATTTTAAATCTTAGTCCTATCCCAGACAAATCCAAGCATATATGTACTTCAGTGCTGAACATAGGGCCAAGACCTATACATTTCCCATTTTCACTACAATTGAATCTCTACACGATTCATCCTTGGAGTGTGTGCTCTGAGCATGCCCCAGACTGCCCCCCTCCAGCTGACATGTTGCACTTCAGCTTCCATGCTAAAGATAGTGGGATAAAGAATGAACAGCTTTTGTTGCAATGGCACCTGCTGCCAAAATAGAATGAGATTAAAATTATATTTGCAGAAGGAAATGCAAACTTTAAAGTATATGCGTGTGAGATAACGCTGTGGAAAGGTCAAACGGAATGAAGATGCTGCATTAGAGCAATCTTTTTACTGCCTGCCCAGTGGAGAGGAAATGGCACAAAGGAGGAAGCCCATTTAGAACAGGCAGATGGGCTGTGACATAAAGCCAAGACAGCTCATCTGCTCAATATGTAATCATTGTGTTTGAAACCATTCTCATACAATCTTCCTGAGTAACACGTAACTACCACATAGGAAAGCAAATGCCAGTAAAGGGGAAGGTATAAAAGGATTCAGATAAATCAGTTACAAACAGTGCTCTGGCCAGCAGTCAGGGAATCACTGAGCAACATACAATGATTTCTCAGGAAGACTGATTGTCATAGGAGCCTTTTAGACAAATAATCAAATAACAATGCTAAATCTCACAAATAAATGACCCTTCTCCAAACACCATAGAATCCTTTGGTTCATTCCCTTACAAACCTGGAGACTTCCTCCAACAGTCAATGCCCACTCTGAAGTTAATTATTTCAGTGAAGAACCATACTTGAATCATGACTTTGGCCTTCTGTGGGCAAATACTCTTCCACAAAATAAGGGCTAGTTATCTAGTTTTGGGAAAGAGGGAACTGGGTATCTGCTTATTTTCTCCTCAGAATCACAGGAGGTGGCTGCTTGCGGGCCCTGCTGCCACCCTGGCAGGTGCATCAGACTGAGCTGAGACTGGAAAGGGCATTCACACCAGGTGCTGAAGTGATGCTTTGGTATCTCTGGGGACTTTGGAGAGATCCCAGATGCCTTTGGGCAAAAATGGCTGAATTGCAAGGCTGACTGCACTGATGGCAGGGGCTCGCAGGGCTGTGGAGGTGTCCAAAGAAGCGGGGCAGGAGGAGAGCAGACATGTGGGCTATTCTATACCTGTTGTCCTCAGGGTCTATGAAATTTCCCAGGGATTTTAATTTTTAAATTTACTACACCAGAGTGACCAAGAAATATATTCCAGGCCACAGAGAAAGATATCAAGGTAATGCTCTAAACACAACCAAAGTTTGCTTTTCCTTTCTTATTATTCCCTAAAAAGAACCTATAAAATCTCTTCATTCCCTTTTAAATATTTTCACTCCCTTTTAAATCCCTGCCTTTCTATCCTTCAGAATCCTGCCCAAATGCCTTCTTGCCTACCACATATTCTTACATCCCTTCTGCTCTGCTCTTCAGATAACTGCTGAGCGCAGCAGCTGCCTGGATGATAGCCATCAACCCAGCCCTCTCTGCGCTGTGGTTTGCACAGCTCTTGCAAGGAATACATACTGACTCATGAAAATGATAACAGATGTGAAAAAAATCACAACTTCACCACCTGTTGCTAGTGTAATGGATTTAATTAGTGGCAGACAGCTTGAATTATTTTGAGATCTTTTACTAAAGGAAGATTTTTTTCCCCACCCTGGGAAATCCTTGTTGAGAAAATTGTGGTTCCATAAAGGCAATTTGCTACAGAGGACAACTCTGTGCCATGAAACCCTCTGGTTCCTTACAGATTGCTGCCTGCCAGGAATTTTCCCTTGCACCATTTTCTAATGTGTTAATTATTTCTTTGCCTAATTTATCTGATGAATTTATCTCAGTTACATACTTTCAAACTGTCCATAAACTGACCACAGTTTCAGCAGTTGCCCACCATGCTGGCATTCATCCTTATACTGACCTGTGCTTTTGCTACCATCATTCACACCAAAGAGAAAGAGGGGTAAAACTCAAGCCATACTCACTCCAGGTCCTCATGGCAACTGGAAAGGTAACTGTAAATACATCCTGTGTGGGCATTTTTTCATTCCAGATCTGACATTGTTTAATAACATCATTTCTACTTAACATCTATATAGATATCTGAAAATTTCTGTATTGCTACTAATAGACGTGAGACAATGGATTTAATTGAGCACTAGTATGTTTGAGCTAAATTGTATCCTCAGCATATGCTTCAGGCTGGGAGAGTGGGAATGAATATCCTCATTTATAGAATGATTTCTGCTGAGTAGTTGAATTCAAGAGGTTGAACTGAGGTTCTCGATTAGGGACTGACCTAGTAGCATCCATTCAGAGAAGGTAGAGGGCAAGCAGGAAAAGTAAGCTCTTGTGCTAAGCACTCTATTCATTGGCGAGAGGATTTGATATAAGACTAGGACCTGTTGGTAGAAAATTTTAACTGAGTCCTTTGCTATCTGCATCAACTGAAAAGATCAATGTGGGCACCCATGGGTCTTCTCTGGTTAGGAAAAAAAAAGAATAAGGCAACCCCTGTGCCCACAATAAAGGTATACTTTCTACATGTTATAACAAAAAGGTTCAAGGAGGCATTTAGTGAAAGCAGCCAACATGAAATGGACAACTGTAGGCATGTTTGTCACACTGAAAAATACCACTGTGTAAATAATCATCTCAAAACACACTAAAGATATACTGTCAGTTTACAGTGTACTTGTTTAGTTAAGTGAGAACTGCTCGAAGAACAGGCAGTGGCAGAAACCTGTGACCCTAGGGACAACGAGTAAGGGAAACAGGGAACCAGCTGAATGGCAGCACTAATGGCCTTATCTCAGCAAGCAACTAAAGCAGGTAACGCACATGTTGAATCACAAACATATACTGTTGAATTGTTCCCAAATAAGAACTAGAAGAAAGGGAGAAAGCAAAACCAAATGGAAGAAAAGGAATGGGAAGACATAATGTAAAGATGTAGTCTTCCTCCCACTTTCAGTTTTTCTCTCCAACCCAAAATTTCTGCATAGAGCAGTGTATTTCATTTTCATCACCATCATTGTCAGCTACACTGGAAGGTCATTTGTGTCATCATTATCAGCACTGCCTTATTGACTGCAGTATGCAGCTCAGCTTTTGCTGGTCTTTTGCCTAGCAAGCTCTTCCCAGTTCTAATTTTGTCATTATAGGGCCATTGGTAATTCTTTTGTGTAGCTAAAAAAAAAAAAAAAAAAAGAGAGAGAGAGAGGGAGATGAAGAGAAGAAAAGAAATATAGATTGAAAAAAAGAAAAAAGCCTTCTTTAAATTCAGCTGTCTGCTCTTCAGGAAGCTGATCACTCCTCCTGAAAACAGGTATCAGGGGTTGCTTAGCAATCGAAAGATGGCATCCTGCCTGTCAGATGGTCCTCTTCAGATTATTTCCCAGATAAGTGCAATAATTGCAGGGAAGCATCTTATGTGGCTGTCTACCCCCTTGCAATGTCTAGGTTAACACAAGGAGAAATCTTATGCTTCAGCTACTGTACTGCAGCTGCTGCCATCTCTTTTCTGGGGAATTAAAATGCAACAGTACATGATATTGCTTTACCTAGCATCATCTTCAGCTAACATTATTTTTAAAATATTATTTGTAATCCTGTAAAGACATATTTAGGAATGGCTATCATCTGTCCAGACATAAAAGTACATAAAAGTTTCACTAATGATCAGGAATAAAAGTTACTGCTCCTTGGGAAAGAGAGGTTATTAAAAGTCTAATTTCCCCATGCAAGAGCATATCATGGTACAAAAAGACAATAATGGGAAGACCTACACGTGAGCATATGTGTGTATGTGTGTGCTTAGGAATTTTTGTACTGCCAAGTTGTGCCTGCTCATTATTTTGCTGTCACTGTTACAGCCTCCTTAATTTTATTTATTTTTTTCCTCGTTGTAATCACAGGGAAAGAAAACAAAAGCCAGTTCCTTCTCAGACCTGCATTTCTGCATGTGGCCATGCAGTGGCACAGGAGACCAGGAATCCGTAGGACTCTCACAAGGCATGTGGTGGTTCTGAGCCAGCACTTTGCTCAGGTGCGACCTCGACGCAGGACTTACCCTGTAACTTGCTGCCTGCGCTGGTGCCCCCTTTCCCTTTCCCTTTCCCTTTCCCTTTCCCTTTCCCTTTCCCTTTCCC
>JAWWMO010000011.1:15515854-15533118 GCA_035047845.1 Dendrocincla fuliginosa
CGGTCCCTGTCCCTTTCCCTTTCCCGGTCCCGTTCCCGTTCCCTTTCCCTTTCCCTTTCCCTTTCCCTTTCCCTTTCCCTCTCCCTCCCCTCTGTGTGTTATCTGCCCCCCGCCGCTGATGTCCTCCCTGCTGACCCCTGCCAGTTCAGGCGATGTCCACGCAGGCAGATCTGACTGACCTGCACGCCTTGATTGCTTCCACGGGGGTGTTTCTCGCTGGGTTAGCAGCAACTGCGGCAGTTTTGGCAGGACTGCAAAGCCTAATGCCTGCTCTGGGAAATGGCAGTAATTCCTTCCCTTGCCTGGGAAGGGCTCGGAGTGCTCCCTGTACTGCTGTACAAGCTGTGCGGGTATTGCCTCCATTAACCAGGCTCCTGCACTCAGAACACTCATGTCACACCCGAGAAGGAGAGGAGGTCTACAGGTCCCCACTGGTAGTTTTTGGTAAAGAGTGAAACCATCCTCGGGGCAGATCCTCATCGGGTGTCAGAGGGAGGTGAGGAGGGCGGTGTGGTCACCGTTGTGTCCCTCCCAGACATCCTGGAGAGAGCAGCAATGCTGCAGCTGCAGCATCCTAGTGCACTCACAGCACTGGTGAGGTCCCTGTAATCGTAAAAGGATAAATGAGTCCTCTGTGTGCAGCCCATGCTGGGAAGATCATGCTTGCTGTACTCCAAGAGATACTACACCTCATACTCAGACCATTTCTACTGCAGAAACCATTTCTTCCCTTGGGTGTTCCCTGGCATCAGAAAAGGAGAAGGGTAAGAGCCTGTGTCAGGACACTTGATAGCTTTGGTTGAATTTTGTTTCAGGCTTTTGTATCTCCTCAGGGTGAATGAAGCAGGTCCAATTTTAGAATTAATTTTTAGTTTTGAAGTTGAGTTTCCTTCCTGTTTTCCTAAGTCTGAGATTTAGAAGGGTCCTAAAACTGCAAGCCAAATTCAAAGGAAAAAAGATGAAGAGGTGTTAAATTCTGACCTCTTCCACTGCCAACCATCATTCCTCCTGCCTCTTCCTTTAAGCAAGAGAAGACAAGCAGGAGTTTATTCTGAAGGCACAGATATATAATTTGTAGAGCACAGTAATCAACAAATAAGGCTTTGGAGTTGTTTATTCTAGTCCAAAGACTGATAAAAGATGTAACTACACAAGCGGCTGGTTCAAATTACCCCTAGTGATAACCCCAATGCCAGGCACTTCATGCCTCTACAATTAAACCCCTGTGCTCAGCGACACCACGCACATCCCGTCCCGTGGAGCCAGTCACGGGGAGGCGCAGGTGAGGACACACGGACCCTCCAGGTGGCGATACAGCAGCGTTTTCCTGGGTTTCTTATCCGCTGAATTTGACAGCAAAGCTGTTTCAATTCTGGACAGCAAGAGCAGATGATTTAAAATTTATATGTAAATATTGCATTTCTTTACAGTATTTATTTATAGTGACAACTATTCAATGTATGTATATCGATGTATATCCATCTATTTAAAACATATGTTCTTGTGTCCATACATAGATACCCACACCTACTTCTCACTATAGTTATGCAAGCTACATATCTGCATTCTGCTCTGCTCTGCCTGGGCAGAACTCCGCTGCAGATGAATGAGAAAGATGCCCTGATGGGAAGGAACGAAGAGGGATGACAGCAGTTTAATTTCTAATTAATTAATCCATCACGATTAACTTCTGACACTGAAGCAGCCCTATTTAGTCTCTGCTGCGTGTCTGATCGAAAGACAACTGCAGTCAGGGAGAACTGATCCAGACTGGGTGCTCCAGTGGAGATGGTGCTCCAGTGTTTTTGCAGTGGGGATTCCTGTGGGTGCACGGGGTGGCCTTCCTTCCCTCACCATTCTCCATGCTGGTTTCCAGCCAGCTCCAGGGCAGGAGAACAGGGAGGCAGGCTAAAGGGAAATCTAGTTGTGACAACAAATTAAAAAAAGATTTCTCCTTGCCACTTGTTACTTGTAAAATATAAAAGAGGGAGCTGAAAGCGGATGTAGCCCTACTGGACTCAAAGAAATACGGAGTTTAAATCAAGTTGTTCCCCTGCAGTGAGCAGCTTGTCTTGGCTGTACTCACACTGCATTCTAGATCCAACAGCAATGTAAGCTACATCACCTGCAGTTTAGGTTAGGAAAAATGAGTGACCTACAAAACATTCATTTTATGAGTTTCCTTCTTCGTATAACCCAAAATGGAATAGTTAACAGCTTATTTGCCTCAGGATGCCATTTGAACTTTGACATGTGTTCAGGCTGACTGTTACCCACAGTGCACTAGGCTTTACATTTGCTGTTCTGAATCTCACATTTCTGCAGACCCCTCAGATTCACCATCCATGTGGCACATGCTGGTTGATGAGCAGCCCATGGAACACGAGACACTTTTGGTAGAATATGTAATTTTCTTTGATGAAGCAATAAATTATATAGCTGACCCAATATCTTTGAATATTAGAAGTGGAGTTTCAGCCTGAACATGAAATGTAAATCAGTGGTTGAAAAAATATTCCAAAATAGCACCAGAGAATCCAGATGAAATGAGTTAATGTATAATTCAAACAGTATAGCTAGGAGCAACATTTCTATTTCAATACTATGAATGTTTCTAAATCAAAACCAGGTTCTGATGTCTGACGACTTCTTTTTTGAGCCTATTTTTTTGTTGTTGTTGTAGATATGAATGGTAATTAAAGGCAACAGTGAATTATGAAGCTATTAAGAGCTGATATTAAAAATTAAATAATGGAAGACCTGTGATTTATGTTACTGAGCTCCTAGGGCACATTTAAAGCAAACTTACTAAGAAATTCATGCTACTTCCCTGCCAGCCATTTTATTCAATACAAACCTCATTTGCTGAACATAGCTTACCAGGTTCCAGTTAATACTCAGTTGAAAATTTAGTTTGTGCTACGGGTCAATATAATAATTTTTGAGAATTATGTTGTTAGTGGCCTCAGATGGAAAACTATGTTAGAGCCTGATAAAGGTTAGTATTTTATCCTGCAGAAGGAAAGGTGATGTGTCTTGGCTAGGGTCTTCAAAGTCAGAGGTTATTTGTGAGTAGTAGAATAGTCCGATTATGCAGCCCTTTTTGGAAGCCTGATAGGACCCACTTTCTGTTATTTATTTATGAAAAATTCAGGTGTAGCATGATGATATTTTTCTCAGGCCTTGACACCATCCACCAATAAAGAAAGAAGATTTAAATTACTCAGCAACATGGAGACAAGGGTGATGACTGAATATCATCCCTCCTCAACAGGCAAGAAGATCACTTTCTGTATGCTGATACAAATGGCATTGATAGTTTGTTCCTTGAAATGCCATGATGAAGACAGAAAAAATATAATTGTTGTGGTTTGTTTGTTTGTTTTTTCTGGGAATGTAGAAAATCAACATAAAGCCAATGCATGTTTTCTTTTAGCTAATATTGAAACTCTAGGGCACAGGTTTATAAACTGCTGGAAAGCCTTCTGCACCAGAGGGATTTAATTCATAGAGGCTTCATTTCTCATCTTCAATAAATTACAAAAAAATTATGTTAAAACCAGATTTTTTGCACTGTCACTGCTCCCCACGGGGACAGACAGGCTGTAGATAGACTGAAGGTGTGCAGGGACCAGCATTCAACTTGCATCAAATGAACCAAAAAACCACAGGAGCAGAAAACCCTGCTTCATTACCTACAACTTTCTTTTCCTACCAAAAAACAGCAACTCCAAAGGACTGGCTAATCAGGCATGTGTTGCAAATTATCATTGTTGCAATCACTTTATTCCCTTTTCCTCCTTTAGACTTTAAAAATAAAATCAGATCAGTCTGCAACCAGATAGCAAAATCTAGATAACGAGATGGCTTCACAGAGAATAGGATGCATACCAATGCTGATGTTGCTGGTATTGAAACTGATTATATCTTATCAGGCATAATTATTATACATCTGTTTTTCATGGAAGGGATATTTTATCTCAGAGTGCTGTGCAGCCAGAGTTTTGAGGTTTTCACATAAACATCTATTAAAAGGAGAAGCTAAGAGGTCAAACTGCTCCTTACTGCAAAGAGAAAGCACTGAGGTCCAGCAATAAAACTGAGGATATATACTGACCCAGGCAAGAAATTGGTGAAACTCAGTCAGAGCAAATTAAAAAAAGAGAGAACCGTGGCTTGCCCTGTGTATCTGGTAGCTCACATGTCATTAGTTTCTGTCCCCACGCACCTTTGAGTAGGGGAAATTGGACTTGTTGACACGGAGGAGTGGCTGGAGTTTACAAAACAGATATATATTTGTTGTAAAACATTGCTGCTCTTCCTTTAACAAAGCAATCATTTGGCCATGACTGGTGCTTACTACATAAAAGATAATTTTCATGTTACTCTGTCTGCCTGTTCATTGTTCTTCTCACCCAGCTGTTGTTTCACCTACAAGCATTTTGAAGCAAGCATGACATCTTTGGATGATGTACCTTGAAAAGATCCAGGTGCTGTGAAGCCCAGGGGCCCAAAGGAAATGTTTATGCAGTAATAAAATGTAGTGACAAAACATAGAAGTGCAGTCGCAAAATGTTAAGGACAAACAGAACAGCCTGAACTGTTTCCTTCTGATTTCCTGGTTCTGATGGTCCCGAATGTACTAATCTCTGGAGATTGCTTGGATAGGGCTGAGAGCTGATCCAGAGCCAGTCACCAGCAGCTCTGTAGGAAGCCTATCTTGTGTACATTTGAGATAATGAAACAATAGATAACTTTTCATTTTATTTTCCTTAATTAAGCCAGAGTCCTGGAGGTTCATACTCTCAGGCTGCTCCATTAAAATCCTGCCATGGGATTTGCCTAGATAAATCCTTAATTATTATATCTTATTGACTTTACATTGCTTGCTGAGTGCATTTGTATCGACAGTTTGGAGTTGCAGCTGGAAACTTGGAATCCGGGAAGTTAAAAAAAAAAAAAGAAAAAAGGTTCATCAGGGAGGCAACATTTCCTTTATAATGCTTGGAGTTTTAGCCCGGAGAGGTGGAGTAATGAAGCCATCAACCTTCTTTGCACCGTCTACTAGAAGTAAAATCTACCAGGATGTGACCAAACCATAGATAGAGAGGAAAAAGCAATGTTCTCATAAATTTTGTTATTTAAAAGGAGTATGACTACTAGCATAGGAATTAAAAGTGCTCTAAACAAATGTATCATTGAAGGTCTGAAGCCTGCACAAACCCTGAGGATACATGTTATTGCTTTTATTGTTATTTCTAATAATATTACTGGAGAAGTAAATAATATAGGATGATACAAATGAGAAATTATAGCAGAAATTGTGGGTCCAGAGGTATTGCTGTCATATAGGATCTATGCTGCATATTAAAAAAGGACCAGAAGTTTTCCTAAAAGCATTGATTTAATTATTGTTTCATTTTGCTCACAATATCATACCTTTATGTTTTTTTAAGAATACTTTGTTTCCTCCTGTTAATTTCCCTCGTTTTCCTGTCCTCAGATCTTGTTTGTTAGCAGGCTTTGCTCTAATCTAATTTGAGTAAGCTGTTCTGTGTCCATTCATACTCCAATTACCTTGTGAGACATGCCCTTTGAAGCAAAGCATCTTTGCCTACTACAACTCCACAACTGCACTTCATTTGCCTGTCACTGCCAGAGTTTGCTTTCTGCTTATAAGTCTCAGTTCTCCCCCTGAGCCAATCTTAATGGATTTGGTGACAGGCTGCTCCTCACCAGACAGGTGAGACCTGCAGAAGCAAAGCTTAATAACATTCTGTTGTTCTTCTCCATAGTGTCTGAGCAGAATTAAAGTGCAGGGATAGAGGTTCATGCATTTGCTCAAAAATCATTCCTGATAAAGTAAAATAATGGAAACATGTTATCTTTCATTTATAAATGGAAGTTCTGTTATCCTGACTTTGGGAGCTTTGATCTCCTGCACAAGTGACTTTACTGTTATGAGTGACTTTGAGTAGCAGCAAATTGCCATTGTGCTGTAAGAGACATTGAGATTATCAGGTAGATGCTGCTGGATAGCCAGAAATACTGTCAAATGCTGGCCACACTGTGCAAATCTTTCTCAACTGCACACAAAGTCTGACACTAGCTGTGGCAACGTGTTTCTGATCTGGGCTTCAGTTTGTATCAACAGCTCATGTACAGGTGGGTTTGCAGACTGCTCTCTTTAACCTAAATGTTAATAGTTACAGAATGGGAATATTTGTCATGGTGACAACTCTTTTGACAATCTGAAGGAGCAATAGTGTTATAAATAAGACAGCTTCCATGGTTAAGTACACAGATTTTACAGTTCTTTTTCAGGATTTCAAACTGGTGAGTAAACATATTCCATGGGAAAACTGAGCTGAGGAAACATTGGATTAAGCAGCTCCACTGTGAAAGGTACTTCATGACTGATGAGCATTGTAGGAACTCTTCTTAAAAAGTTATAGTTGGCTAGATGTGAATTAATTTTATGTTATAGCTACAGATATAGCTGTCTAATATCTAATGGTAGCCCAAAGATCACTAAAAGTATAATTTTTAAATGTAAGAGTTGTAGAACCTATTCATACAGAGACTAACTGAAATATAGTTCATGGTTGCTTTGTTGTGTGGAGATGACCATTAAAATAACATGTAGGTCATCAACAGCCAAGCTAGTAAAGTGCAGCAAGGGAGAGAAAAGAAAATTAATTTCTAGAATTTTGGTAGTGGCCCGTGCTCTGTTTGCCTCCTGAGTTTTTCAGCCTTGCAAAGAGCTGGATTAACACCCTGGGGGGCCTGTCTTCCCCTTAGTGGAAATACTTCAGTGACATTTTGTGTTCCTTTTGGAAAGATGACACACAGTCATCTTTGAAAATACTATCTCTGAAAATATAGAAAACTCTATTTAGCTACTAAGTACTTTTATGGAGATTAATAATCCAATTGATAAAACACCTGTGGCAATTTTCTGTCAGACAGAACATTTTAATCCTCTGAATCCCCTGTAGTTAGATGGTTAGTTGTACTAAGCATGAATTCCATCACAATTCACTCACAGCACTAGGTGTTTTCAGGTGTAGTATGTCCTTGTTAGAGTTTATGGGATCTCTGTGATAGGACTAGTGCCCAAACTGCCATACTGAGACAAAGAAAAACAAACCTCCTTAGGGAAAAATAAAACAACATGTTTCCTCTAGGGAAGGTACATTTGTTTCATTTCAAAGAAAGTCATGCTTCAGTTATCTTACTGATACTGAACAGGTGTGTCCCTCCTTCATATTTGTCCTTGACATTGTAGGTGACCTACTGTTGACATGGGAGAAGAAAAAGAATTTAATGTTATGGAGAACACAATGTATCGCAGAGAAATATGCTGAACTATCAGCTATTCCAACTGAGCAATCAGGGTTGCTACCTGAGATGTCTATGAGAAAAATTCACAGTATGAAGGGGGAAAAAAGTGTGCAGGACTTCATGGTTTGCTCTGTGAGAATGAAGAAGAGAGTAGGGAATTCAGCTCAAAGTCCCTATTTGCAGTGCCATTAGGGTGTGCATGCAGCGGTGGCTGAGCACTGCCCTGTACCCCAAGGGGTGGGCTTCGGTTCTGTTCACCTCTAAGGCAACTTCCACACCCACACAGGAACTTGCTGGTGACAGCACCCTAACATTGGCTTCACCTTGGCTGGAAGGGTGACCTTCCAGGGGTACCCCAATCACCCAGCAGCAGGAGCAAGGGGACAGAGCTGCTTTTGTAGACACTAAAAGCCAACTCAGCACAGGGGTTACATTAGCTCTTTATCAACAAAATTTTCTTGCTTTTGTAACTTCTGGCACCTGTCGTCCATTTAATGCCCTGCACCTTAAAACTCAGATTTTTATTGTAATAGGATATTACTGATGGAAAGTAGATGGGGAGTCCCAGAGTTATGGTAGAGTGTATTCTAATTCAAATTTTCATTCAAAGTGCCCTTATATTCAGCATTTAAAAATGCCCTTCTGTGCTTAGAACTGCTCTCCTGCCAAGCAACCATCCCGCCACTTGTCATGTATCTCTAATTTATAGCAAGTAAGCAAGACTCTCTTTTTAGAGAATCTTCATCTTCTTCGTAGCCACCTTTCAAATACTGGAATATCGTGCACACTAATTTTGTCACTGAGTGTCCTTCCTTATGCCATGTTCAGAAATGCTTAAAGGTAATTGCAGCTGTTTGGAGAAATCTTGAAGATATCCTGCCTATGGCAGCACACATTGGCCTGGTGCTAAAGACTGTCTGGAAAAGAGACTGGGACAGAAAATTGCCTTCAGAAATGCTGACCAAAATCCATGTTTAGTGTTCCCTCTCTACACTGCTGCAGATTTATATCAGGTTTTATATTGCCACAAGATTTACAGCATCAGGCTCTTGCACAGAACTAAATGGTTGTTACAAGTCCCTTCCAACTCAAATTGTTCTGTGACTCTGTGATACAATATTGGGTGGGGGTTAAATTATAAACACAGATGTAGCACTGTGCAGATTTAGTCCTCATATAATTGACAACAAACATAATTATCAAAATAAGTTTTAAATTATTTTCTGGGTAGCTCTTGCTTTCTCTCCCTTGCACAGCACATGCTGGGCTGTGACCACCAGCCATGATACAGAAACAGTATTTTTTAATTTCTTTTACCAATCTGTTTGACTCGACTGCAGAGCCTCAGCCCTTATAACCTGGTGTCCCTGCAGCGACTTAGAGTCAGTGATTTAAAAAGGACTTTGACCTGCTGCAAAGCTAGATTTGAAACATCATGACTTGGAACAAAATTGTAAATTAATTTTTATTTTTTAATGTAAAATTCTATTTCAAAATTCACATCTCATCACTCAACACAACACAACAAGAACAGAGAAGGAAAATACTTAATTTCTTTAGAAGAAGGAGAAAGCTTTTAAAATTAACATCACTATCAAGAAAATTGTTGCTCTGTGGCAGTAGGTACTGCTTCTTTGCCTAGAAAGTACTCTAAAAAGTCCTGTGTATGGTTATGACATTTCCCTTTCCCCTTTATTTAGGGGCTCGATATCCAGAATATCATGAAATATATGCATCTTATAAAATGGTTGTTGCTAGGGAGACTTCATCCATTTAATTGGAGGAAAAAATAGCTGAATAAGCTTTCATTTACAAGCCCACAAAAGGTGCTTTGATAGCCTTAACTCAAGGAATGCTTTCTTTTCCTTTGCTGCCCTTATACCTCCTGTTTTAGTTTTGTTACATATTCACAAAACAAATGTTCCCACTTAATTTGCTATCCTGTTTGTGTCTGAATTTGAACAGAAAAGGTTTTTAGGAAATCCAGAATGAAGATTTTCACTTTAGATAAGAATGGTGGCCTTTATACCTTTCTTGTTACAATAGCCATAACGTCTGAATGGGCTGCATTTTGTGCTTTAACCAGGATAAATTGGTACCCTGAGCACACACGGCAATATTAGGACTGCAAAATAGAAGCCTGTACTCCTCAGCTGTGACCAATTATTCTTCCTTACAAATGCCTTCAACGTCTCAGACCGATCTGCTGAGTTTGGCATAAGTGAATATACTGCTTTTTAAAGATACCCCAAGAACTCTTTCTCATTTACACATAGATGAGACAGAATAGCTGGGTTGAAGTTAAATGGGGTTCTTCCAAAGTCTCAGCTACAACCTGTGTGTTTTTGGGGAAGAGAAGTCTGTGCACATTTAACTTTTTCAAGAACAGTTGTGTAAATAAGCCAGAACGATCAGCTATGTTTATGCTTTCATGAACTTCTGAATTTTTTTAAACCTCAGTTGATTCAACCCCCCAGTTTGCATTTCTTCCTTTCAGAAAAGTGTCAAATATATTCCTTCAGTAACCTCTAGAAACCAAACTTTCTTTCAGAGATTTCAGCAGAAATTCTGTTTCCTGACAACTGCTACACATGAGGCTCCATAGAGTCCTGTTTCTTCCCTAACCAGGAGTGTCCCCTCCTAGAACAGCTGATAACTGCAGCACAGATGGGGCAGGAGACAAACTTCAGCAGAGTGACATAAAGAGGTCTGGTCTGGATTGCAAACTCTCCAACACTGAGCATGATAAGTTACTCTAGCCCTGATCCAGCCTCTGGATGTTCGGCTGATGGGGTAAAGTGAGGGCCCAGCCACATGGCGAAGCCTGACGGTCATATGTTCGACCATATGCTTTAATATCGCCCCTAAATTTCCTTAATAAATTAATACTAAATTAAAGGGATATCTTACTGTATCTAAACACATATTTAATCAGTGTATTGGCTTATTTTCCTCACTGCTATTTTCAGTCTCTGGATTATTTTTTTCCAAACTCACCAGTAATTCTACAGAATAAAATAGCAGTATTTGTACAAACATATAAATCTGAGATCACTGGATTTCAATGTGCTTACAAATACTCAAACATGCCAAAAGTAATTCAAAGGTGTCACATAAGTAGAATATTCACTTGGTGGGTCCTGAATGTCTGTGAGACTTCTGATATTTGTTCAGTTCCTCTGTGAGCTCTTCATTCAATTTTGAACGATTGATTTAATTGCTTAACATTTAACACGGAAAAGAAAAATCTATGAAATTTAACTAATGTGTATTGTATCAGAAGATGGATCACAGCTTTTAGACAGGATTTTGTGTCTTGGAAACAACCAACCTTCTTGACGAAGTCAATGACAAGTCTCGAATTGATGCATCAATATAGAGGAGCCACAGCAAGTATGGAAATTGACAGTGAGCCTTAGAAGCAACTGTGAGGAGGTAGAAGAGGGGTTGAAAGCCTTTACACAGCTTTACTCGTAAAGGACTCTGCCACTGAGCGAATTTGCAGGTTGTTCTGGTGCTGTATCAATGTCAATAAAGTTTTAAATCCCGAGAAAATGACTATCAGTGTATCCTGATGGCTGTGCCTTTAGAGTGACTCCAAAAATTATTAAAAAATAATTATCCTTGCCTTATCCACTAAAATCCAGTCCTTGCAGGACAGGGGTCCCAGTCTATTTGGAAATGGGAAAAAGGGTTGCAACACAGGAACTTGCCCAGGGAAACCCAGGATTGAGGTACTTACTGCATGCTGAGATCGCCCAGATACAGAAAATGTTGCTCCAGAATGGGCCAGTACATTTCTGTCTTTCAGGGATTTTGAGAGCTGCATACATTCCCTGTGGTTGTGAGGGCACTGTTGTGTTGAATATTCCATTAGATTCTGCTGGATTCCCTCACAGTGTGCTGGAAGGAGTAGTTCTTTTTTATTGTTCTGTGTTTGTGGGGTTTTTGTAAAGAAATCAAAAACTCAGGTGGGAATTATGCTTCCTACTGTACCATCATGGGAACTGTTGATGCACATAGATGAGCATCGGGATAAAGGGTAATAAATGTAAATAAACAGTGATTGAATAAAAAGTATACATCAGCTATTCTGCATGGACCTCAAGAGCAGTTTCTTCTGTCTTTCATGAAGGGTCCCTTGTGTCCAAGGGGGTTCATCCGTGTCTTGAAGAGCCCGAACTGCATTGTGTAAGCACTGGAGATTCGTGCTGTGGTTCTCCACTGATTTCCCAGAGCACATGCACTCCAAATGAGGCTGTGAAAAAAAGAAAGTTTGAAAATAAGTCTGACTTCTAGTAGTGTTTCAGGTAGATTTATGGGGTGAGGAAAACTTCTTTTTAAAATGTTTATCGGACTAAACCCAAAAAATTAAATGCTTTACATGTAGTCTACTATTATGGCATCTCTTTTTACAAACATGCTAGTTTTTAGCAAGAATTATCCTTTTTATTTGATACCTCTGTCCATTCTAGGGACACTGAGGAAAAAGAATGAGCAATATTTGGATCATTTATCCTCTAAAAGTAATGTGAAATTTTGTAGAGAAAGAGTATTAACAGAGACTGTCAGTTCTGCAGCTCAAATCCTTCTCCATGGTCTTCACTTTGCCCTTGCTCCAGGACTCAGTGCAGCTGTCATGGGGAGTCAGGAGCTGAACTGACATTTGCTCTACCCAAAACTTGATTTTGGTTTGCATTTTAAAATATTCTTAGCAAAAACTGTACAAACTACCAACAAGAAAAAAAAAAGGCAACTACAAATTCTCAGCTTCAAACAATGTTTATTCGTAATTAAGACAAATTTTAATGGTACAGCACACTGGTTTAAAGGACTGCACTTGCAGATCTATTTCCAGATTCCTATTTTAGGACTCAATGCCAGATGTTAAGTGCTTTGCTCTATTTTAAGAATTTAGATAGTCTTGTTGTCTTCAAATGAGTCTACTCTTGTGTTTAAAGCCCTGGATGAATCAGGCCTATATTAAACAATTTGCATTACGTATAAGGAAACTCTCAGGACTTGTACTATTATGTCTTGTGGAAATATTTAAATCTATGTCAACCAGATCCAAAGCTTAATACCTGTGTAATACACAGAGCTTTACGGAGCAATAGAAGTTCATTTAAGCTACATATGTGATAATAACCTGGAATAACAGTTCCAAAAGATTATTTGTCAATATAAGTCTAATGCATATTTTATTTGATCTTCCTGTAAATTTGAAACTGATAGAGGCATTAATAGGTTTGCGGTATTTTATGTCACCAGGCAAAATTAGTTTTAATGAACTGTTACCTGCTTTCAAAAGGGCTCTTGCAATGTGCAAGCAGACAGTGTACAGACTTTTCAACCTTTTACTTTTTTTCTTAGGATAGATTTCATGGGTTGTCTGGACTGTGCAAGGTACTGCATCAACAAAGGTCTAGTCTAACACATCTTTCCTTGTTTGCAAGCTTGGATATCTGTTTAAGGTCTGAGGATACCACTTTTGCTAACTGAACACTTCAAAATACACAACAACTAGATGTTTCTTGCATTACCTGGCCCTGGAACAGGGAAATTTATTAGCATTTCTTTTCACTAGACAGTTAAGCAAAGCCTGGTACTCAAGTTATTTCTCTTCAGTAAGGGTAACCTCAGTGAAAGGCCATACAGTAAGGTAACACTAAGGTCAGTGGTGGCATGGTAATTACTTATGCCTCTGTGGCAATTCAAGTGTTTCATCTCTCTCTATACTCTAGTAAAATTGCTATTGTGTACCCCTTTCCCTTTAATGGTTAGATAAATGGCTCGTGCTTTATGGGAATGATAGAAGAGGAGCTGTAGGAGAGAGTGGAAGATAAAAGACATTCAAATCATGTCTGTCTTTGGCTTGTCATGGAAACAGCTGATGGTGCTGATTCAAGATCCAGTGCTCCCAAAAGCAGAGAATTTAAATGGAAAATATCACTGTAGCACTCATAGCTAATGGCTTTTGAGCATAGAAACACCTTAATTTAAGAGACTCAAGGCAACCTGGCAGTAAAGAGAAATCCATACCATAAAAGAAAATTACTATAATTTTATATCTCCAAAGGTAGCTCCAAGACTTACAGTATTCTATTAATTTGATTTTGTTCTTGGTACATCTGTTGCATGTTTTATTCACTTCTCATGCAAATGTTCCATTTGAGGCAGATGTTTGTTTCACAGTTGAGGAACAATGGACTTAGAGCAGCACACTGAATTTTGATCTCTTCAAAATGGTGGAAAAGAAAAAAACTGACAAAAATAAGTTCCACCCATCTCCATTTCATACAATTCTGTAAACTACCAAGCATAAGCCCTTGTTGACATTTGCTAACATCAGTGTGGAATCTTAAAGAGTAAATTCTAAGTGACATAAAATGGAGTTAAATGTTTACCTTTGGAGCAATAATTTCCACTAACAGTTTGGCAGCCATGTCTGTAATGAAGAATAGTTTAGTAATAAAATAGCACTGCAATCTTTTCTCTAGCTGCAATAAGATTTGGCTAGAGCTGTAACAGCTTCAGGAGGAGAACCTTTAAGTTCAAAGAACAGATGAGCTTGTAAGGATGTTCTGCGAATCCAAACTGCTTTAGAGCCAGTCAGCCCTGTGGTAGGTTTTGATAGAATGTGCCAAGCCATTTTATATTACAGAGAAAACTGATGATGCCAACAAGTCCTTGCTTTGCTTCACTGGTCTATTCCACTTAAAATACATAGCAACATGGTACTCATCCTTGATAGGAGCTCGCCAAAGCTGGGGTTTATTATGGCAATACTCAGGACACCTTTCGGCTGTAAGTTCAATAACAATGACACTATTTGAAAAGTTGTTTATACTTCTCAAGTTTGTATCTAAAACACACTCAGTTTTCACTGTGTCCCTGGGCTCTTCAGTACTCAAACCTCTTGACTGGTCAAGTGAAATAGCTGGCACAGAAAGAAATCCTTCAATATAAGAAAACATGAAATATGTACTTCTAGCATGTGAAGGAATATGTTTCATCTCTCTGGTCACTTTTGTTTTTCAAGGCTGCTTTGCATACATCCCAGCAGTTTGCTTTGCACAGCTCTCACTGTTGCTGGAAGGACTGGGCCAGTTAAAATAACTTAGCAATAACATGTATTGTCCTGTATTGTTATCGTTCCTTCTCTTTACAAATTGCTTGAAAATCTCCATAAATGCATTTGCTCTTCACAACTTTCACAGAAAAATCTTTTAGTTTTCAGGTTCTTAACAGTGTTTCTCTAAGTCACTCTTCAGCTGGCTGGCTCATTGGCCTGTGTTGTTACTTTTATGGGCTTAGGTGGATGTACAGCTATTTCTGCCCAAGGATGCTGAGGGGAGAGCTCTGTGTTTAAAGCAGGCAACTAGTTACATTTCTGTCCCTTGGTTTCCGGAGGCTAAGGAGGGATTGGCTAATAGGATACAAATACACACTGGGCAGAGGATAAGGACTATTTTTACTTGCAGCCTGCCATATTATAAACACACTTTGAACATGACCCACTTTTGATTTGACACAGAAGATGGCTTGGAACTGAGTTAAAATTGTCACCGTTATCCTCTGTTTCTTTCTTACAACTGTATTTTGTTTGAAGAGAAGTGGCAGCTCTGGTCAAGCTGAGAGGCTTAGTATCCATCCCTTAAAAACATCAAACAAAACATTTTGTGTATGTCCTATGTATAGTAAAAAATAAGAGTTTAAACCCAAAACCTAGCAGAACCAGAGGCTGATTAGTCTGCCTTTAATCCTCTAAAAGAAAACAAATTTCTACATCTTTATATATGATGTGGAAGATCCTGGGTGTTTTTGTATGAAATTACTTCTTCTGAAACATTACAATTTTACAGTTTAATTTAAACTTGATTGGCTGGATTTTTTGGGTTTTGTTTTTGCTTTTTTTTTTTTTTCTTTCCAGAAATGCAGACACTGTAGACTAAAAGAGAAAACTTTTCATATAATAAGCTTTATTCAGCACACATCTTTTCTTCCTGCTGTCAGCTGGAATTGACTGTCAAAGGGAAGCATCAAGAAGAAAATGTGCTCTATACAGACTTCTAAATTTGGAAAATCTGCATCCTTCCTTCTGTACAGATGCTCTGAGTCTTAGTAATTCAGACAGGAAGGTATCATGGCAGCTCTGCACGCTCTCCTGGAACAATCTGTTCTCACACACAATCGAGATTCTAATTCATCACTTACCTGAGATGCCCTCTTGTTTGTCTCTCATTCCATCTTCTCTGGACTCTCAAAATCTTATTAGTCACTTAATAAACGGGGATCAGTGGGCGTTGCATGAAATGGCAGCAGCAGCGGATTACTGAAAGTATTCATTCTTTGGATGGGATCAGCACTGTAAAGTCCTTCACTACTAAATGCTGGACATGTCAGGGGCAGCATCCATTTCTGTACATCTGCTTCAAGGAACAGTGCCTTCAGTCATCTTCAAACTGCCCTAAGCTGTATTCTCATCCATTCCCTTTCTGCTGTGCAGAATGGTGGTAATCCACTAAAACCTAAAACCTGGATATGAAACAACACAAAAGTACTGCACTGAGCAGTGGCTACTGCTGCTGCAGCCTCTGTCCAAGGCATTGACACCATCAACACGTGCTAAGTGGCAAAGTTGTCAAATGCTTTATCTAGAATCATGTTGTCCTTAGGCATGGCATGCAGCTGTCCTTAGGCATGCTCTGCAGCTCTACCCCCGCTGGTGCAGAGAAAGCCTTGACGCTGTGTGAGCACTGTTCTGCGCAAAATACGGGGCTTGGATCAACACCTCTGGTGACAACTCCAGAACAAAACTCTGTACAGGCCATGATGAAGAAAGTTAACTCGATCCCAGCCATTCCCCCCACTCAAGCTGTGTCACCTTTATAGTGGCTGCTCCAATCCACACTTTCTCTGCTTAGAAGAAGGCCAGAATCACTTCTTCTGCTATAATAAAGTATATAAAAAAATCTTCTAAAGAAATTGAAACTACTGCTATAGCTCAAATCCAAAGCTAAAGAGTAAATGGAGTTAATTTTCACTAGGGACCTGAAAAGACTAGTAGTTTGCAAGCAGATGCTTCCCCAGCACCTCTTCCAAAGTAGGAGTGTGAAGGACAAAATGAGCAGTAATTGCAATCGGATGAATTAATGTTGATTAGCTTCCTGCACTTATTCATAAAAAAATTAGTTAAGGAAAACAAGCTGCCATCCCACACCAGGAGACCACCCAGGACCCCGCGGGAAAGTTTTTGCAAACACAGGCACCCCCCCCATCATCTTTTGGGCTTCTACCCCCTTTAGCCTCTATTCCACCCTCCAGCTCCTTTGACCACTAATTTATGTCCAGCTTCCTGCCCTTTGGGGAGCTCCAACCCACTTTTGGCTGCTACTTTTTTCCTGTCTCTGACACACTTTTGTCCCCAACCCCCTTTCATCCTCAATTTTATTTTGGGACTCCAGTGACCTCTGGGTCTACCAACTCCTTTCCTCCCCACTTTGTTTTGAGCCTCACAAAAACTTCCAGCCTTCCACCCCTTTTGATTGCTACTTATTTTCTGACATTCCTATTTCTTCTCAGCCTCTACTTTGTTCTGGGCCTCCTTTTGGCCATTTTTCTTTGCCAGGACAAGATACTAACAATTTGAAAGTGGGACACAGACTGTTTTTCCTTTTGAGCACTAATCTGTACAGCCAAGGGCAATTACAGTCCATTTTTAAAAATGGTTTGTGGTCCCAATATTGGTGGAAAAGGCACATAGCAGATATAAACTGGATTTCGCATTTCACTGCTCTCTCAGAAGAATCAGAAAGCAATTTGTCTCTCTAGGCCAAATTCTGCTGGTTTTTATTAAGAATTTGTGTTTATCGCCATTGGAATGCTATGTGCTAAAAGACTGTAAAAATGGGACCCAT
>JAWWMO010000011.1:15533218-15655767 GCA_035047845.1 Dendrocincla fuliginosa
TTTGTTAGCTGGTTTTCTCTCTTATCCCCCATACTGTGAATCCTTACCTTTTTGTTAGTGTTAACTTCTTGAGGAATCACTACATAAATTTGTAATATATAAATCTGAAACAGTTTTGGTGGAGGAAATTTTAAAGATTAATTTTACACCACAGAGGAAACTTTGTTATTGATAAGAAGCAGCGCAAGAGCAAGGCAAAAGTCTTCTCTGAGACATGCCAGGCCTTGAGACATACTTCATATAGGAGATCAGAGACATGCTTTCTCCCTTAGACGTATTTTAATAAGTAGCATTTCATAGGGCTGTTTGACTGGATTGAAAGTATTTGGTCATTGCCCCAGCCTTTATCAAAGTTTTATTACTTAAGAGAAAAAAAATGTTCTTGTCTTGTCACTTTCCCATTGACAAGCAGGAGAACTTAGTGGGTTGGCTCTTCCAACAGCCCCGCAGCATTTGCTGTGTGCAATGGCTCAGCAGTCTCTCTCGAAAAGAAACAGGAGAAAAGACAGGAGCTGGCAACGAGTGTAACAGAGACCCTTCCCTTCTTGCTTCAACCACTTCTCCCAGCAGCAGGGACCTTCACTGGCCACCTACTGCTGCTTCTCTTCAAATATATTCCTTAAAGATTTTGACCTATTTCTCATTGCTCCACAGACAGGAGGCACCGACCAGAGAGGTTTAAAGGCTGGAGAGCCTCATCAGAGCCCCATCAGAACCATACTGACAGGACTGAAAGGCTCCACCTCACATCCTCTAAATTTCAATGCAGATGAGACAGAAGCACACTGAGAGTCACCCACACTTTTTTAAAAGCAGCAAGTTTGCTCCACTAATTTGCTTGGCATTTTGAGGGATTTAGCTGATCTCTCTCAGCACTGCAATTATCTTATCAGGTATTTTGGGGCACGGTGGCTGCATTTCTTCAAAATCTGCATGGTGTTTACCACAACAGGAGCCTGGCACACAGGTAGGCAAGACTGTGTAGAGAAGGGGTACGAGGCTCCCAAGGAAAGGTGCTGTTTTTACAAATAAACAAATTCTAGGTGGAATATTAGCCTGTCATTTTTCCTGTGCTGAATTCAGAGTGAAAGGATAAATGTATCCCCTATTTAGACTTGACATTAAAGGTAAACATTTTTGTCCCTTGATGGAGCACAGATGAAATCTGTTTGAAAATCTGTCATAGGAGTCTGGAAAAGAAGATGGCATGGGTACAGTAATGGGAAACCAAGGAATTCAGCTACACAATCAATAGCATTTGGAAAGGACAAAGCATGCTACTTATATCTTGATATGAAGAAAGTGTCCCTTTTTAGTGGAAAAACAGTTTAATACTCAACTAGCATTTTGTGATGGTATTAATGTGTGTCATTTTTATTTGATCTGAAAATTAATTTTTATCAGAATTCATCATATGAGTATTGTTATTTATTTCAATAAACTAAACAGAATCAATATGTAATAATAAATACACATCCCATTTTCTGCACAGTGCAGCAGTGAGCTCAGGAAAGATTGGCTATAACAAATACTAGCTTGATGCAGAAAGACATGGAAATTTTAAGTTCTTCTAGTTCACCTTTTTTTTAGTCTGGTATGTATATATAACAATAACATTCTTCTGTTGCCTTTAGATTTTTGCTTTCAGTGTAGGATCTCTTTCCATGCTGTGCCTTTTTTGCCTCTCAGTTTGGATGTCATGGGGAAAAAAAAAAGTGATGAATAATAGCAACTTTGATAGGGATATTAAGTTACATTCCTCAGCCTTAAGCCAATCTCTAATGATTACAGAAAAATGATGCAATTGGGGAAAATTAAATCCTTTTTCTGCAGAGAACAACTTATTTTCTGAAAGTCACTATGTATTTCTTTTTTTTTCTGGGAGTGACCAAGTAGGACTAAAGGATCCCAACAGTCCATGGGGCAATGACATGGGGCAATGGGCACAAAGAGAACACAGGAATTTCCACCTGAATATGAGGAAAAACTTTACTTTGAGGTTGAGAGAGCAGTGGAAGAGGCTGCCCAGAGAGACTGTGAAGTCTCCTTCTCTGGGGATATTCAAAACCCACCTGGATGCGACTCTGTGTAAACTGCTCTAGGCAAATCTGCTTTAGCAAGGGGTTTGGACTGGATGAACCACAGACAGTCTGTGCTTTTGTGATTCTGCAATCTCTGCTTTTATCACTTATAGCCATGTGTTCCTATGAAATTCCTCAGCAATTGGTCAATGGTATAAATTTATGAGAAATGAAGATAGAGAGACAGAAAGGCAGGCAAAGAAAGACAAACAAAAATATTACGCCAATTTCATAAGTTTTAAAACCAGTTTTTAGGAAGCTTCACATTACAGATATGGAAATGGAAGCAGAGCACTCAGTTAAGTGTAAATACTAGCTTCTACCCAGTAACTACTGGTAAGAACTCAAATGTTCTGCAGTCAGTCACAGCCTCAGCAGTAATTTGAATGACTCACCTGTAAACTGCAGGTGTCTGCACTAGCATTAACATTGTCATGTTATATGTGAGCCAAAATTTAGGGCTCTAAACTTTTTCTGCAGCTTGGCTTCCTTCAAATGCAGTTATTTCATACTTAATAATAATAATAATAAAAAAAATCTATCCTTGCTTTTAAAGTAATTATGTAACTTTTCTGATATAAAAAATTATTAGCCCACATTTTTTATCATGTCAGAGACATTTTTCACAGAATTGTCTCCTATCTTCTACTCTTCCATTCTGCAAGGGAACTGCGTGTTGCCAGAGGAGAAGCATTAGAAATCAATTTACAAGAGTTGGCTGTGATAGCACATTTAGGGAGCCTTCTGCCCTCATCAGCATCCTAGTCTTTACCTGGTCCAACTAAAATCCACTGGGATTACCAACAGGGTCAGTGTAATTGAAGTCTACTACAAATTTAATATCCTCCTTTTTTTTATAGCATAGCTATTACATATTTTGCTTGTAGCATCAATAACACAATAACAAAAACTGAACAATTCCAACACTAAAAAAGCAAAATGATGTTTTGCTAAACTTTCTATATTATCCTTTTTTTTTTTTTCTGCTGCAGTAATATAATGAGAAAAGGTTTTCAGAAGTGAAAGGAGAGCTTTTGAAGATTTAAAGATTCTTAGTAGACAAGTACAATTGCACAGAATGATCACCCCATAGTGTAATTATTCCAAAAATACCATTAAAAGACAGCACTGAACACTTTCACAGTGCCCAAGGAGACTCAATTACGTGCTTTTGGAATTGCTGGGTCAAAAGAGTATTGTTATACTCAGCAATTACTAGAGGCAATAATTTAATCTCCTTAAGAAATTTCTTTATGGTCTAAACCACTCTGTCAATGGAGTTATCGTGTGTCAAAGCAATTAAAGTCAAATTTTTCACTGTTTTTTATTACAGTAAAGTAAAAGTTAAGGATCTGGAAAATATCCTCATTTAATAATCTAATTTCAAGGAAATTAAAGAATTAGCCAAAATTATTAAACATATTATGGTATAAAACAAGCCTGGAAACTCAGAAAAATTTTATATTTAAATCCCTACTGTAATCACAAAGACATCAAGCACCTTCCTTTACAAATAATGAATTTTAATGCTTTGGAGGTCATTATACATTCTTCAAATTTACATACATTCACTTTAAGCTCTTTGAAGAAGTTTATCTTACTCTTTAATGTTTATAGGAGTAAAGAATTGAAAGTCAAAGCCTTGTCAAAATACAAGACTGAAACTAAATAACAAATCATTCTCGGTAACTGCGCATACTTTCTTTCTCCTTTAGTTTCTTAAGTATGATTCTTGTTCATTTTAGACTCTCAGACAAAGTGTTAGGGATCTTGACCTTTCTTAGAGCTGTTGATTTCAGTGATAGTTTGTGTTACCAATATTTGAGCAGAATCTACAAAATTGCACTCAAGATCAGAATGTACATTTTGGTGAGTAAACTAAATGAATAGCTAACTCATAAATAATCACCAAGCGATTTGTTTGAATAAATTTCAGACAATGACATCATAGGGAACTATTCCCTTCCTTAACTTGCTACTCATTGAGCTCAATAGCTAACCTGAACAGATCAGATTTTGGATGACTGAAAGTCTAATAAAAAATAAAATCATAAAATAAACTTCCAAGTCCAGATATAAAACTACAGATATAACAGTTAGTGGTACACAGCAAATAGTATAGCCAGTGACTATTACACATTAAAACTTCTACAGAGACTGATGGATAAAATTTCCATTTATTTATTTATGCAGTTTCTCATCCAGAAGCTCTGTATCAAAAGCCCTTTGGGGAGAAAACTAAGACATTTCAATTAAACAATCTGTCTCATACCAAAAGTCAGAGAAATGAGGATTTCTTTTCTTTTTCTTCTTTTGTTAAGTAGACCTTTCATTACAACGTTTTTGACAGAGCCCCAGCCTGGCCTGCTGTGGATGCATCTGGTGAGAAGATCCCTTTGGAACAGGAAAGGAGAAGGCTGAGCTGAAGGTACATCCATCCCTGCAGGGTAACGCAGCAAACACCCAGCCTGCTGGCTCACAGAGTGCCTGAGGAGGGGCATCAGAGTGTACCTGGGGGGCTCAACTGGAGTGGGAATAAGAGACCGACTTTGTTCTGAAAGGACAGGGAGAAGAAAAATTGTGAATGCTCATCCTGTAGCTTTTCTGTCTCTCAGTTGTGCCAGAGTTACCACATCAGCAGCTGTCACCTAACAATTCCTGATTTTCACTTTTCACTTCAGCCCCATCCTTAGCTTTACCACACATCCAACAAAAAACACAAAAAACCGAACATACAAACAAATTGACCCCCTGTTTATTTCAACTCTCAGGCAGCTGAGGTTGAGTTCAAGCACAAAGAGCAATGTTTCTTTCTCTGTGGAGAAAGCCAAAGATTTATACAACATGCCTGTCACCTTGTCCTCCAGTCTTCCACATACGTGAGCATTTTAAAACCAGCATCAGCTAAACACCTCATGAAACATAAAGCACGTTAATAGCAACATCAACACCAGTTCACTTCCATGAACAACATTCCCTAGTGGAACCTGTTGTTACACACTGAGTGGGTCTTACAAAAATCCTTCAGGAGGTCCAGTCCAAATACACATGCATCCCACCTAAAACCACTCAGTGATCTCTCCATTCTATTTTTTCAAACACAACTATTTTTAAAAAGGACAAATTTGTTTCATGAGGAACTTGAGTGAGACAGTACTAAGCTGTACATCGTCAGAGCACACTGGTTATATTCCAAACACCATGTATATACTGAATGCATTGCTAAGTGTAAAGAAAATGTTCTCCACTCACTGAAAATAAGAAAGGAATTCTGCTGTGGAGCAACCTTTTCAGAAAGTATTTACAATTTACAAGTGTCAGATGAGTAGACAGCTCTAGACATAGCAAAAATGTTTAAAATTGTAATTTAATTGAAAGAAAAGCAGCAGAGACACAAGCTCTGAAGACTTTTGTCAATAGTAGAGGTCACATCTCTTTTAACTTTACCATTTTACCTTTAGAGAAAGCTGGCATCAAAATCTCTGGGATATGAAATGTCATAGTTTAATACAGTTGTTCACTGATGCCAATTTGCATTTACCATTCCTAATTTTTATAATCTTCTTTTATTGTAATTGCAAATAATGGCCATCATAAGTGAGCATATTCTTTGACTTTTAAGCCCTAGATGAAATGGGAAAGAAAAAAAAAAAAAACAACAAAAAACTGTAACTAAATACGAGCCACACAGAAATAAGTGGATGAAGAAGGTCAGTTTCTGAAATTTGCTAAGTATTATTGCTTATTTAGTTTTAGCTTTTCCTTCAATAACTATATTGAAGAAAGAAATAAACTGATCTGACATTTAAACACGAGAAAAAGTTCCCAGATCTGAAGTTCCTTTGCCTCAGTAAGCAAGATGAGACCAAGATAATGAAATATGCAATTTGACGCAACCACTGTGAGGAATGACAATATTTTGAAATTAACATATGCAGTAGTTCCTGATATTGCAAACTTCTCAGTAGGTAAGAAATTAATTCTTCCTTTTCCTTTTTATGTACCTATTTCTGTTCACCTAATGTAGAAAAAACCCCCACAAAATAAAAACCAAAACCAAAAATCCTAATGGCAGAATACTCTCTAGCCTTTCTGCTGAAAAATGTCAACATAACCCATTAAAAATTTACGGATCAAAAGATATTTAAATAACTTTCCTTATGGCTTGAAAATTAAGGTGAGAAAATATTGTTATTTCCTATGGAAAGAGAAAAGGTTTCAAACCATTTAGAATAGAAAATGTCCAAAGCACAAGTTTCATTTTAGCAGTGCATATAATCATGGTAAAAAAGATACAATGCTCTGTAAAAAATATTTTGTACCAACATTCTTCCATCAGATATCACCAAAATAAACTGGATCTTGATTCCTTCATATTATGTGTCTTTTCAAAGAATTGAGTAAAGCAGCACCAACCTGTTCCTATGAGGCCATGAGGTTCAGCACTACCTTTTATTAATTCCATTGAAATGAACGCTGAGACAGGAGTGGCTCATGTTTGTAGACATTTCACTGCCAGGAGATTTCTCACGAGTTGCTTTGGGATAACTGGAGCTATTTACCTGCCTATCCTAAATAAACAGATTTGTTACATTTTAAAGAGTCTAATATCATATGGCCTATACTCCATGGAATAAATCAGAAGATAATGCTGATGATACTAAGAAAATTATTGGAAAATCTAGACTTTTCCAGCAGTTAGAAAAGTGCCTATATGAAAGCTACTTATGGCATTCAGCTTCTGTTGGTGGCTCTGCCCAGGGCTGCAATGGGATCACAGTTCCTCCCAGCCCTGAGAAAGTGGATCAAACTGGCCCTGGTGCCAGGCTGTGCACTGAGAGCTCTCAGCATTGGCTGTGGAGCAGGCACCGAGCTCGCACAGCTGCTGCTGGCCCCACTTACCCACCTCTTCAGCTCCAGAACACGAGGAATTACCCAGCTGAAGGTGTGATTTAGAACACAGCCAACAGTGAAACAGTAACTACAACATTAAAGGTCATTGACTACTGTACCTATTGAAATAAGTGAGATAAAGCCTGGAGTGTTGAATAGCTGATTAGGTGACTGCACTGGGTGAAAAAGCCTTCTGTCCCAGAGCTCCAAGTGATTGCTGCCCATCCTGCTCAGCAGAAACTCTTAAACAAGATACACCGATTTTTTTTGTTATTCTAATCAAAGAAAAAGTGACAGAAGTTTTTTATTTTAATGGAAGAGGAGCAGACAAATTGAAACAGTGGTTTGCCATCCCACATCTGTGTAGGGGCTCCTTGTCTGGAAAAAGCTGTTGTGATTTTGCTCACAGCTTTCTGGACTAAACCTATTAGTTGTGTTGCATCCTTTTTAGTGAACATCAGACACGTCGGAACCCCCAATCCTGCAAACAAGAAAGGGAAATAACAAGTTAAGGAGAGAGGCAAGCTGACAGCAAAAGGCTAGTGATTATCCAGAGAAGCTGCATTTGTTTTCCCTCTGTACTTTACAGTTCAGATATAAACCAGAGCTGCTACTGAGCAGGGCTCTTGTCACAGCATTCTCCCTAGCTCTGTTTCCATTTTCTGCATCTATTTCCAGTGTGCATTAAAATAACTCAAGTTCATTTGCAGCATCAGCTCTGATCTCTAACTGCTGTTATTTTCATATCTAAAAATAATTCGAGTTTATTTATGGCATTGTTTTGACTACCAAACTGCTGATGTGCACCAATATCACAGAAAGAGAATCAATGACCAGGCTTAGATTATTTTCAACCACAGACAGGAAAATTTGACAAAACTGATGATAAATCAGGATGACTCTGCAAGAAGCCTCTGCAATGTACTGACATTTCAATTTTATTAAGAAATAATAAACAGCCTCCTGCAATAATGTTTCCACATGACAGTTGTGCTCTAGTAAGGCTGTGTGTGCCAGTGATAGGAGTTCTTTTCCCACCCCCTTGCTCTGGACCTGCACTTACACAGCTGAAATGGCACAGCTACAGAGAGCGATGCTGCCAGCCCAGCAGCCCAGACTGGACAAAGACTGGCTTTGTCCTCTGTCTTCATCGTTTGTGTAGCCATCAAAAACTGCACAAATTTGAACTTTCTTAGGATATAAAATTATCTCAAGACAATCCAGTAGCTGCATTTGGAAACTGCTTCTGGAAATAAATACTAGTATAATTTTCTATGGAAAGTACTTTTAATTCTACTTTTAAAATCCTGATTACTTTCACTTTTAATAGCTTAGTTTTAATGTGGACTTTTTGTCTTTCTATGTCATGACTGGAACTGCAGATCATTCTTCCAAATAAATCTGTGAATTGTGGCTGATTCATCCCTGATTCATTTTGCAAAAGGTCTTAAATATATACATTCTCTGGTCTCATTTAAAGTAATATAATTTTCTTCTGTGTTTTGTTTTTCTTTTTTTTTAATGGAGGTAGAAATTCCTTTTCTACTGGCATTGCATAATTTAGGCTGAAAATAAACACAATACAATTCAGCTGTTCAGTTCATTTTGAGGGTCTGAGTTAAGCCAAATGCTGGAATTATCCACATGTGTAAGAACAAAGCCAAGATGTTTGTCCTGGAGGCCCTACAATAGTGATTTCCATTTGTGCAGTACCTTCATGATCCATTACACTCTCCTGAATCTTCTAAATTGTCTCTAACATTATAAAAAAAATTAAAAAATCAGAAAGTATCAGCATTTACTTTTGAAACAGATTTTTTCGAAAGGGTTCAATTTTGACCAAGCTTGACAATACTGCAATTTTCATTTTTCAAAATGAGAAATGCTGAAGGCACGCTCTGAATCAGAGTCATATAATCACCAGACAAGAAAACAAACCGGATCCTCCATCATGTGAATATATTTACAGCTGTAGAATTGTTGTTCAGTTCCTCTGTGTCATCCACTTGAAACAGTCTGATTAAAAAAGCAAGGATATTTACAATTTTATATTGAAGATATTGCCATAAAAAGTGTACGCAAAAGTTTGTATTAATTCTTCAAAGCAAAGTCTGTCCCTAGTATCAGATTCTTAAATGTTAATGTAAAACTTTTCCTTCAAAGGAACCCCAAGTATCTCCTGGCATAAAAGAGTTCTAATATGAGATGTTTGCTAAAGATGAGGTTTGTACAAGGACTCACAAAAGGGTATTGGATGCCACTGAATTTATGGGATTTTTTTTCTTGCTATTAACAATTCCTTATTTCTTCACATCTACACACTGATAGCTGATCTTTTGCTCCTAAAATAACCTTGATATCTATATCAGCAAGGTAAAGAAGAGTAAATGCATATTGAAGGTGAGGTAACGTAACAGTTCACCAACTTAACATACAAGAAATGTTTATATTGGCGAAAAATCCTTTAATAACACTACACAAGCTTAATCATTAAGGGGCGTGAAAGGGTGTGGTAATGCTAATCTCCAGTTTGAAATGGATTTGCTAAGTTCAATTCAATGCTCCCAAACAGTGTAGAGTAAAAGAAAGGGGATCCACAGATTTGTTATTCATCGAGCCTTTTTACAAACCTGAATCTTTTATGACTAAAAATCTACTATTAACTCAATTTTTCAATTGACTAATTCTGAAGGAGCAGAGAAATTTACATTAAAATACTTATTTTTAACATGCTTATTATGAAATGCTTATCAAGGTCAAACACCATAACTTGAAGAGTGAAATATGTTATTTCATTACAACAGATTTAATGTTATGCTGTTCAGAATCATTATTTAAAATATTTTCTTACAAACGTGCATTAGTGGCACTGAATTTGCTTTGTTTTCTTTCTTCTTGTGAAGGCATAAATAACCTCTGCCCACTTCCATCCAGCAGGTGTGAGATTGCTGTCAGGAGAAGCCAAAGCCCTTCAGCACCATCAGCTGCTCCTCTGGCCACGGGTGCCTTGGGCTTTGCGAGTGCCTTTGCAGCTGCCGAGCACATTGTGGTGCCCAGGGCAGAGCTGCTGAGCTGCTGTGCTGGCACTGCTGCAATGCCCACTGCTCCCTTCGGCTCTGCTGGCAAAGCTTTTCCAGCATGGGCACTTTAAAGAGATTTATGAACAAACAGAAGAGAAAACAAGGGCAACCTCAGTGTGGAATGTCCTCACAACTCCCTATCGTGGGCTTTCATGCCATCTGTTTGTACCATGTGTATGCTGGAAGCTTGAAGCTTCCAGCTCTTCATTCATTAAAGGCTTGCTCCTAAAGATCAGAAAAGAGCTCCTAGAGAGCTGGACAGAAGACATAGTCACTCCTCAACTTCTGACCAGCACAAAAATTGCGGCTCCCCCAACCACCCTCTCTTCATGGGTGACAGAACTTTGAGCCTCTCTGACCTGAAGCAGAAGCCATCTAAATAGAAAAGAGCTGGTATTTTTTCCTCATGGTTAAGCAGTTTTACCTTTTTGCCTAGTCTAAGCCTACCTGAAACTGTTCTTCTCACAGGAGACACAGCTATCAAAACATGCTGACAAGGATGTGACTCCAGTTAAACATGACCACCCATTTTGCATTATCTGACCCCAAATGTAACTCTCTTGCTTTAGAAGGGAAGTGAAAAACCTGCCCAGAGAAGCCTCCAAGCAGGCAGTGTTAACAGAACAGACTCTTCCAGCCCTTCATGTGCTTTAGATGTGTGTGAGGGATACACCTTACCGGTGGGGTGTGCCTTCTAGTCCAGGTCAGGTGGAAGCAGAGGGAACAGAAAGAAGAGGGATCACAGCTGAAAATCAACAGAAACAGCAAACTTGCTGTATCTGACACTTAAACCATGAGACCAAGTCAGTTGAGATAGCCACTGAGTAAAATTTGATTACATCGCTCATGCACACACAGGGAAAAAGCTGATATGGAAACTCTTAGTATGCTTGTATTAACAAGGCTTTTATGATTACTTGAACTGGGCCAGAGCATGGCTCTATCTATCCATGACAGCACTTTTTTGTGCAGTTGTAGCTATGAAAAGGTACTTGACCCACAGTACAGGGACTGTGTGTAACTCACATTTTTTTTTTTAATATTCTTCCCAGCTTCAAGTATTTTGCCTGAGGGCTGCTTTGACCTCGCTGTAGTCCCATGTATTTAGCAACCCTCAGCATTCTATTTTCTGTGAAGTTATTTTAGGGGAAGGAGTTCATGGAGACTCAGCCCTTTTCAGGTGTTTTGAGACTGGTGGCTACACCACAAGAATAGAGGATTTATTTGGGGTCTCTGCAGTGACTTTACGTTCTCTGAGTACTGTGTTTCTGCCATGACCACCTGTTGGCCCTACAGATTCTGACTGGCTTCCTGTGCCTGATGTAGTCAACAATTTATTCTTCTGGACTTCTTTTGTGTTTCCCCCAAATTGCTGGAGTTTTTTTTGGACTTGCACTTTTGGGTTGAGGTGAGTTAATAAAATAGTGATGCCATGAATAAGTGTTCTCTAGCACTGAATTTCCTCACACCTGCATGCACCATGAAACCCCTACTCCTTGCAATGTCATATTTAAGGCTTGGGTAAAATAAATCTTTCGGTACATTTATATTATATAACCAGACACCTACAAGAGAACCTTACTGTTTTGGAGTGTACAAGTACCCTTGTGTATGAAGGCTCCTTTTTTATCATGGTTTAGAGTACATATACTTCTTTAGTAGTAGGTCTAGGAAACAGATATAACTCCTTTTTATGCAGCATTAGTATTTTCACTGCATTGTTCTAAAGTCATATTGTACCCCCTGCACGTTAGTATCAGTGAGGATTTTCCACAAGCAGCTGCCTGCAGTGCCTACTTGTTTACTGCTCACTGCTTGCTCAGCACGAGGAATGCAAATGCAGGGAGTCCAGTGGAAGTCAGGAGATAATTAGACTGGTTCTCAGCACCTGTCCTGAGCCTGTAGCAGGGTTTTTCTGCCTCTTCTCACGCTGCTGCCCTGACTTTCTCTCTAGCCTACCTCAGCTCTGTGCCACATCTTGCATTCCAGCTCTCTCCTGCTCATCATGCAGCTTCTCTTTTGTTTAAAAAAATAAAAAGAAAATTGCAATTACTGTTTTCCTGAACTGAATGCTTTAGAAAAAGGATTTGGTAATTTTTTTTTTCCATGTTTAATGTATACTCGCCATCCTAAAACACAGCCCTGCAAATGTACCAGGGAGATCCTGTCAGAGAAATGACTAATTGTCTTCCAGCTCAGCGAAAGACTGATCGATCCCTATTTTCATTTATTTCCTGGCCTCCTGCTTAGTAGCCTTTCTGCAATAAAAAACATAAAAAAACCCAGATTTTTTTCCAAATAGTCCCTAAATGTTGCATGCACAAATGTTCTTTAGCATCTCGCTTCAGCCCCCTGCTGCTACTTGGAAAGCTGTGCTGTGCCTGTGGCAGAAACATTGCACACAATACATTAATCATCAGGGAAGATGGTGCCAAGTAACTAGGTAATAGCTTTACTAATATTTGTGCCTTTAAAGATCAGGAAACAACAAGTGAACTTTAAAAATCTTGTTAAAATTTCGCTTTCCTGAGAGAGTTCATTATTCCAATGTATGACAGCACATCAATACAAAGTGTACGTATCAGAAAATAGGCAAAGCTAAGGCTGCTGATAACTCACTGCTGTGTCCATATCAGCTGAGGGTTATTGACCCTGCAGAAAGGAGCACAGAGGTTTCATACCGCTGTGCATCCTATAGATGCTGGAGAACCTCCAGCCCCTGTGGGCCAGACCCAGCAGCAGAGGGAAGGAAGGCTGGGGTCTGGCACAGCAGTTAATTATGTGAGGCTGGACCCAACTACTGACAAGGTTGTGTGTTCACTGCAGGAGAGGGCAGGCTCACCTCCACCTGGGATAGCACCACCTAGCAGAGGCTGTTCTGTACAGTGGCATGGAAAAAATGCAAGTCTTGCACATACTGCTACTTTCTCCTAATTTTTTCAGGCATACATTTCCAGCTCTGCAGTTTCTTGCTGCTTCCTTATGCTGTATTGCTTTCATCTTTCCTCATGGATGTGATTATTCAATTTTTTTACATTTAATGTGTTACATATTTGAGAAATGAGGAAACGACTATTGTATTCTTCTGTACCATCATACTTAATGTCATTGACTTAAGAAATCATTTTCATTTCATAATCTAACATCTTCATTGGAGAAAATTAATGGAATTGCTTGTCCATTTATCATTTCATATTAGATTTAGTGGTAAACTGTTACATGTAAATACAATAATCCATAATTAATTAAGAATGGCTGTCCTTGAACAGAAAAGTGTGGGTGAATAGAAGGAAGAAAAATAAGGAAACTATCATTTCTTTTTGATAAAAATATGTGATTTGTTTTTCATACTTTGGTCATTTAGATTTGTGGCACAGAACAATCTCAGATTTTTAAATTCCCCTTACATTTCCTTTTTATATATTATGACTTCAGATGGTCACTTCCCTTGTCTCTCTAGTAAAAAATAAAAGGGAAATAAATTTGGAGCCATAAAGCTGTTACCTTCTAGCTGAGTTCACATAAAGGAGAATAAAGAATCAAGACACTCCATCACTAGAAAACTAGTGATGGGAGAACAACTCCCTTTCAAAAAAGAACTACTTGACATTTTTTTGTTCAGTGACATGAATTACAGTGTTGAGCAGTTACAGCTCAAACACAAAGAGTTGGGAGACAATTCCAAAAGGGCAAAGGATTAATATGTGTTCACAATGGTAAACACTGAGCTGTTGCCTTCAATCTGAGTGGAAAACTGCCTGAAAGTCTAGACACTCCTTAAAAAACTTTCAAGACTTTTATGCATGTTTCAGCCTCAGTATTTGAAAGTAATCTATTAATACACTCAGTAGTGAAATTTAAAGAGTGTAGTTTAAAGTAATTTCGTTCCTTAAAGATAGAAATTGTACCTGCCTTTTTTTGTAAGCCAGTGTAGTCTGTTGGGATGCTGCATGCAATGCTCCCGAATTCCTGTCATGCCAAGCAGTGTGTGACAAAGAAAGGCAAAAGAAGGAGTTCTGGTTTAGCCCAGTATGAATATAAAAGCCAGCCTGGTATAATGACAAAATCTAGAAGAAGACAGTTTTTAAACAGACTCCATTTAAATACAAGGGTAAACGGTTGGCCATGTGTATTACTGTTCTCATCTGGGTGTTGTTTTTCCAGCCTACCTTATGTTCCTCCCAGAGATCTGCTGCCCCAGGCCCATCTCCACAGTCTTTACAGTCTTTACCCTTATTCTCTAATATATTGTGAGTTATTCCTCTAGTACTTTTTGACAATAAGATCCAATAATTGATTCTTGGTTATGAAAGTAATATCTAGAAGTGGTCCAGAGCTTCACAAATCTCAGTTCCTTCTCTGTTGCCCTGACCCTTTTATACATCTTGTTCATCACTGTAGATGAAACCCTGAGCCCTCTTTACTGAAGAATTCCACCTGGTAAGTCACTGAATCCACTGTCTTTTTCTAATTAATCATTAATTGTGTGTTTCTCATAATGATTCGGAAAGTGTGATTTGAAACAGTGGGGTTTTCTTTTGGTTATTGGGTTGTCTAAGCCTGAACACCCATGTCTGACTGATATCACTGTACCCTGCAGTCCATACATTTTAAAACCTAAGTAAACAATGGGCCCCATGAATCTCAGTTAGATGGTGTACATGGACACAACCCTTTACTCACTCTGCATTGGTTCTGCATTTGTGAAAGGCAAATCATGCCACACTTTGCCCAACATTCGGAAAAAGAATCTGTACCCAGGACAGCGAGGAGCACCGCAGAAAGGCCATTAATTAATAACAATCTTTCCTTCACGCCAGGGTTGGAATCATTACTACTAAATGGGCCACAAACCGAAAAATGAAGAGATAAACTCTTAATAGCTTTGTTGATATTCTGACTTAATGAAGCGGGAGATCTACAAAGCATGGTACAATTGCACTTGATTATTATAATGAATAATATAATATATTATACACGCAGGAGCAACAGCTCACACTTTCATGCAGATGGTCTGACTTTGGAAAACTTGAGTTTATCACATTAATAATGTGATACAACTTATATGAGCCTCATGCTGCATGTTCCTTCCTCTCTGTATGAGAAAAGGGAGACTTATGGACACACTGACATTGTATGAATCCTGTTGCAGTGAACATAGGATCTTCTAGGGGGAAAAGGGACAGAGAAGAGTAACTTTGCCTGTTTCTGGAAACCGTGGAGAGCTCTGGGTAGACAAACTGGACCACTTCTCTGCAGGCCCATAACTCCCTCCTTTTCTACAGTGAGGCAGAACAAAAGGAAACTGAATTTTCTAGCACTTTTTTTTTCCTAAGTACTTACTTTCTCCCATGGAGATTTCTATGAGAGCATATGATGTGGCCCAGGCAGTGCCTTCTGTATTGTTTTCCAGTATGGATATCAACCCACATGGGTCTTCACTCACTGCTTGTCCACGTTTGCCTTTCTGGGGCCTTTATCTAACAGTGCACCTGCTACAGTTACCTGGGTCTGCCAGCAAAAAGAATATTTAATGAAGAGTAAATAAGACATCTGTGTTTTTAAAAATCTTGCCTGCTATCTGGTATAAGATTGTCCCAACTTTGTGAGACTTCTGTCCTGATTATGATTATTACAGCTTGGAAGATTCTTTTAACCAAATCAGTGAGGAAATGACCTGAGATTCTGCTCTAGTCCTTTCCTGTGAATAAAATACAGATAGAGTTTAAGTTGAACAAAGTATGCAGAAACTTTGGTAAGCTAATCCTTTCAAGAAAAAACGAAGTAGCTTTATTCCCTCAGTTCTTAGAAGCAAGAAGCCCACTATCTGGTATAGAAATTATGTGGCTTCTCCCACAAAATAGATGTAATTTTCAAACCAATTTTGCATAGTTAAAACAGAAGTTATTTTCCTTGTGCTACCTTTTCCTGCCAAATTTTATTTCTAATTGCTTAGTACCAATCATTTGCAGAAGTTTATGAGCATGTTCATCATCGTTGTTGATGATATTGAATATTATACCAACTTCTGGCCATAACAAATGGGGCTCAGAATAGTTTTTGTTCATTTTCTTGCAAAACAAACTGTTCTCTCCTTTCCATTACCTTTCCAATGATTCTCAGAACGTCAAGTATCATATCCATTTTCTGGCTGAAATGCAGTTTTCAGAGAGAAACCAGTGGTATGGGATGAAATTGTCCTGAGTCACCCCCTGTCCCCACTGTGGTCCTGTTGTTAGTCTAATGAGAAAACTGCAAAGATCCATTGGCACTGGCTTTGCACAGTAACATCACACTGTGAGGAGAAATGTCATGATATGGCCATCACAATAAACAGAATATGAAAAAAACCAGCCTGGGAAGGAAATACTGCTCTGTTTGTGGACTCCTGTATGGGCAGACACAGGACTTGGCAGGTTCCCTTCAGCTCTTGAGAGACTCTGCAGCAGCAGGAATTTTGTGAGATGCTCCAGTGTGCCTTTCTCACCTGAAATACTGAGTGTTCTTCTGAGGTTTGTGCCCATCACGACTGTTTGGAGGATGGAGACTTTGCTGCACAATTTGTCTTATCATCTAATTATATTAAATTGATTTATTCCTTGTTTCTCATATTTGTTTACACAGAAACCCACAAAAGCCTAAGTCTGCAGCCTTCTTAACACTGAAAGCATAGGAATTTGCACTTGCAAGATTTGGGAGCCATAAACCCAGATATTCTTCTTCTGAAATCTCTGCCAATATACTGCATAAATAGCATTTTCTAAAGTCACCATCCTGTTTAGTATTCAGACACAGCAGTAAACTCATCAGCTGCAGTTTGCTTACTTGGTTATTTGAAAAAGAGACAAATTAATTGAGTCATTTTGTCTGGCCTAGCAAAACTGACAACATAAGTCACTTCATCAGGGAACTACAGCAGCACATTATGAAGATGTCTGAAAAATACAGATCTGACACAATCTCTCAAAGCTACAAAAAGTCTGACAAAGCCATAGTTGAAACCTCACATCTTACAATCCTTCTTCAGCTGAGAAACTGAAGCAACCCAAAGCTGCATGTAGCTGTGAAAGGAGATCCCAGCTGCCAAAGTGCTGAAAAACCTATGATGCCCAATCATCCTCTCTTGCTCCTGAAGATGGCTAATTACCATTGCCTGTGACAAATTCACATAAAATAGTGTCCTTTATCACTTCTCTGCACCTCTAATGTCAATTGATTTTATTATCAAGTGATATATCCTTCATCCAAAATAATATTTAATCTTCCTGCTTTTTAAATATGGCAAACTGCATTTATACTGTAATGCAAGTAAAGGCTGCAATATTTCTTGCCTTGGTCTCCAAATTGGGAACTGTCCCAAATCGAGCTGTCTGTGCCAGTATATCCTTTCACTCATTTATCCATATGTGGATATTTAGCATTGTATGGATTTGTTGGATATCCTGGAACAAAATGCCTATGCTGAGAAAGCTCTCTGGAGTAAAAAATCTTCAGTCTGATACTATTACAAATATTTCAGCCTAACCAGTAACTTTAAAAAAAAAAAAAAAATACTCTTCTGTGCCCCCTGTAAAGCCAAAGTTCTCCTCGTTAAAATATAGGGAGGTGCAATAATCAACAGAAAGAAAACTACCTTTTTAAAATAGAGCAGCCCATTATATCACTCGTGCAAGTGTATTACACAGATTGATCTCTGCAGACACCTACACATCTCTGACAAAAGATCAGAGACAAATATCTCATTTACAGCTCATTGTCCCCCTGCGTGCCCGTACCTTCACTCTTGATCTCAGTGAGGCTTCCAGGTTACAGGAGCGACTGGCTACTTCTCTTTTTGAGTCAGTGCCCAGTGGAGGAGTGAGCTGTTTCTGATAGATCCTTGGATACTGCAATAATAATAATAATAATAATTAACAATTTTATATGAATTAATTATTAATTCTTTTTTTCTGTTGTTTCAAGCTGTATGCTGGCATGGGATGAGATGTTGTTGCCTTCACCCACTCTGTACTGCTCCAATGAGAGGTCACCAGCTTTCCCCAGATGAGCAGCTGTGTGCTCTCTCCCAATGACTTTCAGGCAAAGCAGTCAGCAGCAATTAGTGTAATAGTATAAATTAGGATAACAATATAAACAATTTAATCAGTCTGCTTGAATTAGACCCACAGTTTGGTTTAAAATGGATTACTAGACAGCCTGTACCACCAGACTCTGGGCACCAAGGGCAGATCAACATCTTCACCCAGCCAGCCTCTAGCTGGATCAATTCATGTCCACAGCCTCATGCCCCTTCTGCACTTGTTCTGCTTCCCTGTGTTCTTCTCCTGCTTCAGTTACTTGACATCCTGATACTAAGCCCAAGAACAGAGCTGAATATTTTTGCAGGTACTTTTGCACACAAACACCTTGTCTCTTGTGCTCCACCTGTGTCCATGGTAACAACTTCCATCCTCCCCTTATGTGCAAAACAAATTTAGATTGTTTGCAGTTTATATTTTTCACTGCTGTCAGACCCATTAACATTTCCTTTAAAAAATGAGTTTCAAATACAAAAACAACTTCCTTGCTTATGGGAAAGGGCTTAACTTCAATGACTGTCGTGTGTTGAAATGTAAGATGAATTATTGTTCAGATCTGCACATCTCTTGAATAGCACAGAAAAGCAGTCATCAAAACAGACCTGACTACAAAAGGCCAAATATAAGTGCTGGAACATTCACATACAAATAAAATTGGAAGCAGTCCCATTATCCAAGCAACCTTTAAAGAAGAGTAATTGTATTAAAATAGCATCCACTCTCAGACACCATTGAAGGAATGAGAAGTTTTTCTGAATGTTACAAGCAAATGGTGACTGATTCAGAGTTCCTTTTTCATACGGCTTTCACTACAAGTTAGCAATGCGTTTTTCCCTCCCAATGGCTACATTGAAATCAGGTAGTGATTGCACGTCTCCAACCAGAAATTCAGTTTCTAAGAGCAGTGTGTAAAGAACAGTCCCAAACCCTCCATTATAAAGGGGAAGCTTCTTAGGATGCTGATAGAAGAAACGAAAGGCATAGAAGTCAAGACATACCTGTTCAATGTACTTTAAGACATAAGCACAATGCCTATATGTGATATAGCAGCATCCTGTTCATGGAGAGGTAACATGCAATCTATTTTGCTTTGGAGGCTGATGTTCTCTCCCACTTTTAGCAAGTTCTTTTCACTTTGTTACCTTGCACACAGTTGTGTTTTACAGAAACTTCAGGATTAATATTTGCCTGTCTTTGATTTACAGGCTCCCTTGCTGGAAAAAAATCTATTTTCTACTCCTCACTATTTTATGATGGTGTTCCTACAAGAACTATAAGCTACTTGGATGTTACCTAACAGTGTAATACAGGCAGAATAGTTTTTCCACTGTTTGTATTGATTTTTCTGCTCGTTCATTTGACTGTGCAAAGTAAAGATTTAACAGCACATGCTTGAAATGATATATTACAAAGTATTGCCTCAGTTACTTAGCTCTGTAGATATCATGACAGAACCATATGCCTTCTCTCAGTTCAGAAATGTAATTCACAGGAGAACAACAAAACTTTTTGGTTTGAAGCCTATCAACAGAGAAAGGCTCCGACTGTCAAAACTGAAATAAACTGAGGAAAATGAACCATGAAAGCATTTTGAATTTCTGATTGCCTTTGGCCCAAAAGGAGTTTTAAATTGAAAGAAAATGGTTATTATACTACTGCTCAATTAAAAACAATTAAGCTTTTTCACATTGCACTGAATATCAATATCATAAAACACTGAAAACCCCAATTACTCCCTGTGGTATTGCAGATGAGTTAGTAAAGGATAAATGGTGCACAATCTACGCATGACTCATTCCAAAAATTCTCTCTGAAATATATATCCAATAAAACATATTGAGAAGTGCAACATTTTGTCATACTAGCAGATCCCTTCCAACTGTGGAAAATCAGGGATTGTCATTGGTTGAAAATAAAGTTCTTGTAATATTACTGATCATTGATGGTCCTCTGTTCTGGCATACCAAGTACACTAGAAACAAAGTCGTTTAATCAGAATGCACAGTGAGTTCTGCACAGGCAAATGAAGTCTGATAAACATTAATAAGAAGGAACCTGGGTCATCTGAATGTATCTCTGATTGTCTTGGTGAACAAAAGAAAAAATGAGGTACATTTCCAACTGTCTGAAAAGCCCCATTTCTTTTTATTACAATAGACTTCACTGCAATTAAATTAGTCATTTTGCTGCCCATTTTCAGATAATGTGATATAAATATCAGAATAAAGGCACTATTAAATTCATTGATTTCTATATACTCAAGACCTATGAGTAATTCTAAAACCAGTGGACTAGAAAACTACAATTAAATATTTTGAACAAAATCTTTTCATTTCTCCAAAGAAACCAATGAGAAGGGTATGTATAGTGAGCCCTTAAAGAAACCATTATTTCTACTCTAGCCTGAAGCTTTTTCACAACCAAGATTGTCACCTTTAGCTCTTGAGCTAGTAACCCTCCTTTCCTTTTGTCTAATTTGCCACTTGTTTGGTAAAGCCTCCTTCAGTGTTTGGGGATAGGAGGGAGATGCCTGCATGTGTTAACAAATGCTATTGCAGAAGGGGAAGTGCTTTCAGAGTAGGGCTGTGGGTCTGCTGCCTGGGCCAGTCAGAAGCAGCACTCATTCAGATGCCCAGTAAACACAGTGGCCACTGACAGCCAAAGTGCTGGCAGGGATGAAAACAAAGCAATAGGGAGATAACACCTGGGAGAAGAAGCTGAGGGATGCTCTCAGTTGCAGGTTTCTAAAAGTGTCAAGAAAGTGGCAGGAGATATTTTTCCAAGCTATCTCTCCTGCCTTTAACCATAATTTACAGTGAGAAATTTAAAGCAGAGCAGAGATCTTGACTCCCTAACAGCAGATATTTATTGTTCTGAGATATTGGAGCAGAAAAGGGTAAAACTTAATGAGGAGCCCATGAAATGTCATGGAGTCAGCAACACAAAGACTCTGCCTTCGTTATTACTTGTTCTGGCTGCATCTCTGTTCAAACTGGAAACTTTGGCCCAATCCTGCATGCTGAGTCCTAAGGATGACTGTCAGACCACAAAATGTCCCATCTGCGAAATGTCCCGTCTAACTGGTATAGCTGCTGCCAGATGTGTCTCCTGATTGCCAGATGTGTCTTTCCTGCTTTCTTGGCCACTCTCACACTGTTCATGTTGCCTGTGTGGTGCTGTTCATCTGGTCCTTTCTGTAGACATGGACCTTTCTTGCCATCCCACAAATACTGAGTGCTTGATCTGGACCTCTTGTACCACCATCCAATCTACAGCTTGCCTAGAATTGCAAATTATCTTCTTGGAACTCCTTCCCCAAATACATCATTATTGTTCAAAATTGTCTGGAGGATAGTTTTAATTGGGTTATGTACTGAAGAACATTTCCATTGTAAGAGCAGCAAATGCATTACAGTCCATGAACATCAGAAACAGGGAGTTTATCACATAGAAGACGTTTCCCTGATCTTTTCAGTACTAAGACTTTATGTGACAAAAATCTTGTCTTTTTTTTCTCCTTCCAGCTGTACATATTACAGGATGCTGTCTCTCTACAAAACCGTATTTTGCTTATACCTTATATGACTACACTGTGGCAACACTATTTCTGAGAAAGGTGACAGCTTTCTTGGAACAAAGGGCTGGGACCACTTTGGAGATATAAAACTTCTGCACTCTTGTGATGATACTTTAAATATGGTAATTTACACACGGTCTCAAGCTTGGGGTGCAGTATATTCTTAAAGAATAAATCTGTATTTTCAAAACACCAAATTTCAGAATCATAGCAATATTAAACTATACATAAAGAAGCAGCTCTGGGCTGCAAACTTCAAAGGTAACTTCATAAATATTTTTACAACAATGTTTCATCTCACTCATTTTTAGCTTATTTTATCAGCTCATCCTATATATCTCTATTTTAAATAATATTATGTATATCTAAAGTGAACCTATATGGCAGGTCTGAACAGAATAAGAGGTCTTAACAGAAAACATTAAAATTATCAGAATAAATCATGCCATTCTGGTCTTCCAGATCATTCTGTGCTTGCTTTTCATCCCCTGGCTATATGACTTTATAGCCCTGATAAGACATCCCATTTAAAATTCTGAGTGAACATTCCTGAATTCCAATGAATGATTAATAGCAAAAACATTGCTTATAGAAGGGATAGATTGTTCTTTTCATGGGATATTTAAAAGCCAGAAAAACATCTGCGAAGTACAAAGCAGAAACATGAAGAGCATATATGTGACTAGTTTCCCTTTAATTCATTTTGAGAGCTCTTTCTATGACTTTTTCTGGAAAACAGGAAAGGGAATAATAGTACAGTACAGGAAGATGTGCTAGATAAAAAGTTTAAGTCTTGCAAACAGTGTACTGCAAATATAACTTCTTGATTTTTTTCTGCATTGTTCTACAATTCCAGATGAGCTTTCTCTTATAAGTATCCACCTCATCAAATATAATGCACAACGGTAACAGTTGAGCTTAAAAAAGAAGGATGCTGAAAGTGGTCCAGTGGAAAGTGAATGCTCCATTGTATCTGCAAAGCTACTGCAGGCTCAACAGCTCCCAGATCCTGCTCCTGCTGGAGTGCATCGCCTCTTGGTTTTAGTGAACCCTCAGGTAAAAGTAGCGAGTAGGACTAAAAACAGAGCAAATCTGTGTATCAACAATGGCTTTTAAGGATGAACTGAAACTACCTGCATTTATAGAAGAAAAAGACTGTCAGATGAGCAAATCCAGCCAGATACACAGGATTTCCCTATGCAGACTCAGCCATAGCAGGCATTTTGTCATGAGATTTCCTTAGAAAACAAAGAAAAGTAAAACAGATATTTAGCACTGGCCTCCTGCCAATATCATCTGCAAAGGTTTTTGCATTGCCTGTGATACAATTTGGTCAGCAGTTTCTAGGCTTTTGGCAAACCCTGTCAGTCCCAGGAGCCAGCTACAGTGGAGTGCACAGCTCAGCACTCCAGCAGCAGTGCTGAGCAGGATGGAGGAGTGCCAACTCTTCCTAATGAACGCCCACTCATTTGCAGGCCCTCCTGGATTTAACATTCCCACAAGGACATGATCATTTGTAGTCCAGTAAGCTACATATTAAACATGGTTTTATTTGCTCACTCCTGCTTAAAGGAAATAATGAAACAAGTTTCTCAAGGTCCACCTTTCCATGAGAAATTTTTCAAACCTGGATTCAACTTTGAGATGTGTAATAGTTTCTGTTGAATGGAAGACTCTCATCCTCCAAAACCAGTGAAGTTGCTCAGTGATAGTGAAAACTAGGACAAATATTTCCTTGAATGAAAAGAGAGCTGGATTCCACATTTGAGATATTCCCACTTACAAGCATCAACTCACAAACTGAGCAAGTGCTCAGCAGGAACTCCATAGAGGTCAGGCAGAGTCCCTAAAGCATTAAACCCTGGCTTCGAAAGTTAAGGGCTTTCTGTGAACAGAATATTTGATGCAAAACCAAAGTACAGGAAAACTCCACACAATTATATTACAAGTGCAGAAGAAAAATAGTAATTGAATTCCGTGTTCCAACAACCTTTAAAGTCAGAAGTGAATTAATTCCCCAGATTTCTGAGATATATGCAGACAAGGTGAACCTTAGCAGGCATTCACACCCAGAGTTTATAGCGGACATAAAATACTAGAGAACATCTTAAAATCTGTACCTCTATTTCCTTAGGAGTTTGCAACAGTTAAAATACATAGTTCAGACCAAGTGCAAGCCATATATGATGATGGGAAATATTGTATTCCCTTGGGCCTGTACTGTTCCACTGATTAAATATGCAGAAAATGCCATTCACAGTACCTGCAATAAACTACAATATCAGGATTAGCATTAAAAGAACTAAATGGACATTCCTCACTCAGGGCAAATCTCATGCAATAAAACATTTCAATAAAACATTATCTCAATTAAGAACACACACAAGAGCTCCTCTGTTAACAAAGCACAAGCATTAGACAGAACTAGATTCACCAAAATCTTTTCCACTTACCCTAAGCACTGCACAAATGGCATGCCTAGTCTTGCAAATTGGAAAGGGTAATTCTTGAATTAAAAGTTAATATAATTTTCAGGAGCACCTTATAAACTCAGTGTTAGCTGGCATTCAGAAAACCACAGGCAAGAGATGTAACAGCCTGGGAATGCAGGACACTCTCAGGCTTCTCACTCTTAGGCTTTCCTGTCATCAGCTGTCGCTCTAGGAACACATGGAAGCTACTGCCAGTGGATGTGCTGTCACTGCTACAGGAAATCTTCTCACTTTTAGGACATCCTAAGAGCCCTCCTCTACTGTCTGTGACCTAAATATTATTATTTTCTTACAGCAAACATCGAGCATTTTGGTCTGTTAAGTCTTTAATACCCATCAGATCAACACCCGAAGCTCAGTTAAATTCAGGAAGCAACCTGAATACTCACACATATGTGTACACACACACAAATCACGCCTCCAATTTCTACTCAGAAACTAAAGCAGTCTCCACAATTTCCTATCCATTTGTTCTTAGAGATTATATCAACTCATTGCTGTTTCAAACAGGAGTTAAATTTCAAGTTACTTCCTACATGGCAACAAATACTTTATACATCTTTACAACCCACTCTGGTAAATATGATTTTTTTCCAAGAAAGAAGAAAGAACTTTGGAAAAAGTTATGGTTAATATCCAACTCCATAAATGGTTGGAAATATTTCTTTCAATATTTTTCTCCCAGTGTTGTATATTCAAGAGTACGTGCACTGCACTCATAACCTTATAAAAGTAGGCAATGTGATTATCAAAAAGCTATTCTTTCCTCATGTCATCCTAATCTCATTTCTTCTCCCCAGTTTGTAAATTGGTGAAGTTACACCATTACCCCTCTGCAATTCATCTCTGCCGTAAGGTGGAGCCCCAATAACACAGTCCCAAACTGCCTGCTGGTCTGAGTTCAATTCTGCCACATCAGCAGATCTGAAGGCACTTCTGTCAATCAGAGGAAGCAAAACTGGCCGTGGGTGGGTTTGAGAAAATCAGTATGTATTAGCATAATTCCAGAAATGTCACATCTGTGCTGGCAGACATGGAATGACAAATAAAAAGGAATCAAATTTAGATCTAAAATTCCAGGTGACTTCTGGGGAAAAAATATATATTTTTAAGATAAAAAAATTAGCAGTGTTTGTCATACATCCCACAACAGCTGAGCAAACAACCTGGGTGAAAAGTAAGAAGGATTAAGTAAATAACATTGGAGACACAGAAACTAAGTTTGTGCCTTTCTTGAAAGCAAGCAGTAGCTAAAAGAGTCACTTTTAGAAAATTGGTTTCAAACTTTTCACCCTTTGTCTTTCTAAGGAAGAACAGCACAATGGAGAAGATTTCCCTTTTATCTCACCTAAACCATCTTCTGCCTTGAAAAACAACCACTCATTCTCACGAACCTTGAATTTAGCCAAGAATATTACAACATACTTCAGTTTTCCCATACAAACAAGAAAGATATACCCTTCATGGTTCATTCAGTCAGTAGCAATGGATGCAATCTCAGTCTAATACAAAAATTAAAGCTCTTCAGAACTTTGTCAAGAAAGACTTCTGTAGGAGAAAAACCCCCTACATGGCAGAGAGATGTTTTTAGGAGAGAAGCAAATATGGTTTATAAATTTGGGGCATCACAGTCAGGAGAGAAGGATGGGAACAAAGGCAAAGTGAGAGCTGGCAAAACGAAGGCAAAGAGGAACATGAAATAGAGGAGAACTGAACAGTCGGTTAGAGTAAGGTGGTGAGATTTACTGCTTTTAGTAAAGAAACCTCCAGATAGGATGAGTGGATTGAGCTTATTTGCAAGGCTGATTTTTCCCTTTCTTACACAGCTGCCAATGCAGTCATAGATATCAAAATAATGCACAATTCCTCTGAAGAACACCTATGACATCCACTTGCTAATTTGAGTTATACTGAACCTGGTGGGCCCCAAGAAATAAATATTAGGGGCAGGTAAATGCGGAACAGCAGAGTAGCTGTCTCTTACACAACACTCACTTCCATTGCACTACCACTGACACGCAGTGAATTGGGTTTTTAGATAAAACCTCCTACTGCCTAACTGATCCTTTGTTCCTACCAGAAACCCACTTGGACATATGCAGGCAAACAGGCTCAGCTCCTAGGTCTGAGGAATTTACCCAAGAAGCAGTCTGGATGTTTTAAAGATACCAAAACATGCAGTGGTGGTGCTCTCCTTAAGCATTTGCAAAGGCCTCTGCAGTGAGACACTTCCTGCGCAGCATTTAACTGTCTTTAAATTTAACAAGAAAATCGTTATAGGAGAAACTGAGAAGCTGTTTCTGCAGGACATGATCCAATGCTTCAAATAGGCAAAAGCCAGTGGAGCAAGACAGTCCATGGTGAATACTTGAAAACACAGCCATGGAAGGACAGTCAAGCTTCAAAGGCAGAGAGAAGAGACCTATTCCACCAAAGCCCCTCCTGCAGTTCAGCTGCTATTCTAGGATTAGAGGAGTTTTTCCAGAGCTTGATTTAACCACTTTTAGTATTCTTAAAACCTTCCATCACTGAGATGAGCTGGTAATATCTCTTGTCAAGTGAGTCATCAAGAGGAGCCTGGATTGTTTTCTTATATAGGGAAATGATGCATTTGACTCTGCTCCCATCCATGCACAGTCATGGTGGGATTTGTTATGGGCTGGACTGACTGGAGCTTCCTTGCACCCAAAATAAGAAAGGTTTTAAATGGGAGGCACAGGAACACAAGGAATAATTCACTGGGAAACAAATTGCCAGTGTCTTTAATAGGAAAGGAAAATCCCTACAAGAGGAACTTTTTTGGTGTGTAGCAATTCTAGCTCAGAGATACTGATCCTTGTTCTGTTGTTTTTTTTTCACCTTTAAAATTAACCATGTTCTTCTGAGTGGGAGTTTGGCTTTTTAGATGCAGGACTTTTTTTTTCTTTTTTTTCTTTTTTTGGTTTGTTTCAGGGTTTTTTTGTCAGCTGACATTTTCAATATTCAGTAAACAAATGTATGATTATTTTTATTAATCATTAGGAAAAAAATACCATAAACCTGAAAAATATTAAGAAATAGTGAAACAATGGCACCTTTTGAGGTCAAGTCACTTTTGCCTTGATTTCCTTTATCCCTTCTTACACTACTCAATACACACTTTTCTGTAAGTCCAGCTCCTTTGCTCACATGAGCTGTCTTTGCCCATCAGATTCAGACCCCTTTTACCTAAGTAAGGGTCTGTTTGCTTATCAACAGCTACCTTTCTGCTTATGGGCCTTCCCACACCTGTCCATTCAGCATCATCCCTGGGATTCCTATTTTCTACATTAGATTTTGGAGAGCTCTTGGTCCTTAGAGCTGCCCAACCAGCTAGTCTAGCTAATCACACTCATTTGCAAGGAGAAATTGAGTTTTCTGTAGAGAAAAATAACCTATAGTACAGCTGGTTAATGCAAGTTTTAACATATGCCTTAGTTAATTTTCACATCAGCCATAAATGAATATGAATGTTCCACAAGAAGTCTGAAAAAAATCTTAGTTTTCAAATAAATGCATTTTGGTAGAAATCAGCAATTTCTCTTTATCAAAATTACAAAATTATCTAGGTGATACTATTTTATAAAAGTCTGAGTTGAAGACTGCTGAAATCCTTGGACATTTTCTACTCCCCAGGTCTTGGATGAAGACCAGACCGACCACGATTACACAGTTTATATAAAAAAATATACTTTCCTGATCAGTAATGTTAGCTGTAGTTGAATATAGTAATAAAATATTAATTCTGCCCTTTGAGAATATTTTATAAGACTGATGCAAAAAAAAGTATTTGATCAAAAATGAAATGTAAACATAAGGGCCACAAATTTAGTAACACTGCTGAATTTTGCATAAGGAACCACAAACAAGGTCTAGAGACTGAATAATATAGATAAATCAAAGAAATGAGTAAGCCTGTTGTCGAAAGCAGCAAAGTTATGCCAAATCTGGAATGAGACTGGAAAGAAATAATCCTTTGTTCCAAGACACATTTCCTTCCTGAGGCTCCCACACAGCCTATTCTGTTATGGAAATGTGTGTCCTTCATCAGGGTGGGCTGATTTCATAGGACATGCCTCTGTCTGTGGGCATTCATTTTCATGAATGCAATTGTATGTTTGCAACCTGAAGTGACAAACTCCTCTGTCTCTTGAAACAGGATATCAATTCACAGAGAATGTTCAAGGGATGAAGACATACATAGCTCCTTGTCGCTCCCCTGTCTGATGAGCAGACAAAAAAGGGCACAGTCTCCTTTACAATATTTCCAGGTTCTTCATTATTAGACAAACAGCGTGATTCAAAACACAGGGAGCTCAGCCTGCTAGGGTTACTATTTCAACCGGTTTCTTCTTTCCCAAGTGAAGATGGACATTCATGTAATCCCCCTGGGTTGCCACAGTAATAAGTAGAAAGGAGATGACTGGAAAAAACATGGCAAATGCTACTGCTGTCATCTCTGGTCTGTGAAACCTGCATGGTTTATAAGATGAAGGTACAGCAAATGCTTCTTAAGATACAGGATTTAAAAAATCTTGTGACAGCTTAGAGAAGATACCCTAAAGCATCTTATTGGGTACATTTGCAATTTTTAACAACTCCACTGAGCAAATGAGTTAGGTAACTGGTGAGAGTGACCATCAAGGCTGTGTTTGGTAAAACCCATCTCTGTTCCTAAAATTGCCTTCCTGTTAGAAAAGTGATCAGGACAAAAGGATCAAGAACAGAAGTGAGAAGTAGGAGGCATATCCCACTTTCAGCACCAGGGACACAAACCAAGGATTCGGAGAAGTTTATGAGATAGCAGCAAGCATGAAGTGGGGAGGATACCACACCTGTAAGACATGTGGTATGTGCCTAGGACTCCTTCTTCATCCAGTACGTTTCTAACACTATGTTATTGTTTAAATATTTTAATAAAGCAACACTTCTTCCAGAACTGAAAGATTGTAGTGAATGAAAAGGGAGGGTGACACTGTCTGACAATGGAGGGATTGCTGTGAGCTACAGGGAGGCAGGCTTGGCAGGCTCTGTGCTTGAAGCAGCTCTTTCAATCATCAATGCCACTGTTTTATCAGTAAGTTGTAGCAAAGCTACAAGTCTGTTTCCCCGTGGAAGAACTGCTGCTGAATTGTGCCACATACAGTGCGCTGATGATAAGGCAAGGCAGGCTGTTACTAAAAAAGGAGCAGCCTCCCTGAGAGGTAGGTAGCAATCTCACACCTGAGTGAGCACGGAAATGAAAGGCAGAGGAACAGGAAGTACAAATTGCCACTTGCACAAATTTGAAGCCAAATTATATCATCATGGGAATGCATATTCAGTCAAAACACACCCGTGCAAGGCTCACCACGGGGTGTGTGCAGCTCGAGGTGGACACTGTAATACAAAGGATCTGGCTGTAGTCCTGGCTGGAAAGCAGAGCTTTTCTGAAAAGCAGTGACTAAACCCATGGAGTTATGGACCTGACCCAGGGCACCAACCACATAACTGATCTCTGATCATTACAGTCTTACAAGATTATGTTCTTAGATGATGCTACGTGAGCAAACCAGCCATAAGGATACTTTGTTAAAAACTCCATGACTCTGTTTATGTACTTACATGACATGTTTATATATATATATATATATATATATATTTCTATGGTTCTTTGCCTGCAAGAAACCAGTAGTAACAAAAGTCTATGACTGAATGACCAATAGGATTTGAGTTGCAAACATAGATCTACACAACCTGCTTGTGCAGATTCAAATGGTCACATTTGAAGAGGAAAGTGTCCCAAAGTCAGGCAGTGACAAAGGACATGCCAGTTCAGGATACATTGTCAGGGTCAGGATTCAGACTGCTGGAACAGCCAGTTTCAGGCTAGCTTGGGTATATCTACAGAGGCTGCAAACATGTCTGGAGAAGGCAAGAATGGCAGCTAGAGAGTCCAGGGCTATTGGCCTTTCTGCAGCTTAGGTGCTTAGCACTTAGTACCTCAGGCAAATAAATGACTGAGCATACAAATACCCGCCCCACCCTCAGGTTTCATGGACTCAGCATAAGTAAAAGGATATGCTGGTATGAAATAATCATCAGCATGGATTTATAACAAACTCAAACTCAACAGTGTCCTTCATTCTTCCATAGGTTCATGGTGAATTTAGACAGGAAACAACAAGTTAAAATCATAAAATGATAGGATTCAAGGATCTGAAGTTAACTGGATTTCTAAGAACAGTAAAAGCCATGCAGGAACTTCTCAGAGACAGAAGAAATGCTACATGTGCAGTGTGTGCATGGCTGCAATGTCACAATCTCTAGGAAAAAAACCCAAACCAAAACCAAGCAGCTGATCTTAAAGCTCATTTATCTGAACAAAATTGAAGATGGCAATACAAACGGCAGCATATTTTTAGAACCAAAAAAAGGTTGATTAGGTATTTGTATAGACGTAGCTTCTTTGCCTCACTGGCCACCTCAGTAAAAACATTTTCCTATCAGATTTCTGGAACACAGAGAAAGCAGCCTGAGTAACCCAAGCACTTTAAATACTTCCGTGAAACCAACAGTACACGGTAACTCCCTCATTTGAAACTCATACTAAAGTGAGAGTGTGCAGCAAAAATCCTTACATTCAAAATTACTTTTTGTGTGTTTGTGTTTACAAAAATAACACCATTTTTAAAGGCTTTAACAGATACCTAGTTTCTTTTAACCAGAATTTGTGTTTCTTGCCACTATTTCACAACTTTATAGTATATTCAAATATTGTTTTGATTTATCATACTTTTAATGTCAAAAATTAGATAAATCCAGAATGCTTTGATGCATAATACAAGTAAAGTAGCCAGCATCTAGGGAAAGCCTCAAAATTAAGGCAAATAGCATGTGACAAGGACTTATATCTAAGAGTTAGCACAGGGATCCTGGAAGAAGGAGAGTGATTTTGAAAATGTTCTTAGGTCATTTCATGGCATAATTTAACAAACATGTTTAGGTATTACAGATCTTTGTTGAGGGAAATAGTCAGGACTGCAGTAGACACTTGATAAAGGCATGCCAGTTTTAACAAGTTTGCTTTTATTCTTGGGATCGGATTTTATGTGTTCTCCTGGTACACATAGTGGTTCACTAAGGAGCTTTCAGGCATAAAATATATTCTTGTAATGGTCATTGGGTGCAAACCAACTTTAATATCAGAGTTAGAATCTTCCCATAATTTTTCTGTTTGTGTGTTCAGTCTAAACTCCTGCATCTTAGGAAGGATGAGGTTCATTCGAAGGGTTGCCAAGGATTTTATGGTCTTTGGAGAAGAGAACCAGATGGTCCCAGGAAGATGAGCACTTCGAACATTGCAGTAGATTTGGGAAACAGGCCTGCAGCTGCCTGGGGATATACTTCAGAATTTTAAAAGGTTATTAACTGAACTACCACAAGCTGGGAAAATAACTCAAAACCAGATGCAATCACTAATTGCTCACTTGAACTTTGCCTGTGAAGTTATTTCAGGAGGAAGAATATTTTTATGCTAACTCCAAACAAAAGTTAGAAAAGGAGATAATTAATAAGATTAAGAAGGCAATTATAGCTGGTGTTGCTTGAAATTCTCTGTGAATGCTGTACATTTGAATTCATTAGGTGACAGTAACTGCATGGGTTCATCATACATGGAAACTTTTGTCCTGGAATTGACACTGATGAGCTCAACTGCTCATTTTTATTAGTTCACACACAGTTAGGAGAAACTACAAATACCATAACAGCTTTCAAATACTGCAAAAAAGCTGCATTTTAGTTCTCTCATTGGGCAAAAAGAGACCTTGTGCATAATAAAGCCATGCATATAGCATAAAAACCATGTTACCACCACTGATAAAAGAACTTTTCATCTTATTAAAGTGTAGTAAAGCCATATCTCCAAATTAAAAGAGAAAAATAAATCCAATCAAAGCAGTCATCATAGAGTTCTGACAGACAAACAAACCCAACCTTTAGTCTTCAAAAGACTGAAGTGTCTGCAATAGAAAAGAAACTGGACAGAACAGGCTGAAATGCCATTGATGCCAGTGGAGAGTACACAAGAGTGGCAAAAATGTTCACGTAATCTGTTGCAATGTAAAATTCAACCAAATAGATTTCAGTATTATTCCGCTGTAAGATTTCAAGAAAAAAGTGTAGCTAAGAGCTTTGTACTTGCTACCACTGCAAGACCTGTAAGACTGAAAGAAACCTGTTACTATGAGGCAACAGCAGCACTTACGAGGTTCTACATATTCCTCCAAGCAGATGCATAGGGACATACAATAAAGATTTTTTAGGCTGCCAGCAGTGTTCATACACAAGGCAGAAAAATGTCTCATTGCTTAAGCAAAACTCTGTGTTAGTTGTAAAGAGCAGCACACACACTCACTTTGCAGCCAACACACAGCTGCACAGCAACACCAGCAATAGAAGAACTCCCGGAAAAAAAGGCTTTTCTGCCAAGTGGTTCAGAATAATCCCATAGCTGCAGACATGAAGAGTTGGCTTCATGGGATGGAAAGAGAACCAGAGGTTTTTTTCTCATGTACAAAGTCCTCTTTTGTGCAGATATTGCCTTAAGGTAGGATTTCTTCAAAAGGAATACTGAGTGGAAAAATAAAAATGCCCACATTTTAGCAGGAGTGTCACCAAATCTTTCAGATGAAATAACACTATCACCTTTTCACATTTTAGTTATCTGGTGCTTAGAAGTTCCATGAATCTCCCAGCTAGAGGCTATGAAGAAATACAATGTGCAACTGCTGTTGCCCAAATATGAATTGACAAACACGTTCAAAAGTGATTTTGGAAATTTACACGAATAGCAGAAAATTCATCCATGGAAAAACACAATTTCCCTTTCAAGAGATCTGGAAATAGAGAAAAACTAAGAAATTTATTCAAAGTGAATTATTCAGCTAAGTCACTATGCTATGGCTCCAGCTGTATGGACACCAAGGTGTATATCAGAGAACTATTGAAATTTTAGGGAAGTTCCTACTTTCCTTTTAACATATGCAAAAGTTCATGCATTGAAAAGCTCTGGTACCACACTGTCCTTGCTTATATTTCCAAATATACTCTAAAGTCTGTAAGCTAAGGCTACTAATTTAAACACATGGAGCTTTCTCCCCTGTGGGCATTAAAATGCGTGCTATTCCCACTGATCTCCTTTTCAACCTGAGTTTAAACGTTTGTAGATACTGCAGCTATAGCATTTTCCCAGCTGTACCTATTTCCCTGCCCAGGATTTCCAGACTTTACTAAAGAAAGATTTTTTAAAATTCACCTTTGTTTTTTATTTGCTCTTTATTGTCCATTTAGCTCAATGTGGAATTACAGATATACATTCATGTTGTCACATTAGAAAAATTATTTTCACTATGTGGCGCAATATAATAATCCCTAAGAGTCTTTCTTACCCAATTTTACAGACTCTCATCAGTTATCTGACTTTCAAGCCAAAAAATTAAAATTATGCTCTCCCTGAAAGTCAACCTGATTGTTGCCATGTTTGCAATGAGGTATCTACATAAACAGTGGCAATTTAGTTTGTACGAAGGTTTTACAAAATAATCTTTTACAACTTATTAAACTGTATTATTTCTGATCTCATTCGAACTGGTTTTCTTGCTCTCCACCTGAGTCACATATACCATTACTTCAGTACAAATATCAAATTATGGGGGCATGCATCTCATGAGGCATTTATGCATCCCAAAAGCAAAAATGCCCCCTGAAATGTTTTCCCTCTCTGTAGTAGTCTTGTTCCTTCTGTCAAAGTGATCCAAGGATCTTTATAACACCTTTAACAGGCAAATCTACCAAAAGAAATGTTCCAGTATCTCTGCCTTTGATAAGCCAGCCAAGAGTCTAGGCTGTTGCTGGCACAGATGTAATCCCTGACTGAGCATTAAAAGTACACAAAGATTTCAGCATTTTTTCCTCCAGGGTCAGATGAGTCAACTGCTGCTTATCCTGATAGGGGCTCAGTGTTGGCAGCTCCATAAAGAACTGAGCAAACAACACCCTTTAACGGCATTTGTATTCCAAAGGGAAATGGAAATACAGCAGAGAATCCCAATTGGGTTTTGTCCTTCATGAAATTATATTGTCTTTCATGACTTGAGATTTTGTTGAAGATTGAGTGCCATATTTTGCAGACTCTTACTCACCCAAGAGATTTTAAAACATGTTTCCATTGCCCAGTGACATGCCGCTGGGGATTCATCAAACCAAGATAGTATTTTATTAAACATGGAAAGGTAATGCTTCTTAAAATGAAAGGCCTACATATATGCTGTGGCTCTCCCACTGTCCTTCTTCAATTTCACTTATTCAAGAATCAAAAAACAAACATGAGAAACAACTAAAATCCTAAATGGTGCTGTGATAACCACTGGTTATGGTGCAAAAGAAGAAATGTTTCTTTTGTGGAGTTTTGGAAGAGTCTCTTCCATAGTAGGGGCTATATCCAATTCATTTTTCACCAGTTGTGTAATGTGTTGAATTGTTGAGCCTTGGACTACACGGTCGGCACTGAAGAGAGTCTGAAATTGTTCAGACCATTGATTCAGAAGGGAGGTCTTATCTGTGAGAAGCATTTGGCCATCTGCACTGAGTAGGGGCTTTGAACCTGGTGTACGGGTCCGTACACTGCTTTCAGAGCCTCATAGAATCCTCTGTGGTCAACCAGGTCTGCACATAGTTGGGTCTTTTCTGTTAGGTTGATCCACCACTTGTTCTGGATGTCTCAAAGTTTCTGTTGGAGCTTACTGCGTGCAAGATGAAAGGCTGCTTTTCTTACCTGGTAAGATGGCTGAGTGAGGTGTGCTTGGTGAGCAGTTCTCTTTGTCAGCAATTGCTGGATTTCTTAATTGTTGTTGGGCTGAGAGCACCTGGAGCACTGAGAATATGTTTGTTCTCAGCCTCTTCAGCAGGGTGGGTGTATCTCAGCCTATATGACTCCATCAGCAGGGCTGATGAGCCATGCTCTGCACCATAACAACCTGGCTGTGCTGCTGCTTCTAGAGCCCTGCAGCTGCACTGCTGTGTTCTAAGTGCTGTATCTCAGGCATGGAAAACCTGTAATCCAACTTATTAAAGGTGGGCCTTGTAAATTCTGTTGTTTCTTATTGTTTCAGCTTTGTAAGAGACTGTTTTACTGCATCTTTCTGTGCTGCTTCCATTTTACTACCATTTAACGCACACTAAAACACTGCTGATGATCTAAAATATAACAAATGGGTTTGGTAGCTCTTTAACAAACATGATGAGACCCAAGAAACCTCCCCCGGAAAAAAACCCCCACCAACAAAACCAACTTATAGAGAGGTAACAAGACCAAGGCTTGACTATGACTTAGTATATACCTTCTGTGCACTGAGTGCTGCTGACCCAGGTGATTTTCTCATTTCCCTGCCATTTTCTTACAGTGGGCTAGTCACTTGGACTCAGACTCTCTGAGTCTTTCTCAAAACACCCTTCACAAAGGCAGGCTAACACTGAGATGGTCTTTTCTTTTCACGCAGGACCTTACTGTCAAAAATAAAATGGACATTTATAAGCAATTCCAATTGAGAGGTATTTTGTTCTGATGCAAAAATCCCTGAATGTTAAACAGATTTTGCAAATACTTGTCTAATTTCTGGGAGCTGAGTTATTATACAAGACAATGTATAGTTGTTTGGTTTGTTGTGCTCTTGAAGTAAAAGAGACCAAGTAGGAGATGTTGCATCTTTGAATTATTGTGGATGATGGACAACAGACTGTGGTACCAATTTAGTGATAATGTCAGAAGCAAGCTACCAACAGATAAATAACGATGCTCGTGTAACAGCCAGACAGCTGAAACACGCCCTGCTCAATGCACTACAAAGACAGATTTTTCTGTACTGTCCCATTCAATTACTCTCCTCTTGTTTCTTGCTTCCCAGCAGATAATTGGATTTTAAGAGAAAGCATCTCCAATTTCCAGGGCTTCATTTCTTTTCTGTTTTCCTTCTGATTTCATACAGACACTTATCCTCAAATCCTATTCAGAATCAGACAAAGATTTTCTAAATTTCTAAGCTGGTCTTGAAGTCAAATAAAGAGGGGGGAAAAAAAGGTCTTCAAAAGTGAAGGACTTGATCCTGCCAGATGAAGAAAGATGTTTCTGGTGAAGGCATCACTGTTGCAGCTGCTGAAGAATCTGCAGGAACATAGGTCTCCACAGAATCGGTCTCTTACTAGGAATAAAATATGATTTAACTGAGAAAAAGGACCTTCAACATTATTTAAGCACACATTAAAAATGAGAGTAAGAAAACAGTGACTGATTCTATCCTAGTATTAAGACCATTATTCAGAATGCATTCCTGTAATAACTTTTCTGCCATAACAAAAAGAGGTATTATCACACCCTGTAGGGAACAATATACATTTTATTAAGAAATTATAAAGAAAATTCCTCTCTTCAAGACTCTTAACATGCATAAACCTATCCAGTTTTTAGTGACTTTTTATTGCTGTTTGTTCAGGTTTTTTCTCCTCAGCAGAAAATAAACGTTTGTAACAACTTAGTGAAAGACCTGAGGTGACTATGATGCCTTACTCGCTTCTTGGGTGGACAAGAGGTACTCACTGAACAACTTTCTGAAAGACTGGTCTGGCTGGGGTATACATGGTCATAGGGTCTCTGAGAATGACACCAGAAAAAACACCGGAAAAAACCCCTGGATCACAGTCTACACACAAATCTTGATACCTTGAGAAATGAGTAGGACCTTCCATGAGCAGCCCATGGAAGGATCAGAATGGTTTTCACTTGATTGTTCCTCTGCCGAGCTCATCAGCTCTTCCTTTTCAGAAGCAGCCAGGGAGCTTCAGTAATTCCCAGGAGCTACTTGGACCTGCTCAAATGTGAAGCAAAAAACCATGAACAGCAACCTGCCCCTTCAGTTAATCTCTGCAAACTGCTTGCCCTCTGTAACACAAAGGAGCTCCAGGGCCTATTTTTACCAAAGGTTTACATGGCATGTTTTGACACACTGTCCAGACAGAACATGTAACTTCTGTCTTGTTATCAGCTCTCTATTCCAGTCCCCTCTGTAAATCTACAAAGTAGTCCCTTTGTTATAGCAATACATAAGAATGTGCTACATAATATCTCAAATACAGTCAACATTACAGCTAGAATACACCATAAAGCTTATCTAATGAGATAGGCCAGAAGAAACCACAATGGCGAGTATCTCACCTATTCTTCAAATTAAGAAGTCTATTTCTTCAAATTAAATTCCCCTTATCCATTTTGACAGGTTCAAAGCCAGCCCAGGACACGCAGCCATCTGGGCACAGGTGGCAATAAACGTGACTTCTGTCACTGTTTGAAGAAGATGCCACCTTCAAGCTGGGAGTAAACATATCCAAGCCAAGGCACTCCAGGAGAATTCAGATATTTTCAAATCACCTGTATTCTTCAACCATCACTCTTTTCAGCTTTGGAAAGTGCCTTTTCAACAAAGCTATTCTCATCTCCACACTTTATTTTCTGTAAACCTGCTTAACTCCCTTTTTTAGTGGTTTTGAACTGACTATAAATGAAAACACATTGTTTTCCACAAGTGACAAGTTACAAAGGTCATATTTCCCCACTTTATACAAAGTTTATGGCAGCACTGCTATTATTGTCTAAAAGTATCTATAATTTTGGTTATGCCCTTTGCTAGCATTATGCTATTGCCATGATATAAGATGAAAGAATTAAAAGTATATTGTCATGTGCTTATAGTCAAGACTGATCTTTAATTATCAAGTTTTCATGACTTAGAGTTGTGTAGAACAAGTATTGTTAACTAAGATTACTTGATAACTTATGGGATATGTGCACACTGAATTAATTATGACAACAGTTATCTATTACATACCAGAAACCTACACTTTTCCCACTTAAAATCTAGAGATGCTTTATTAAAAAATATAATAAGATTATTAGCTATTTAGAGAAGTAGAAACATTAATAATGAGATAAGTCTGCACCCAAAATTGAGCTGATGCACACTGAAATCATGCTCTAGCTTGATTTCTAGCCAGTTCTGGCAGAAATAACATAAAAAAAAAGAATCTCCATGGCAGGGAACAATGTAAAAACCTCTTTTGCAACAGCAAGCAGCAACTTTTAGATAAAAAGTGGTTATTTGTCCCCACTGACATGGAGCATAATTGAAAATATTAATATGCTTGACACAGAAAAAATATAATCCTTTCAAACTACCAAAATTAGTTCAAAGAGCTCCTGATGCATTGACTTTTCTCCCCTGACATTAAAATAAAAGCAGAAAGAACACTAGTATAGACTCCCTGTGAACTACACTGTCCTGCTAAAACTGAAATAGAGCCTGCAGGACAGAGATCAGTCGGGCAGCCTGCGCTCCTCCGGCCCCAGCTGAGAGCACTTCAGAGCAGTGCTGGAAAACTGCAGTTCAGAAACCAGCCTGGGGACCATGCCCTTTAATGGCAGATTCGGATGTAGCAAAACACACAGAGAAATTCCATTCATGGACAACAGGAGTGTCCTTAAAACCAGCAAATTTATCTACCTAAACACTCTAGTTTACAGTATTTAAGACTTTAAGACATTCTTTAAGTATTTCACATCAATTCTCTTACCAGTGCAATATAAATATGAAAAAAACCACTTGGGTTTAGGTGTGTTGAATTGCTCTCTTTATGCATTTTCCAAGGAAATTCTCAAATGCTTTTCCTCAGTCTTCACTCTGCTGAACGATGGGTAAATTTTACAACTAGTTTCATCCATGCCAAATGAGGGTTCTCACATGCTAGTGCAGATAAGAAGAAATGATATAGACGAAGTGACATTGCTACATCCCAGAGGTACTCCTTGAGAATGAGCTAAATATAAAAGCTCTAATTGTCTACTTACATAAGTTAAAAAAATTAGCTTTTGGCAATGTTGTGAATGGAATTCAAGAGTTCTCATCAAGACAGAGATTCAACTAGTCATTGGCACATCACCACTTAGGTTTTCTACCTACCTCCCATGTATTGCAGAGAAGTGCCATAACAGATTCCTGGCAGAAACAAGGAGGTTGTGCATTTCTCAATAAAGATATGACTTCCGAGTTTCACATCAATTCCTGTATTGCCCTGCATGGCACTAGTGTGTTGTACACATGTAGGTCTGCTCTACAGTCCTTTTTTTGCCCTCTCTGGGTGTGCTCATGTACCACGTGTGTTCAATCAGTCTGTATGGTTCTGAAGTGTTCCAACCAGCCACTGTCACCAACACTCTAACACACTGTGCCTGAGGACCTTTCCTCGAGTTCTCACCTTTACCTCAGAACTAATGATACGTAAATATCATCACTTCAGCCTTCATAGCTTCAGAAAACCAGAGCATCCTGAGGGCAAATGTAGGTATAAAGTAAAGCCATTTATGTCTTCACTGTGTTGAACTCACACAATAAGACTATGCCTCAGGCATTTTAGCTGTCACTTTAATGTGTCAAGTGAATGGGTTATTGGCTTATTTCCGAGAGGGCACTGTCTCATTGTGAGGGCACTTCTTGACTTTTATGTGACCTGGCTTTCTCCCTGAATAGCCAGACTTTGATTCAAATGCAAATATCTTCAGGGCAGCTTTCAACACGATCAGTGTGTAAAAGCCATCAATAAAAGGAACAAAAAACGACTAAAAATAATAAATGTCAAGCATGTGAGATGCCCATTAGTTTCTTTCTGATCTAGTTCCATAAAATAGAAAGCAAACAGCAGGTGCCTGGCAAATTGATCTTCAGGAGTGCTTAGAAAGCTTAACCTTCTCACACTTAGTCGTCTACATTGCTCCACTGCATGTTTAGCCCACTGAATAATTCCAGTTCTCTGTGCATTTCACCTTTTTGTTTATGAAAAGGAGCATATAATTGACCAAACTGTGCTCTATACTTCTCATTACTCCAGCTTTGTTTGTTGGAGGAGGGATGTGGAAAGAAAAAAAAAAAAAAACCTAGGCAAACCTTTTCTTTAATCTTCTGCAAATCTTATGGAAATTTATGCAGAAGTTAGAACTAGTAGTAGAGACAATTTTTTAGGCAAGTCCATACTGGACATTTTTGAAAATATATCTGTGGTGTGAGGAAAGGTCCAGGAGGGAGCTGAAATTCTTGTCTCGTACCTCATATGGAATGTCCTTGAGTTACCAGGAACACTGTGCATCCACACAGACAGTCCTTATCCCTTTAGGATTTGAAAGTGATATTCTGCAGGGTGGATTGTACATAGAGAGGTACCGCTTTAGTGAAAGGATTAAAGTTCTATCAGCTTCCAACCCCTAGGTAAATACTGTACAGGAAGAGTAGCTGGGCTACTTTAGCAGGCATAACTAGATGCAGGCCCAGCTGCAGAATATTTTCTCTGACAGAGATAGTCATGAATGGAGCCAGCATGTAAACTCCTTGGACTGGAGACAGAGTGGCAAGTTTTGTTCTGTGATACACAGAGGAGTCCAGAAGTTCTGCTCCTCCATTTACAGTGCTACTGTGAGCAGAATCTGACCACTCCTTTCCAGGGTACTTGTCAAAGAACATAAGCAGGAAAGAGATGACCTAAATATCTTCTTTCTGTGTGTTCTCTACTGCCAGATTTCTCCATAAGAAACTGGCTGTTATGTGTCTGCACTTCATAACTAAAACTAATTTATGTACAATAAGCTGTTTAGTGGTATTCAGTCAGCTTTGACATTTGAAAACTCTCCTTTGTTTCTCAGTATCAAAAATTAACTTTTTCTGTAATACTTGTCAAACAAACTGGGAATTTCAAGTGGTTTTCTTCCAGGAAGGTTTTTCTTATGCTTAAATAGGATTTCTTGTATTTCAGTTTCAGCCCATTGCTTCTTGTCCTGTCTTCAGATACTCCTAAGAAGAGTTTGGCTCCATTGTTCTTACAGCCTCTCATCAGGCAGTTATACACATTGACAAGACACTCCTGCAAAGCTTCTGTTCACCAGCCTCAATAAGCCCAGTTCTCTCAGCCTCTCCTTGCATGAGAGATGAACCAAGCCCTTACTCACCCTCATGGTCCTTCGCTAGGCTTTCTTCAATAAGTCTCTGTCTCTTAGACTGGGGAACCCAGAACTGGACCCTGCATTCCAAATGTGTCTCAGCAGTGCTGAGTAGAAGAATAAGGATCAACTCTTTGTAACCCTCTGGCAATGCTTTTACTGATGCAGCCCAGCAGGCTGTTAGCCTTCACTGCCACAAGGACACATGGCTGGTTCATGGTCAACCTGGTGCTCGTGTAGACCCTCAGAAACTTTTCTGACGAGTCTCTTTGCAGCCAGTCAGCCACTGGTGCGTGCTGTACATAATACAGGCATGTAAACAGATGCAGGAGATTGAAACTCAATCCATCCCTTTTGAAGGATGTTAATGAATTGGACAAGAAGCAAAAACAACAGTTACAGAGATCATCCAGGGATTACAGCAAGTGCTTTGCAGTAACCTAAGAATGTTAAGCAGAAGAAAAAAGAAATGTAATCAAGTCACCACATCAATGAACAGAGCTCACTCAGGAAGAAAATACTAGGTATTTACAAAGCAGGGTCTCTACTGCAGCAGGAAGCATCATTGCAAAAAGCATAGTCTGGAATCCAAACATAACAAACACAGAAATTAATTACAAAATTTAAGCCCCTGAGACAAAGAAAATATTCCTCTCATGTTGATGGAGACACAGACACTTTGTGTCCTTGAAGATAAAAGGTACAACAGCCCTGTCACAGCTACTTTCTTCAATTCACTCCAAGCCCTGATCATGAACATTTTATGTATATTAGTCTGTGCTGAGACCCTATTTTTAGGTTGGATGAACCAGTTTCCTTTCAGTGCTGTAGTTCATCCAGGGATAGTTTGTTCCAGGGACTGTTCTATACAGACAGTATGCAAAAGGTGCTCTGTCACACTGAATACCATTTGCTCTACACGCTAGTTCATCAGCATTTCCAGTGTTTGCAGCCCCAAACACTCCAGGCTGTGCCATAGCCCCCTGGAGTCCCAACCCCTTCTACACTAGTCCTGAGGCCACAATAAACAGGAAGGAAAAGACTTACCTCCTGCTAGTGACCAAGAATGTTCCTGTAATGCTGGGTGTCATGCCAGTCAAGACACAGCATAAGTACATCCAGTGTGCCATTAACAGAAAATAAAAGATACTATGCAAGTATAAAACCTACCTATCATAAGGTAGAGAGACTGAAGTGAGAAGAGTAAGCACACAGCCCTGTGTTCCACCAGCTCATGCTACAACAGAGCCCATTTTGACACTTAACACTGCAACCTCTGCACTCCACTTCAGTGGAAGTGGAGATAGATTTAAGATGTATTTACACTTCACTGTCTACTGTCACAAGCTCTACAAGAAAATCAAGTAAATCAGTTCATCAACAAAACAAGTGGGGCTAGTAAAGTCCTCAGAGACAGTTCCTTTAGGAGAGAAGGAAACAGACACTGAAGTTCTCCCCAGAATGCCAGTGGAACAAATATCAAGTGTAAATACATCTTAAACACATCTTAAAATAGTTGCACTGAGGTTTCTCTCTAAAGGTCTTTTCATAGATCACCTTTTTCTGACATGGCTGACAGAACAGACCCGAGTGCCTTCAGCTTCTTACAGGGCAGGCTAGAAAAGATGCCTATAGTTTTGTGTAAAAATGCACGATGTCTACGAGTCCACAATAAAAAGTCAGAATTTACCTCTTTTTATTGTATATCCAAAGTGAACCAGAGGCAGAAAATGATACTGTACCAAAACAAACAAACAAAAAAAGAGGTTTAAAAGCTAGGGATCATAACATATAAGGACACAAAACATATAATGTTTTGCCAAAATAGTATTCTTACTGAGGCCTAAGAGGGCATCAAATATGCTGTTCTGAGTGCAGTTCACAAGCTACAGAGTTTTGATAATAAAAGTATAAAGTGTGACAAAAGGCTGAGTTCAGCAGGACTTTTCCTTTCTGAGGTGAATTGCATAGTTTTAATTGCTGCAAGGTGAGCTATTCAAGAAGAAAAAGACCTAAATCCCCTTCAATACTAGATTTGCTCAACAACAGCTATAAAATTATTTTAAAAGTCAAATTTGAAAGTGTACTTGGAAGGAAAGAACACTTTGCCAGATAAAGACCTAAAAATGCAAAAACTCCTTTCAAAATTTGTTATTTTCAAAGGAAGGGAAAAAAACCCCTCCAAGTTTGGCTTATTCTGTACTCATCTAACCTCATTAAATCAAGGAATAACTCTGCCAGGTAATAACAGAGGAAGTTAAAAACTACTTGGGACTCCATTCTGTGCAAGAATTTATCTGTATAAAATATAATCTACTATTTAACTGTGGATGGCTCTAAAAAAGGTATGCCATCTCATGGAAAAGGTAAACAGGAGAGGGATGCAGGCACATTATTTCAACATGGGCATGAACTGTGTACTTCTCTTTAACTATTTGTTTCTTACATTCTACTCTGCAGGATTCTCACACATGATCAGCTTTCAGCTATCTCTGCCACCACTGGAGTTCCAGAGGTCACACACAGGACCCAGGAGCACAATACCTGTGCTTCAGTGAGGCCATGTAACTAGCAGCCTAAAATAAGTATTTCCTGTGGTTGATTTATTCATAAAAATAAAATAAGGCATATATTCATGACTCTGATTTTGCTTTGCTGCAGATAGAACTTGGTAACCTTTGAGTAACTATGACATTGAGAGAGTAAATTTTGCAAGGTGCACCTGAGTAGAATGCATTGCAAACTCTGAGAATGCTCAATGAAACTTCCAATTATAAAGCAATGAATGAAAAATACATGTAAATGTGTATTGCCAAGGGCATGACATCTAAACATGACGATTAAGATCAAAGGTTATTTCCCTGAGAGAACATTCATTGAAGCAATTAAGAAATTTTTGCATAAATCCCATTAACTTTCTACAGCAAAACCAAAACACCCAAATATAACTTTCTGACCAAATTATTATCTTGGCCCTTGAACAAGTAAGCATTATCACTTAAAAGGAATGGCAGGTTTATAGGTGGAAAATAATGTTCAGGAAGCCATATGAAGAAGCATAATTTTTTACGCAGTCATCTCTCTTGATCTCAACCAAATGAATATTTTAAGCTATCTTTCTCACTATACATTGATCAAACTTGCCCTCTGAACACAGCAAGGAAAAAATATCAAAGAGTCAATATTCTTCTAGCAGTATATCTGAGGGGCACATCTTCCAACATCACAACCTGTCCTTCAGCTGTGGAAGTCTGACTGACTTGTGGTAGCTGAACAGCATTATGTCTTGTCTAGTATTACTGAAACTTCTCTTTTTAATGAAAGGATGGCATTTCTACAATGCTGAATACTGCATTCCAAAGTTCATTTCTTAATGTTAAAGTCAAGGTTTTGTTCACGTGCCTGAGCTGTGGCTGACAACTCAGGATGGTGAGAGTTACATCGTTCCTCTGGTATTCAGCCATTCAATGGCTGAGCAACAAGAAAGTGCAGCTGACAAAGTATATTTTTGACTCGAAGCTCCCTGTTTGCTTCGAGTTTTAGCAATACAGTGCAGATGATGTTGAACAAGAAGTGGTTTTCTTAAATGCCTGTGTAATTTTCATGAAAAAAAAAGGAAACTCCTTTCCGACTTGAAAACCTTCTGAATCTTTCCACACCTGTTTCCCCCCCCTCTGGTCAGATGAAGAAAAGATACTTGTTTTTACTGGAAAAGATGATGAGTGTTTCTGATCTGCTACTTGCATGAACACATTTCTCCAAATACCACTTCTATAGACTAGTTATGGCCTTCAGAATTACATACACTCTTGAACTCTTTGCAAAACTGATTTTCTACAATGAAATACTGAAACACACTGAAATTACTCAGTTACACAGACACACACAAAGATATCAGACTGAACTAACCCATCTCTCAGGATGGGATGATATCAGAACTGATTCCATGCTGCTCACTGGTACACTCAGCAAGCCTTTCCTCAGTAACTCTGCCAGAAGCCAAGGGCCTAGGAGCAGAATATTGATTCCATACCATGCAAGTTAAAACCATGAAGCTTGTTACTGACATTGCACTTCCCATCATGGGAATTCTGCAAATCACTTTCAAATTAAAGCAATGATGTGTGTTCACTGTGTTTATTACTCAGATTGTAACGAGCAAGATCTGACTTCCTTTAGTATTACTCCACTCTGCCTTCACCAGGGAGAGTTAAGAAAACAAACAAACAAAACATCAAAAAAACACCCCCAAAACAAACAAACAAACAGATGAAAACCTCAAAACCAAAACAAAACAAAAAAAAAGAAAGAAAGAAAACAACATCCTTATTATGAGGAAATATCATATAAACACTATACTGTAGAAGAGCCTGGGAAGGTTTAAATGGGGAAGATCATTAGATGCTATTTGCCTACAGAATTTTGAAAGTTTTTAGGGAGATAGTGAACACCTTTTTTCATTTCCACCTGAACTTCAAAGTACATGAGAAGTTAGCCTTTAAAACTAAAAATAATAAATATATAAAATGAAAGAACAAACACCTTTCTGAGAAAATATCCACTAATGGAAATGTCTCAGTCCCTGCAAAAGGTCATTTTCATGGAGGAGAAATGAATACATCAGTTGCTTCAGTTCTGTCTTCAAAGGCTCTTTGGAAAGACTTTCATGTATGTCTGATTAGCAAAGGTGGAACACAGCACCTGAGACACTAATAGGGATTTCTACCTTGTTATTTCTTTAGAGGCTTTTTAAAATCAAAGCAAAAATTCCACTCTGTGTTTAATTTCTAATATTTTTGGACAGAGATTGAAAAAAGTTCCAGACCAACAACTACGAGAAATTAAGCATTATTATAACATGCACTAATGGGATATTCACTTTCAAAAAATGTCCCAGGCACAAAGAGGAAAACATAACTAGTTCCCTGTGCATATAGGACTTTAAAAACTGCAGGGAGTGGAAGCTGGCAAAGTGGGATGCAGAAGACAGGCAATGCCCAGAGGCTGGCATGTTTGGGAGCCTCATTGCACTTTGCTGGAGGCTCCCAGAGCTCCAGCAGCTCCCAGGGTGATCGGCCATAACTGCAGGAGATAAGAACCAGGAAGAGGAGGAAGAAAAACAGAAACAGGGAACCCTCCTGTTTCCCTGTTCAGTTGCTTCTTTTCCAGGCAGTTCAGCAAATAAGATTCTGAACAGCACATTTCGAGTCTCAGCCAAGTCCTTCCATTGTGTTCAGACAGACTTGCTAAGGACCAGTGTGACAACCTCTTTAACAGCACTTAAGAGAAAATAATTGTGGATCAGAATACAGCCAGCTTTCTTGATGAAATCATGAGAGCAGATGTGTTGCATTTCTTCTCAAGACATCTGCACACAGTAATTGTCATGTACCATTGTGTTACCTTGAGAGAGATAAGACTCGCTAAGGCTTTTTCCTGTCTGTCAGAATTGGACTTGCTGCTTGGACGTGAGCTCAGCAAGATCATGATTCTCACATGTCTTAAATGTCAAACCCCTTGTCTATACAGTAACACCTATAGCATTAGTTCTTAGAGTAGCTGAAGTCTGAGTTACAGGGTTTACAGACCTCAAAAGTGCTGAAAGTAGAGTGCAAGATTATTTCTGTAAATTAAGAGCTGTAGATAGTCATTGACTTTGGGGGTCACAAGAACCATACTTCAATAAACTGGAGTGAGTTCAGTGGAGGGCAAGCAAAGATATTCATGGCTGGAAGGTTTTTCATTTCAGGAGAGGCAGAAGGAGCCTGGTTTGTTAACCCTGGAGAGGACGAGGCTTCAAGTAGGTCTTAAGAGTATCCTTCCTCATGACCTTATGAAGAACACTGAAGCAAGCTCTGCACAACAGTGCACGATGGGAGGACAAAACAGACATAAACTGAAACATTACAAAGAGCATTTCAGACTTAATGTGAGAGGAAAAATCTCAAGGACAATCAAGCAGTGGAACAGGTTGCCCAGGAAGGCTATGTGGTCTCCGTACTTGGTTTTCATGAGCAGACTGAATAAATCTGTGAGTAATCTGATCTGATCTCCCAGCTGTCTGAGCAGAAGGCTGGACAAAAGACCTCCAGAGGTCCCTTTTAACCTGAGTTGCCTTATGATCCAATGAAGCAGGTTCATATGTCAAGATCAATTGTATTTTGAAAAAAAAAAAAAAGATACATCAACTACTTAAGCTGCAGCACCTATAGTAAATAAAATTGTATGTAACAGGGCAGAACTGAAAACCAAATTGCAACCTTCCAGAAAGATAAGAAAAAGGTTTAATTTAGATGCTAATTCCACCAAGTAGCATGTTTATTTTCAAGAGGAGGGTTGTTCCCTCGGCTTATTAGTAGTATATTTGCATGGAAATGTGATCTATGCTTTTTCACTGCTCATCTGCTCTTCTTGATTATGTCTCATTTGAAGCCACAGCCTGCAAATGACTGTTATCCTGCAGAGAGGGTGTTGAGTTCAAGTCGGGAAAAGTTGCAGGAGGAGAGAGAATACTTAGAAGGAAATATCTTTTTTTTTTCCCTCATGATCATCTGTTTATCCACAAAAACATGAAAAGAAAGAGTAAAGTAAAATACAACTGAGAATAAAAAAAATCCTGCAGTCAAATAAGAATCTTTCCATTAGGCAAAAGCAGCTGTAGCAAACAACTTCCAACTAAGAAGCTGTGAGGGAACAGACTCTTGGAAACAGCACTTGGAAAGTCTTGGCTACCAGTTTTACAATAAAGACTTTGCCTTTTCTTACTGCCCTGATTATTACACACTATATATACACTAAAAATACAAAAAAGTGAAGGATGAGAATTTCTTAAATATTATGAAATGCAATGTTTTTTCAGTTCCACAGATGATGTCTGCATCAATAGTAATAAATTTCTTGGAGAATTGTTTTTTTTTTAATTGTTCTTTTCACTCACTTGATTTTTTATAGAAGGAAATTCCTATGGAAATATTTTTTCAGTATTTTCTGAAGTAAAAAAAATAAAGATGTTGGAAATTTACATAACTAATAAAGAAATATTTACAATAAAGACATATCACCACCAAATTATTTTCTTTCTAATAATAACATGTGAATCCTAAAAGCTTTCAGAAGTTTCTAATCCAGAAATAAAATTGGTACCACCAGTATGAAAAAAACAATGTCTTTATAGTCTTTCAGAATTACATCTTCTAGTCTTGCAGCATATCCTTCTTTCCAGTTTGCCAAGCAAGCTGACCTAGATTTTGAAACAAACAGGATCTAAAAATAGAGTATTTGCTAAAATAAGTGTTGCACAGAGACCTCTGCAGTGAGCAATACTCTAAATCTGATAAGAAGGACATTCTGCTGCAAAAACATGGCATTTTTGTGCCAAACCTCAGCTTAATGCACTTAATTTATGAACAAATGTTCTCTTTATTTCAGCGCGGTAAAGCAAATAAGGTCCTAAAACACACCAATAATGTTGTGACATTTATATTAAAGCTTTACCGGAATATGTAGAGTGAAATCTTAGTTGCACTGAAAGTCACGGCAATGTTGTCATCAACGTTGGAAGAGCGAAGCTTTCACTCAGGGAATTAAGTCCTACAGATGATTCTGGTAGCTGGCCCTAAAAGCCAGAGCCAGCCTTTCTTTGGGTTCTGTCCTTTCAGAAGTGGACTCTAATTTCTTCAGCCTCTTTTTGTCCTAACCCTGATCTTGAAAACTTCTGAACCTGATTGCTTCATCTTCAGGTTTGGCCCTCAGGCCAAAGGACTTATCCCAGACTACTTGCCCCTGGAGTGAACAAAAGCCCTGTCAACTGGGCCTGTGTGATGGTATATTCTTGCCTCTTGCAATGGCTTGACACACAGCCATGGTCCACACAAGTGACATCTGTGGTAGAAACACAGAACAGGTGATTCTTCCAGTCTTCTCAAAAGACTTACTTTGATGTGCAAACCCTTCCAATTCCTTGATCAGAAAACCCTACTTACAGTAGGGCTTGACATTAGTAAATATTTAAAAGTTCACATTCCACATTACCCACTGAAATAATGGGCAATTGTAACCCAGAGCTGAGCTATTGAGCAAATTGATGACAAGTTCAAATGATTTCATACTGGCTGGGGGTCTGACCCAAGAGCTAAATTTCATCTTCAGAAATTTCAGATTAAAATACCGCACAGCATCCAAAGGGTGCAGTGAAAGACCTGAATAAAAGGTATATGCATACATTACTCCATGCACATGTTCATGTAGACACTCTAATAATAAACAGATGCCTGTAAACAAACTAACATGTCAGTGAACAACTCAAACTGTGATCAAGTAATAAAGAATTCAGGTGAAGCCCAAATAAACCTACCTTTGCCTGCAGATTGTAAAAAGTTTTCCCTTATCAGCATAGGAAAATACAAGAGAGAAGGGGGAAAAAAAAAGAGAAAAGCACTGTCACGAGAAGATTTTTAAAAACCACAAAAAACCCAGCCAAACAAAACCAGAATTACTCCTTGTTTCACAGTCAATCCACCTAATGTAAACCTACAGCCTGGATTTTCCCAAGAGCACAGATATCCAGCTCTTTGCAACTCTGATTTTCTCGGGTGGAATCATAGCCTGCCGTGTTCAGATATGTGCAGAATAGCAATGCTGACAGGGATCTTGCCATCCTCAACTCAGCTGCCTGGGCACTTGGTAAGCACTGCAGAGAGGATAGCCAAGGGCCTTGCACAACTGAAAAGGAAAGATGATCCAGTGCATTGCACCCTGGGGTGGTGGCATCTTTAACCCTCTGCCAGAAGGAAAAAGCTGTGATGGTGAAAGGTTGAGCCCTGACTTCCAGGTGCTGAGATCCTACTCCGAAGTTTTGGGGATGAATATTTCTTGAATGCTGACCCTAGGCACTATTTTTTTTATTTTTTTTTCCCCACATATATTTCAAGTCTTAACTAGACCTGAATTAGGTCTACTGTGGACAGACCAGTAGATGGTAGCTAGAGATAACAAATTGCTGAGGCCAAGGCAGCAGTGTCATGGGGGGGAAAAGCAGATTAAGATGACCAAAAATTCCAAGTATGAGGAATACAGGCAAAAAAAGGAGCAGAGATTTTTACCTGTGAAGAGGTGCCTCTCTTGAACACTTTTTGTGTCCCAGTGACTATACTATGACATTTGCTAGGGAAGCAAGGATCTGAGTCTAATCATCTAGTAAAAGGATTTCAATGAGTATCAGATTGGATGTTAACAGCAGATGGAAATACAGATCTCACTTATTCTAAACATAAAATAATTTTGAAATTATGTGTTCCCTGGGAGATAAAAATTCCACATTCACTTTAGGGGTATAATTGCATCAGCTGGAAGTTTCAGAAAGCAGTATCTGTTCTTTTTGTGAGTGTTGTCCTTGACAATCTATCATTTTAACCAATGCAATTAGGATGAGAGAAGATTGAGTATTTTCCGAGCTCAGTTTTGAAACAACTTCTAAGTAGGCCATATGAATCACAGTGTCTGCCAAAAGGTCAGGTTGGTGTGATTTAATCAAATGTGTCCAGTGGGGACAGTTTGCAGGAGTCACATACAAACACTTCACGGCACAACAAAATGCTTATTCTAAAATAGACACCCTTTTTTTAGCACATGAAAAGAAAATCCTCAAGAAAATAAAATGAATTTTAAAAGCATCAAAGATTGCTTGTCACATGGTGTTATCCATCAGTTAATAAAACATCTCAATCCATCCCATACACCTAAACCAGCAAGCCAATCTTGAGAAATGGCCAGAACCAGCAACAAATGAAGTCACGTTATAACAGATGTTACCAGAGTTGACACATAGTCCTTTATTTTAAAGAATCTGTTTTCTCTTACTGTAATATAATTTTTTTTTCTCCTTAAGTGTAGAAAAAAATATGAAAGATGAAACAAATGAAGGTTCAACATATACCAAAAATATATTTTTTCATACTTTTCCCTCATGATAGCAAAATTAATGCTTTGCAAACATGCTCATTTAGAAGAACCAATTATCTGAATGTGTTTCACAAATTATACCTTAAATTAATTTACAGTATGATGTACCAGCTGCTGCGCTCATTTACTTTCTATAGGGAAAATTCTCTAAGCAGCATCAATATGCAGTATGCTTTATAGGCACATGCAAGTTTTCTTGCTATAATTAATGTGGCATTACAGTTATACTCAATATGTAGCTGTACTTGCCAATTCCTTACCTACTATCAAATTAGCTACTTATCCAAAACAAACAAAGTTGCTGATCCTGGTATTTCAAATAACCAAATTTTAAATTCACCCTCTTGACAGCGACAGCTGTCACACTGTCTCATTTATCTCCCTCAGTTAAGAAAGAAAAAAACCAACTCCCAAAGAACACCCCCTGCTTTCAAGTAACCAGCACAAAGCTATGTCCTGAAGGTCACTTTCAAGGCCCTTTTTCCACATCAGTTAAGCATTTAAAGAGGTAGAAGGCTGCCACATAACCTAGCAAAATCGATACACTTATTCTCCTTCAGCACATGGATTTACTGCAAATATTCCAATAACCAATAGCTAAAACCTTAAAATGAAGGGCCTCATCATTAAGTGTAATCTAAGCAAAGAACTAGTGAATATGCTCCAGATGGCAACCCCAACACGTACCAGGAAGTGGGAAGTGTAGTAAATCAATGGACTGTGATCCAGGATGTCTCAACATGACAGACTCATTCTGAGATGCCACAAAAATATTCCTCTGCAGAAAGACTGTTTCCTATGAAGCAAGATGAAGCACTAAATCTTACATGGAAGTTAATATGTTTTGGCTCTAGGATTGTGACTTTGAACCAAGTGGCATCTCTGCATGTTTGTCCCACCTATCCTGAAACTAACGGCAACGTGTCCCCATTTTGAGGTCAATACAGTCACACCACCACTGATTTCAAAATACATGTGATTTAACTCCTCAGGCTTGTTTGAGAAGCTGGATCTAAGAAATAAATTCTTTCCATCAGTTAAACAATCAATTTGGGGAACACTAATTTAACAACTCTCAGTTACAGTCAGCACATTTTTAATAATTAAGATGCTCAGCATCCAATTCAGTGCTGGTGGGAAGGCAACTGCTCTGAAGGATATGTACACAATTCCTGCATTCGATTCCATATATTTCTTCGTCACACACCTCTACCCACACATTTCAGCACTGCTGCCCTATGAACCGCAGACTATTGGGACATTTGTTTTACTTTGTTTCAGCACATAGGGGAGGAAGCAGGCAAGAAACTTATGAAATCTCCCTTCTTCTGATGAAAAATGAAGTTTAGTCTCATTGACCTCATTGGCTACATGTTGTGCAGTGCACAGGTTTCTTCAGACCCAGGCAACCAGTATGAACTCCCAGGGGAGATTAGATTAGCCCTAATTCAACAGGACAGATTAGATTTTAATCATAGTGCAGAGAAGTTTCAAGAAAGATTGCTACGTGAGAGTGACTAGTGCTTAAAAGATTTATCAAGAGGCTAACGCTGACGTGTATGAAGTCTTGCGTGCACAGTAATTTTCATTTGTCACAACACCACTCAGGACAATTATAGCAATAAAATGAGATCTCAAGAGGCATGTTGTTTATTTTTTTCCCTAGATAGGCAACATGATTTACATAAGAAGTGAACAGCACCCTTGGCTGTTTGCAAGACTGTTCCCAAGGTATTTGGTCAGCTTTCAAGCAGTTCAGACTACTAGGGAAATCTCAGAGTTTTGGTTTTTGGTTGTTTTGTTTGGTCTTTGTGTGTGTGTGTGTGTGTGTATGAGTGCATAAAAATAAATATATTTCTAAAAAGCTGCCTTGATCTCACAATTCTCAGGCCTGTACTTTGTCTTAAAATCACAAGTATTTGCATTGAAGCCAATGACATCTGCGGAAAGTAAAATGGAACAATATTTTCATCAGTGCTACATCTGGAATTATACGTTAATTTATTTCATTAGAAGCTTTAAAATGTCCTAATGGGTGAACTACAGAAGTGAACCACCAACTGAAGCAACATAGAGCATTCTGCAGAACCTCAAGCAATCAGACTAATTTACAGTGCTGATGGCAGCAATAATCAAATGTACAGAGCTTCTTAACACTGTGTACAAGTATATTTGATTCAGTATTCAGCAGTTCTGCTCTACATTTGTTCTTATCAAGTAATCCAGACAAATAGGAAAGTTTAAAGCATGGATTCATCTAATTTGTTTTCCCAAAAGAACCTTATCTTAAAATTCTTAAATTAAATTCTTAAAACTCCCTACGATCTTACATTAATTTGATGCTTTACATAGACTAAAGATAGTTAATTCCATTATTCTTTTTCATGAAGAAAATCTGAAGTCTCAAACACTACTTTCCAGAGCAACCTGATATGAAGAACAATGTAATTATCACAATCTGAGGTGAGCTGCTGAAATAATCAGGTTTTTGCAATTCTTGTAAATCTTTCATTTGTTTAATAACATTTGCATGTCACTCTGCCTTGTGAAATTATTGCATAATTTAGAACATTATGAACTTTGTAGCTAATTGTTTCCAACTCAATTGGCAATATCTTCTGGAATTCTGACTGTTCCACTGATAAAAAAAATTATTTCCCCTTCATGGCTGTCAGTGACTGTGAGGTCAAATGATAGTCCAGGTCAAATAGACAACTCCCAGTCACCTTTCTTGTTTAATATTGAGAAAAACGGAAGTGGAGTTGAAGGTTTGGGGGTGGTGGGAGTTCTGTTTGATTGACCTTTTGGTTTGGGTTTTTTTTTAATCCCCAACACTGTCAATGAAGTTTACATGTCATCTCTTTCAACAGAAGCCCTTCCTGAAATTTCTGAAAAAGATTTTTGAAGAAGAAGCTATTACAACAGTTTATTTGGAAGAGTCAAATGGCAAAAGCTCAGGAGCACCTGTTTAGCAAACCCAAGAATTTAGCCACTTTCAAATTTATTTTACTTCTTATTTTTCCACTATATGAACAGTTTACCATTAGCTTTTGTTCTGCAAAACAAGTTGAGACACTTTTGACAGGATTTTCTTTTGTCATCACAGGCATAATTAAAAACACAAAAATAGAAGCCATTTTTTGCAAGTAGGTTGCAGCTTTATATCAAACCTAAAGCAAACAACACTGTATTTGCAGAGCTTTATCATCCATCACACATAAGCAAGGGAGGATTAACAGTATAAATACCATACTTTTTATACAGAAGTGCATCCTACCATGAAAACCTGAAACCGAGAATGCCTTCGAAGTACAGTACATCCTTTGTCAGCACAACAATAAACGTGAACAGCAACAACTTTATGCTAGATCTGGCAACCAGGTGGAAAAATGTGCTGTTGTGTTGAAAAAGTTGTAGCAGTCTCTGTTCAAAGCATATCATTAGGAACTCTCAGCTCTCGATAAGGACAATAAAGAACACCATGGTACAATTGTTAGGCTCCAAAAAACACTTGCAGAGGAAATGCTTGTAAAGTTACTAAAGAAGAACAGCACCACTCGATCTCTTTTTCCTTATAGCTACCTCATAGGCAGGAAAAGGCTTTAAGATCTAAGAAACTACAAATAGAATGGGCAACAATGTGGGTGACAAAGGGCCTGACTTTCAGAACGGAGTAGTGTTTAAAGACTGCTAAACCATCTAAACAGTTCAGATACCTTTTAGCCATTTAAATTACAGGAGTAGGGCAATCCTTAGGAGGTGTGTACTTCAGTGTTTATTGGGTTTTTTCCTCTTTTTAATGAAAATGGTTCTGCATTCTTCTTTTATATGACTGTAAGGGAAGTTTTATAAGCCTCTGTTGCTGAGCTTTTTCTGCCTGGATGATCCATAGTATCCATTTATTACTGAGGAAATGACTTTCTGTGATAGTCCTGAATTCTTCTGATGTCTGAGAGGTTGCAGGCAGAGTGTGGTTCTGCTGTTAAAATAGGATATTCAGGGGGTCTGTGTGACTGATATTTTCCCTGAACACAGGAGCTCTACACAAATGGGTGCACCTGCAGGGCAGCAGGCAGGAGAAAGAGGAGGCAAGGAGTAAGACATTCAAACTACTTTGCTTTCCAAAAAAATTTTCAGATGCAGGAAAGCATACAGAAGGAGCTGTGACTGCTGCACTGATTGCTAAAGATGAGCTCCACTGCCTTTAGAAAAGATTCCCTGACCCTTAACTCTGAAATCCTTCTCTGTATCAAGTTAAACTGTTTAGGGCTGTCAGCAGAAACAGCATTTAGTCTTCTGTGCTCCCTTAGCTTTCTGTAAGGGCTTTGAGCCAAACTGCCCACCAATCTAACTACCATGACACAGGGGAGATGAGCAGCAGCACACAGATTGCAAATCAGATCACGCAGTCATGGAATATGCTGAGTTGGAAGGAACCCATCGAGATCATCAAGTCCAACTGCTGGCCCTGTGACTTCTATAGTACTGCATATCCCTAACAACAAACAAACTCCACGGTTTGGCTTGGAGAATACAACATACACTAAAGACAGGCAGGACACTCAGGTCGGATCTGTGAAGGAATATAGGCACCACCTTGCTGAACATTACAGTCCAGGTCTTAGAGTGTTTGGCCATTCATAGGACACTCTAGGAGAGATAACAGTTTCCAGGGGAGGTATGGGGGGCTGTAAAGGGAGCACCTTAGACTGGAGTTGCCAAATCACAGTATTCAGGACTTGGATTCAGCTGAACCACAGTATATAAGGTGTCAGGATGCCTACTATGATTCTAGATCAGAGTCCTAGGTTTTGCAATGGGCCAGAACTGTGGATTCCAGTAAGGTGCTCCATGAGGGTATGGCAACCCTTCCCATCTCTGCAGAGTGGAGCAGACCTTCTCTGGGTATCAATGTCAAGGAAATTAGCCTCTTAAATTTCAAAACGAAAGACCTTTCAGAAAGTAAAGAAAAAAGAAAAAAGTCTATTTGACCAAGAAGCATATCACTGTTTTCTGGCTAAATCTGCACTACTCAGATAAGGGAGTTACACTTCAATAGCCACATGAGTAAATAGGGTTGAGGATTTCCACAGTGCAAGGCATGTCAATGCTAATAATTTGGCACAAGTGAGCATCTGTTATCAGAAAAAACAGCCCATTTATTTACCCATAAGTTTCTGATTTCAATATGCCTCATCCAAATTACACACAAGACAATATTGCACTAAAATGATGCAAAAATGCCAGTCTATACAGAGGGATATTCATAGCATTGATAGAGGTAGTACCACAGAGATTAATGCAAAATGTATCCACATCACTTAGGGATCCAAGCCATTTCTATACTCAGGGATGTTTTATTCGCCTTTTTTTTTCCCCCATTTGCTTTGAAAAAACTCAGCATCAAAAAGACTGTGCACAAGGTCCTTCAACTAGATTCATTAATGGCTTTTACTCAAAATGACCAAAAGGATTTCTCAGTTGCAAACTGTTACCCCCTGAATAACTAGTTAGAATAACACCTCAAATCAATGAAAAGTAGCACTCTACTTTTCAAGTGCTTCTTCAAGTGCTAACCTGAGAGACAGGATTCTAAACTGTATCCCTGACTGCCACCATCTTAATCCTCAGTCATTACTAAGTCACTGAATTTTACGTCTCTATTGTGGGTGTGCATATATATGCAAAACCATAAATATTTATATGTTCAGCAGTCTCAAAGTCTGCAAATACCTTCCAGAAAGAAATAAATGTTCGATTTCGAACTGCAATACACATTTCTCTCCTTGCTCTAATTTCAGCCTATAGTTATAAAAGAGAAGTACTAATTCCTTCTTACCAGTTTCAGGGTTATAGAGGTTAATTTATTAAAGCCCATGAGATTGTTTGAGGTAGCTAAATTGAGAGCCTGGGTAAATGCAAACATACTAAATCAGCAAAAATGCTTTAACTAAACTACAGTCTCAATACTTTACTCAATAAAGCAAATCAAAACATTTGTAGAAGTTTAAGTTTTACAGAAAAAAACCCCTTGCATCAGCATTTACCTGTGCATGTACAATGATATATATTTCCTTAATGATTTTGCTGAATTTGTTTGTTTGATTTTAAAGTCACTCCCAATTTGAAATAACACCAAGTTTACTTCTCAGTATTCAGCACAAAGTTTATTGCAATTTACAATGCAATTAACTGATTTTGCTTAGAAGAGCCAACTCTGATTTTGAGGGTATTCAGGGTGTTCATAAATATAGAAAGGTTATTGTAATATCTCTCAGCATTAAAGTATAGGAAAAGCACAGAGAAGATTTAGACTTTCATTGAAGTTAATGATTGCTAGGTAACAAGTTATAGCACTATACCTCAAACACAGGGCAGAAGAAAAGTAATAAAATATTAATAGGAGTGTTCTCTAATTCAATGCTCTTTGATTAAACAGACATAACACAAAAACATGGCAGGAAAAGGGCTGCAGGTACAGAAATGACACAGTGAAACGCTAATATTCTTTTAAAAAGAGTTATCTTAAGGAGTATATGCAATAGGTCTTGTTGAAAATATGAATTCATTTTCAGTTCATTGTTACAGATGAGGTCAGCTGTGTTGTGGGCAGAATTATTTGCCACCCTTCCCTCAATATGGCTTAAACCTACCAGTCTTTGACTTATTTAAATCCCAACAGTAACTGAGCCTCAGCCTTCCCTTTCCACACCTGAGTTGTGAGTTTGCTGCCTGAGACCCAGAGATGTACTGTGACTCATCTGGAACACCTGAGGAATGACAGGTGACCCTCCTAAGTCCTTTGTGCTGGTCCCAGCTCCCTGCTGAAGCCCTCGGGAGATGTGCAGTGGCTGCAGAGCTTTGTGCTGAGCAGGGTGAGGCTGAGGCAGGGCACACAAGCAGGAGCCTTGGGGTCAGCCCCAGCCTGCGCACGGTCCCAAGGTGGCACTGGGCACAGCCAGTCAGCTCTTGCTTTCAGTTCCCCACAAGGTCCACAGGGGAGATCCACCCTCCACCAGAGCCACTTCTTATTCCTGTTTTTGTTTGGAAAAATATCCCATTGGGCTTCTCTTGAAAAAACTGTTTACAGAACTAATTAAGTGGAAACCGCCAGTGACCTTTTACTACTAATTATTTCTGACAGTGTTCTAGAATAATTAAACAGGAAGAGTGGAGGCCTTAATAGAAACAGCTGTAGTGTGTCTAAAGGCTATACTTGCCATAGTTGCCTCTCCTAACCCACAAGGACTCTCTCAACCACAAATCCTGTGCAAGGTCACTGCAGTGGTCTCTGTTCCTGCCTCCTTCCCAGTGCTCAACCCAGGGAACGAATCCAGAATTCCCCCTGCTCTGCCGACAGCCTTTCTGATTGCAAGGAGAAATAACCTTGGTCTGACTCGCACCAAGGACTGGCTGGTCATGCAGCATGGACATTAGAGAATTAGATTTACTCTCTGCTTCAGAAAACAAGCTATTCCAGACGTATCCCTGCCCACACCAACCAAAACATCCAGTCCATATTACAGCAACATCAAGGAAACTAGCTCTAAAGTAAAGAAACCAAATAAAGCAGTAAAACCTCTGTTTTTTAATTATGCACAGCAATTACACAGGAACCAAATTTTCTTTATGTCAGTAGATTGAGTAAAAGCCAAAAGGATCACTTATTCATTACTACTTTCCAGTCATTTCATACTTTGTTGAACAACTTAAAAGCCTTGAGAGAACAAACAACTGGCAATTTTGCTTTGAAAGGTTAAGCCCAAAAGGGAATTGGAGGCTGAGGCAAGAACTTTACTTTCTGAAAAATATACATTCTGTGAACAGTAATTAGAGCTGTGGGAATAATTGTTTCGTCAACCCACTGGCCAAAAGAAAAGAAGGGAAAATAATTCATTCTAGGTTGTCAACCTTGCCTCTCTGTACAATCACATCAGAGCAGAAATGATCAGTCAGGGGTAACAGCTCCATCCACACAGGTGGGCACTCCTAGACCTAGCTAGGTTTTGCCATCTGAGCCATCATTTTATTTCTGTTCAGAAAACACCCAGGTTCCTGAAAAGGCCATGACTAAAACATTTTAAAATATGCATGTGATTGTTTTCCACTTCATTATTCATTTGATCTCTTCTGATTTATCCCACCTTTCCCCTTACAACAGCAGCTGCTCCCAGTCTACTGTTTGGGTTTCTTGCATCTGCTTTTAAAATCTATACACATTGCAGCTTGAAACACAGGCTGAGATGCACACTGGTCATTGGGGTGAACATTTGCAAGGACTAGTGACTCCCACAGTGTAGGAAAATATAAGATGACTATCACAATCAAATTATTTTATTTGACTTTAAGTTTCTTCTTTCGCTTCTCCTTCTTGCTGTTAATGCAGCAAACTTATGTAATTTTATTATTTTTATCAGAAGCCAAGATCTGTCTCAAATTTTTTTCTGGTTTTCAGTATATATATGTCATTAAATAATACAGTTATTTTTCCTTCCTTCTCCAGTTCTGCTGTTTAAATACCAGTATAATCCAAAACCTGCCACTGTATGGGAAGAAGGTGCAAGAAAAGCTACAAGAACATGGCCTTACATGAACACTGTCAACAACTGTCAACTCTTAATTTGTCTGCATGTTCTTTTACCCAAATTGGTGTTTCTAGAAATGTCCTTGAAAGCCTCTTTTTAAATACTGTCTTATGGCTTCTAAAATACGTGAAGGAGCTTTGGTTTGCCCATGACATACTATTTCTTTCTTCATTCTTCCACTAGGGAATAATACAGATGTAACTCCTTCTTTACACTGGTTTTGAAAGAGAGAGAATGTTCTTCCGACAAAACTTAATCTGATCGGTACTTGAGCAGGATGAGAAGAACAGTGAAGGGTTGGTTAACTCTTAGTGACAGCTCTAGTCCACAATTAGAGACCAATTTCGTTCAACTACTGAAAAAAAACCCTGTAAGAATTTGATCTGTGGTACACCACTGGTGGAAAACAATTCCCTATGCACATTTTAATTTTGAAACTCATCAAATTTTGTTTCTTTTCAAGTTGTGACCTGTTTTGCTGCTGCTGGGTTTTTTCAATCCAGAGCCTGTAAAGTCAAGTGTCATGTCAACACAGCACCATATCCTCTCAGCATCATATCATAGTGCTTCAGCCTCCAGCACTCCCAAGGGTATATGATTTTCTCTGTAAAAGAAACCCAGCTCCTCTAAGCAGTTACTCATCAGCAGAGAGTGCTGTTACTTGGGAGAATCTCTGTTTACCAAGGATGTGGCTGCCCAGCAAAGCTGAAGTTGTTTGACCCTATTATGGGAGACAATCATCAAAAAACAGATGTTTTAAACACGCTTCACAATGTGGTAAGTAATCTGTAGATATTTGATCCATCTTTTATGGAAAATACTGTACCAGATATAATTTTACTCTTGTGATATAGAATACTGTACAGTATTCAATTAGATTTTCATACTGCTAACCCACAGGGTAATTCAATGTAATACAAACATGACAATTTTGTTCCAAATCCCTGATCTGTGTTATCTTCAAATGCTGAAAACAAGAATACCAATAAATATTTTCCTCATTATCAAGTATTCCCTTTATATACTAACTTGCCTACAAAGGGAAGAACACGCTGCTGATCTCCAGACAGCATTAGATTGGTTCATATGTTGGAAATTACACAACGAATGTGTTTCAGCTGTTAATTGGTTTACATAAGTACTTATGAGTAGAAAGCTCTTGCATCTTTCCTTCAATTACAACACACTCTGGAATATATAACTGAAAGGAGATACAGCAATCAAACATTCTCTTGTTCCTACACAGAAATCAATAAACTTAAGAGTAATGAAAAAATTATATAGAATCACTACAGGAATTGTAGGGCCCCACTTTCTCTGAAACTCATATATTTATATTAGATATGTTATTACAATTCATATATGTGTTTGTTTGTATTTCAAATTCAGCCCCAAAGTAGCTGAAATAAGTTGGAAAGCTCCTTTAGCTTTGAAAAAACTGTAGAATACAGGAGTTCTGACTCATCTGAACCAATATTTCTGAGTACGGAGACTTAGTACATCCAAGTTAAGCCCTTAATCCTGGCAGGCATTTTGAGGGACACACACACTTGCAGCACTTCTTTTGATCTGATGAATTTTATTCTCTTCAGAAAAAATTGCCACAAAACTGTGCCACATGAAAACTGGAATGCTCTTCAGGATTACCTTGTAACAGCAGGTAGCAATGTTCCTGTGGGACATCCTAGAAAGCTCTAAATTTATCTAAACAGTAAAAGATGACAAAATAAAATACACCCAGCTGGAATGACATAGTGTCAGGTGTGAGTTGGCAGGGACAAGACCAAAATTCAACCACAGCAACAAGGGCATGATGGTATGGCAGCATAATAAAGCAGCACAGGATGCATGCTCTAGAGCCCCTGGCTGTGATTCAGTAAGGACTGCATAATTCCTAATAAAGGTTTAATTTAAAAGATAATTAAATAAGCACAATTGTTTCAAAAATGTGGATCATACTTTAAGGAAAAAGTACTGTGATGTTACATGTTCTCCAGGCTAATCCAGTATGCTTTTTTTTCCTTTGCCTTAAAAACCTTCAATTAGATAAGAAAAATCTTCCTATTTCATAAATGAATAAAAATTACTCCAGGTGCATCCAAAAGAAATCCTGTCCCTTTAAGTCAGCTAAATTTTTCACCTCCATGACAAAGCTGAAAGCCACTATAACTTTCACTGTTCTTTGGTGTAGCAGAAGTGGAAATAAAATTTTCAGCCAGATGAAGTGCAGATTTGTGGTTCAGACCTATCTCTATTATATTATTATATGCTCTCAAGTAATTACTGTCATATGAAGAGGAAAACAGCAAGTATCCTAAAGCAATGGGATTTCCTTCATTAATCTCTGAAAGCACTGAGGCAAGAACAATTCCATCCTGCAGTGCCTCTGAGTATAGAGGAAAATCCCCTGGAAAAATTGTCAGAACTTCTGAGATTAGTGCTGGCTGCAACATCTTCCTGTTGATAATTTCCTGGAATTCAACCTAATAGACATATTAACACTTCCAATAAAATGAATTAAAAGAGAGATAGAAATTAGCTAAAAGGTGATATAACCAAATTAAAGACTATCAGCTCATAAACTTTGCCAATTCATCATTAGCCTGAATTAGGCTTTTAGTTACATTTACAATATTATTTACTTGATACACTTCACTTTTGATGAAAACCAATGCATTGTCATGAAATTTCACAAAAATTATTGTCCAGAAACACTGCAATACAACAGTAGCCTGACTAATTGACTCCAGTCAAATAGTTTTAATTCACTTCAACAGGACAATAAACAGAATTGTGTATATAAATACCTTGAGTAGAAAGGCCTTAGCTTTGTATTTTCACCTCAGATTCTACCTGATAAATGATAAAAGATGATCTGTACACGTTGTTGACTATTGAAATGATTAACAAACGATTTCATCCTACCTTTATTTGCTGACATCCCATTTTAAGCACAAAGTTTATCTAAAACATTATCCTGAACACATACACATAATTACTTCAGTCATGGTTATTTGATAAGAGGTTTGTAAGCATGTTTTAACATTAAAGCAGACCTACACTGTTGCATACAATCTAAACAGTGATGACTTACCTGAGTTTCACTTCTGCTCTCTCTTGACTGAGGGGTAGCACATATAAATCCAAGGATACCTGCAATAGATTCAGGAAGCAGAACAGAGAATTAACATGGTCCTAGAATTTTCAAATATTTTGCTGAATTATGAATTGATTATTACATTTTGCAGAAGTTCAAAGTTACATATGTGTAAAATATGGCGTAAAATTCTGCTTTTTCCACAAGAGTCATACTGAACAACCTTTTCTACTCTCAGATGTGAGGACAGGCAATAATTTGCTAGAAGCAGCAGGAGTGGGCAGCAAATAGTTCTCTCTGGGCATAGGCTGGGATGAACTGGAGCAATAGCACTGGTTTGTTTCAAGTCTATTCAGCACTTTTTTACTTGGCAGCAGAATTGGTTTTTCCTGCCTCAGGAATGCTCTGCAGAGCAAGGTCTCATGGGGAGCAGAGAGATGTCTGGGAAGATCACCAGAGCTCCAGGGAGCAAACAATGCTTCTGGGATAGAGGAGAGAGCAGCAGGGGTAGAAAGTCTATCTTGCCTTCTTCCTTTCCCTTCCCAAGGCTGACCTCTCTACAGCCATAATTTTTGTTCTTTTGAAAGAATAAAACTTCCACTGCTATGTCAAAAACCAGTCCCTGCAAAGAACTTACCCTCTTTTCTTCTATCTTCCTTGCCTCCTTATATATGCCATTTTTCCTATGCCTCTGTCTTCCTAATTGTATGAACTAGGGAAGAGGCTAGGGTCTACAAGGACCTGCAGTGAATGTACCATTCTGCTCTTCTTGCCACACTCAGTTAAATTTAAGGCAAAACCTATTTAATATTGTCATCCCCCCTTTCTTGTTCACATATCAGCAGACCAGCAGAACACCAGACAGCACTGGGCTGCTTAAATTGCATAAGTACCTTCCTCAAGTTACTATGCTAAAAAATAGCTCTGATTCTACCCGAAGCTATTCTTTAACATATTTTTAACAGCAGAGTTCTTCAAACATACAAATACTACGCACTCTGGGTGCATGTGCCAAGAGATGAATGGAACAATGGTTTCTTACAAACAGACCTATTAATAATTTTTGCTTTTTCTCCCTTAAAGAACATAGGGACAGAAAGATTTCTAAAAGTTGTGTAAGTTTGACACGGAATGATTTGGCCTTCAGAGACAATATCAGATCAAATACCTTTTCTGCAGCTACTCTTGTATGATGAAGAGACAGAAACTTAATTATTCCCTTCAATGCTGCCTGGGATTTTATCTGCCTTTCTCCTATTGTACTGTAATTTGTTGTTGCTTGGGTGTTTGGTTTGGGTTTTTTTCACAAAAAAAAACAGTAGATCCAAGCTGCAAACCATATCCCTTCAACTCAGGGACAACTTTGAATGCTGATGACAGAAAGATTTTCTGTGTATGTTCAGTATTTCTATACAATTATTATCTCCTTTTGCTAGGACTGTCTCCTACTACAGGTGTTGTCATTCTTTATCTTAAATCTAGGTTCTTCTTGCAAGTCTCCTGCAAATCAGATGTTCAGGTAGTTGAGTTACCTGATTTGACCCTGGGATGAGCATATGAGAAAATGGAAGTCTAATTAACATTAGAATAATCAGTTAGTTCTAACTATGTTCATTAACAAATTCAGTCTGTTTGTTCAGGACATTGGATAGCACATTGTAAGATGCACAACATTCTTTTACACCATCAGGAAAAAATGAAGTTAAAGCAAAGGCCAAGAAAAACCACCCATAGAGGTTCTTTTTATTATTTTCCCCAAACAGCATATGCAGTGTTAGCTACAGGGCCAAGTGTAAGTGCCTAACAAATTCTGCTAACGTTGCAGAGAAGCAGAGGCAATCTGGGAAAAAACGGTACCAATTAATGCCACTTTGTTAGTCACTTACAGCAGGTGTGGTACTAGATGCCAGCACAACCTGAACATCACACCTGCTCAGTTCTAATTAATACCATTAAGTGGTTAGTGTTGAGCTCACACACACAAAAAATGGGATCCCTGTGGTCTGCCTTAACTTTATGACTTCTGTGTAAGCTTTCACTGCCATTTTACACCCAGAAAAGGCCAAAAAGAATGTAGGTGTGCTGGTTTCAGATACCTGAAACCAGTTTTCCTAGAAAAGATCACTTGACCTGCTGCCAGCTGCAGTGCTGCCATCAGTATGCTAAATGTACCGTGTTTCCTCTTAAAATAGAAGCAGGCTCTGCAGCCCTGGCCCAGCAGGCAGTGTCTCCGTTGTTCTGAGCTGATTTATCTGATCAGGTACCAAAAGTTGAATATCAGACCTAAGCTTCTTCGTCAGCTGGGATGGCAGCATTGCTCAGTCCCCTGGACATAACAAAGAGGCATCAGTGGAGAAACATGATTCAGGCCACCAGAACATTCTAGGTCCAAAGCACGAGAACAATGTGTTTATAACTGGAGGTGACCAAGTCCTAATAAGGAACAGAATAAATCTCATGGAATACATTGATTTGCAGCATCAGAAAGCCAAATTCGTGGTGCACTAAGTAAGGATAATCAACCTATTGGGTGATTTATGGATCAAAATATGACAAAGCTAATGGTTAAAAAAAGAATCTACACACAACGATTCTGCCACAGTCGTGTGGAAGCACAATCCTCCGTTTTCAAATTAGGGATAGCCTCTCTACTGGAGGGAAGAGTAATATTCAGGAAAACTGCATTTAAGCTCCTGTAACTGACCTAGTGGCAGCAGAAAGGCAAGTCAAAAACATGTGTGAAAAAGAAAAAAGCAATGTGAAGCAATGGCATGTAATCTTTGACGATCTAAAATGCCTACTCTTTTGTGATTGTGCAAAAATAAATAGGAATACATTGGTGCCATAACATGCATCTGTTCTGAAGCTCTATCTGTTCCTTTCTCCTGGGCTTTAAGTAATTGGTTGATTTACAGTGATATAGAGACTGGGTTAGTATTAGAAGTGCAAAAAAAAAAAAAAGCTAGATAATTGTAATTCCCAGTCATTTATTGCTATTGCTTTGAATGTTCTTTAATACTACAATCAAAAGAAACTAGCCATAAACACATGTATCCTTTGTTTTCTTGGATTCAATCCTTAAAAGTATATTTCTCTCTAAAGCTAAAGGAATCCATCAGTGATAGTGGAAGACAGAGCATAAACATCTTTCTGATCACTCTCAAAAATCTGAGATAAACAAACAGCAAGAAAAATCAAGAAACAAAAAGGTCTCAGAAGTGAAAGCAGAGGAAAAGCCAAGCCCTTCCCCAGCAAAGGCCATTTGGATGACTGCGTCTCCTAGACTGGTAGCCAATATTAATGAGAGTATTAAGGAGCAAGGGAAAGGAGCAAGAAGAAATCAAGCCTCAGAAGAAGCCTCAAGCAAGAATGGAACTGATAAAATTAGTATAATGACACGTTAGCTCTATCATCCAAGGCCAGACTAAATGTGTGGTCCCTCATTACAATGGGTAGAAGACCATATTTAGCACAAAACTCAGTCAGCAGCTTTCCTCATGGCAGACACCGCAGCCAGCACAGCAATAACAGTCTTCACACATCCCTGTTAGCCTTGCCCTTAGTCTGCCACTCCCCATTTCTCACCTTCCATAGCAGCAGGTACACAGTACTGCAGCTATATTACCTGCTGCTCTGATGGTGTGTACAATTACACCTTTTGTCCATTTACTAAGATATACTCTGCCCCCCTTTAGAAGTGATTTTTCTCTTCCTCTGTTGAAATAGTAGATCACAGAACTGAAAAGACTGTCAGAGAAAGGACTTCCGAGTTCTTACTCTGCTTATGCACAACATTTCCCTTCCCCAGTTAGAGCTGCCAGCAGACAGGCTTAATTCAACTCCCCCTAATTGCACTGGCAGCTCAGTTAGATTTACTGACTTCAGCTGAAGCAGAATTAAGAGAAGACTGGATAATTCAAAGCTTAGAGTTCTTTTTCTCCTAAAATCTGTGCAATGAATCTACTCAACCTGACTCATCTTGGATTCATCTTGGAATTTATTGATTTCTTCTATCATGCATGCAAGAAAGGTGTTAGTGTTGATGTTTGACACCTTTTAAGATTTTGCTTCTAAAATATTAATCAGTACAACTCTATGGAGAGCTGCACATTATTGTGCAGGTTTAGGATCAATTTCTGTGAAATTAGTTTGGGAAAATTATAGCTAATTAATGTGAATAGTGAATTTGCTCTCATGTTCAGTCAGCTGAAAAATTCTAATCTTCATTTAACATGAACACACTCTGATGATTTCTCCACCAGGGAGCAAATACAGGGCATTTTCCAAAGAGCTTTAGTAGATGAGATGAAGGATGAATGTTTGAAACAGATAAAGAAAATAAAGGGGGGGGGGGGATAAAAAAGAGAAGAAAAGCAAAATCTTGCTTTTCCCTCAAATGCTGATGTGTTTGCAGCAAGATATTAAATTCTTCCAAGATGCAAATTATGAGTAAATAGGACAATTCTCATGCCCTTCTTGTGCCTATATAGCACTTCTGAAAAAAAGAAATATTTCTGTGACAGAACACAGACTCCCTCTGCTTCACCAAAATGAATAAGAAAGGAGAAAACAAAACACTCTGGGGACTGTGTCTTTCTTGCATGAACTCCAGTTACCTACTCAGTTCATTTTCAGGCAAATGACTGCAGGTAGCAACTCCATATGTGGAAAACAATTCCAGAGCACGGGAAATGCATGACAGAAATTCAAAACCAGTAATTGGACATTCACTTAAATAATACATTAATAATAGCTTGCTAAGATGAACAAGTTTATCAGTAATGTTATTGCTTTGGTCAAACCCTGAATTTCCTATTCACTTCTTTCCCAGATAAATCTGTTGACTTTCATAAAAGCTTACTCCGTGGAGAAACCCTCTGGGCTTCCTCCCTTCAGCTATTACATACAGCTTTCAAAGCAACACAAGTGTCACTTTGTGTATTTATTTTATCACTCGTATATAAACAAAACAAGTACTTTGAGACGGGACCAACTAATTCTCTGGAGGAACAATGTGCTTCACAGCTGTGAGTTATTTTGAACAGCAAACAACGCCCACAGATATACAGAGGTACAGATGACACAGAGCGTGGGTGTTCTAACACCAGTAACCCAGCACGGCGGTGCTGCAGCCAAAACTGCACAGCAAGCAGTCACCCAAGGGAGTGCTGACCAGCCCTGCCACCCTCACACAGCACCCCCAACCCCAAGCTACCTGCCAGTCCTTGGTGTCCCACTCAGTGGTGGGGACATCCGAAACAGCTGCCTTTGGGTGAGCTCAGGGAAGCCTTTTGCACCTTTTGCTATGTCCCGTTCAGGACAGCACAGCCCCCGTCCTGCAGCTCTGCTGGAGCACAACCCGAGCAGACCCACACCTGAGCTGGCTGCAGCTCACGGCTCTGCAGGGCTAAAATGTGTAGTTTTGCTTAAACCCCACTGCACAGACATGTTCCAGCACCAACAGTGCTGCTGCAGACATTAAGAGTTTTCATAATCTGACCTTAGAAAATGCTTATTGTCAGCTGTAGTGCCAGAGCTCTAGTGGAAGGAAGCAGAGGGAAAGTAATTTAATTTAAAATGCTGACTCTTAACTACAGTCCTGCTTTGCCCCTCTCCTTTTCTTCTGTGTTTATATTAGCAAACAACACAATTTTTTGGTGTGTTTTAGTCTATGTTCAACCTTGATTTTCAGAGAAAAAGAAATAAATCTGTTCTTCCTCTACAAAACGCACTGGCTGACGAGAACTATGCTAATGATAAATGACGGCCTGATGAGAAGATGAACAGCAGGATTTCACTTCACCCACGCATTTGGTAAAGAATGGATCCATCTCCCAGGTTTCTCTTTATTTATTACCAACCAGTGACATGCCCTCATTTCTGTCTCTAGCTAAGTTTGAAAGGCTTAGGACCTTTGACTCAACAAAAAGTAGTTGAGAATCCCATTTGGCTTTTCTCAAGATTTCAGAATATATATTAAAGTGGCTTCTTGCTTTTGCTCCTCTATAAATTTGTAGAGTCAGTGCGGCATCATTTTCCCCCACTCTCATCAAACAAACAAATGCATCTGGCTTTCCTGTGAACAGCTCCTTCCTTGAGATATTTTGTGGATTTGACCTTTTGGAGATGAGATTTATTTACAAAATAGTATTCTCAAATAATTAAAGTTTTCCTGTCTTATGCCTGTCATAGCAAAAATGAAGTATTCTTAGACAGTACAAATACAAAATCTTCAATTTGGATATTTCCATGTCTTAACATGCTGGCAATAGGAAATAGTGAAATTTGTTCATCTTGCACCAGACAAAATTCTGCTACTCTTGTAGCAAGTAAAGTTTGGTGGATTTTTTTTTTTGTTTGTTTGTTTGGTTTGGGTTTTTTTGGCTATGAAAACATGCCTGTATGCTCTTCTGTTGAATCAAAAGGAACACATGAACAGAAATTACATTTTTTTTTCATATTTCACTTTATTTGTAGCTGTACAAATGGAAATTAATAAGGGTCATGATTTTCAAAAAGCATCTTAACACTACTTGATAAGCTATAATGAACTGTATAGGATCCTAGGCTAGAGTTATTCTGCTTTTCAATTATAACTGAAGAAAATGTGAATGTAGACCTTGAAACCCATTATGCTTGTCTCTCTAACACATGAATGCACATACACACACACACACATCCTGAAACCACAACCTAAAAACTTTTCTGTTGGATCCAGCCTTGCCATATTCTATGAAATCTTACTTTAGTTGTTGTTTTTGTAGATTATCACTGCACCTACATAGCGCTTTTCTATAGACATCATGGATTTCTGTGGGAAAACATCACAGATACATCCCTGACAAAAATTTGTCTTTCAAATTTATCTTTCATAAAGGGAATCCAGTAAAACTAATTTGTTCCCCTTTTGCTTCATGGCAGGTTTCATTCTAAAATTCGAACCTATTTTTCGTGATGGTAATAGCACTGAACTTGAGTTCTGGTCTTGTCCACACAACTGGGAGAGGAGGGGGATTGATGAAAACAAAACCCAACAAGAAGCCACGACCAAAAAAAACCCCAAACAAACCACAAGCAAAAACACTACCAAAAAGCCCCACAAAAATCCTAAACTTGTAGGGCTCCCAGGCAACCTGTACCACATAAGTGAGAAATATGAAATCAAGCATAATGGTTCAAGTGAAAAAAAAAAAAATCAATCACTGGAGGTTCATGGCAGAGACAAGTATTAGCTAAATGTGTGCTAATTCCTTGCATAGTAAGTATAGATCATTTATATACTCACTCCAATACACAAGAGGATCACAGAATCATTTGCACACTCTGTCAAACAATTCTAGTTGATTTAATTCAGGGAACTGGGGAGCCTGCTTTGAAAACGCTTTAAATTATAAAGACTGCCATAATCAGCAGTCTTAACAGAGTTATTAAGAAAAAATCCCAAGAAAGCAAAGTAAATACATTAAGACTTTGTCCTCCCTTTCACCTACATAATATGCACTGTCACTCTGCAAATGAATACTTAGAAAATATTAAACTCACATCTGTTTCCCCCTCAGACAAAGAGGAGAGCTGAAAGGCAACATACAAACTGGCTTCCCTACATGTCAGCTTTCCATACACGGTATGCAAAACATCCCTGTAGCAACAGGACAACTGTGATGAACGCTGAATGCCAACCTTCCAGCTGAAAATAAATCTTGTTGGGAAATTAGCTGTAAGGGACAACACAGTTACCGTGGCTATCTTTGTTTATCACATGCCACTCTATTAATTTGTTACACTAAAGCTACATTGCTGAAGCAGAACTTAAAAGTATGTGCTTATTTACTGCAAAGACAAGAAATACATGTATTAAAATCTCCTGGTTTAGTAGATGCTTTACAGCTTGGAAGATGGCACCCAACAGTACTTTTTATTTAGAGAAAAGCCTTTTAAATCATAATGACATAGTATCTTGTATTGAATTATTTACCTTAGTATGTATAGGGCAAGGTCAGCCCAGACAGCGATTTCCAAATACCAGCCCATGTACAGGTGTAAGGAAATTACCTTAAGATATCTGTCAGAAACATATAACTTCTTAAAGCCTCCAACAGAACCAGCCAGGACGTCCTCTGGGTTGCAGTCCTGCAGTTATGCAGCATAAAATGTCACAGCTGAAGATATTTACGACCCATTTGACACTATTTGAGGTCTCTGAATGTCACAGTGAGTCCTTAGTGACAATGAGAGTTCCATAAGAATTACTGGGTTTTTCTTTGATGGCAACTAAAAATTTATGAGGATGACCTGTTGTATTACAAACATGGTAAGATGCTCTGCCTTTTAAGAGAGCTTACTAAGAAACTTCTCCAGCTTAACACAGAAATAGTCAGGTCTGTAAGGCAGCCAAGAGTGACTGTGAGCTGTGCTGTTAAGAGAATGATAATGGCATTTGGTGCCAGGCATTCTTGTCTAGTCTAATACTATTTCATTTCACGCTTTTTGAGCTTGGTACACAATGTTGCTTTTTGTAAAATTGATTGCACTACTCCTCTGAAAACATTAAAAATATGACAAAAGCTGCAGCACAACTTAGTGGGAATAACTATAGTAAAATGGTCTAGCATTTTATGCATAAATAACATAACTTTGAATTTAACCATGTACTTTTTAAACAAACATGAAAATTTGCCTTTCTAAGATACATTTGGGGTTTTAATTGTTCTATAAATTTGTTATTGTTAGGTGTAAGAACATGCATCAAATCTGGATTTTTCTATTATATAATAGAAGAAAGTTGTGGGGTTTAAATTAAATTAAATGTCTATTTCTCTTTCTATTATGAAGGAATTCTTCTAGATTCAGTTCTAATTGTACACCAGTTTCAAGCTGGTTAAAACAAAAAAAAACCCCTACAAACTTAAATTATCACCAGGATTCACCAGTTTTACTTCTCTGAAGTATATTTACAGCTAAGTTCCACCTAGATGATTCACTGGGTTACACTTATGGGTTAGCTTATACTTGTTACAGGTAGATTTAACTACACATAGAAAAAAAATTCAAATATATGTTCTTAAGATACAGCTTCAAAACAAAGAAAACCAATATGTGGTCATTTGTTAGACTTACATTTACTATCATAGCTGTTATTGCATTAAGTCATATGCCTGCACCTTCCAAGCAATCCCCTCCTTTTGCAAAAGTTCCTTTTCAGTCACCAAGAAATTCAGCCACTTAGTCCTGACAAGTTTTTTTCTGGTCCATTCTCAACAGGAGGATACCTAATAAAACTTTGGGGATCTCCTCAAAAAACTAAAAAGTAATCTATATGTAAGCTGTAGAATTGGTGATGGTGAAGCAAATCAGATTATCTAAAAGTGAAGCCAATATCCTCTTAAGCACAACAAATGCTAAGAGGCAGAGTGGGAAAGAAGAGGTTGCCCATTTGCAAATGAATAGTAGAATTAAATATAATTACAGTTCTCAGGAAAAGGTTTTTCTTGGTGTTGTTTTCTCCATTCTGTAAAAATACTTGAGAAGTCAATATTTTAAGCATCCTACACATATACATATTTCTTGTAGAACCCACTCACTTTTAATCCTGGCCTCTGCTTTAGAGAAGGATGCAGACCTAGAACTGCAATTAACGGCAGGTTTTGTGTGGCCTTTGTTTAATCAAACACCACCAACAAAAACAAACAACCAAACACAACACAAACCAAACCCCCTCCAATTTATCACAGCTATGCAAAATAGTTATCTTCTACCTAGGGACGGCCTAAATTTTAAAAGCTAATGTTCACCACAAAGTACTTTGGGGGAAAAAAGAAAAATTAAAAAGGCATATAATTCTTAGGGCTGTCCTGTGCAGGGCAGGAGTTGGTCTTTGATGATCCTTGTTGGTCCCTTCCAACTCAAAATATTTTATGGTTCTATGAAATAATTAGGTACAAAGTGTTCTGTAACTAATAAGAGCTCAGCAAAGATTTCACTCTCTGTCTGTGGGGACTGGGACAGTGGTTGAGTTGGTCTGACCTTTTTTGCAGCAGCCAAAGCACCAGGCTGTGGAAGGTGGGTGGAAGCCGTGGAAAAGTCTTTCCATGGGACACCTCTGTAGGACAGAGAAAAACCACAGGGCTCTTTTCTGGTTTTCATAAGGGTTTCCATGCCTGCCTTTCACCTCTAAAACTGACAGCACAAATGGGGCCACTCCATGTAGGACTTTTCATAACTACCTGGGGCACTGAAGAAGCTTTTCTTCAAGTCTCTCCCAAGCTCCATGTGAACCAGTGCCCTCTGGGAAACCAAGAGCTTGCAAAGCCATGTGAGCCACCATAAACAGACAGGTTTAAGACAAAAAGCAAACAGCCCTGACTCTTTCACCTCATACATTGGTTTAGAGGAAGCCGCTTCCACTGATGTTGTCTGGAAGCATCAAAAGGAATGAAGGCACCAGCACAGATCAAACATCCAGCTATGTCTTGCCAAGAGTTATATATATTTCAGAGAGGGGTATGATTTAATGGGACTGATCAGAAGAGCAACAGAAGGCAACACAGGGTAGGCCAGGACACAAGCAAGGCTTTTCAGCAGGTGGTCTAAAGACTTCAGTGAGCACCTGAGCGCATCTCTGGCAGCCTCTAGAAAGAATGAGATACTACTAACCCTGTCAAAATAGGAAAAATAATAAAATGTAAATGAACTAGAACTATTAATAGTGTTTTGATGTCTTATCTTGACCTTGTATGAGGTGTAAGTCAGGAGCTACAGCTTCTCCCTCTCACACTGCTCTTGCTTCCCTCCCCACACTACTTGTGAAAGCACAGCACAGATGCTTTCCCAGCAGTGTGTTGTTCTGCTGCCAGTTCCTTTGTCTTTCCTTCACTGTCACCAACTGTAGTCTTCTGGGGGTAGATTTTCCTGTTTCTAACAAGACATATTTCACAAATCACAAATTAAAACACCACAACAAGTCTCCTGACATATACAGAAAAATTGTGCTTGCTAGAGCATGAGCAGAAAGGAAGAAGAGACTCATTGCCACCAAACATATACAACTAGAAACAGGACAACTGCTAAAAATTATTTTAAAAAAGAGCTATTTGAGAGTTCTAGGAGAAATCCCATATAGATCATCTTAATGTAGAAGTGAAGAAAGTGCAATGGTCATGGCACACATGTTATTTCATGTCTCTCTGCAAGCCAGATGAACCTCTAAGCTGAGTATGGGACGCCTTATAACAATTTGGAACAGACAAAAGTTACATACAAAATCCCCATTCAGTGTAGGGAATAGATGAAGTTCTAAATGGTTTGCATTTGGGGATAATTCTATCTTCTAGAAAATTTAATTTTTTCTCCTACTAGGAAAGATGGTCACATTTCACCCAGAGTATTTTTTCATCTGTCAGAAAAACATGGTAAAATGTTTAAAACACCCAGATTCCTGTAAATGAGAACTACTCTTCCAAGTGCCCAAGGTACTTTTAATAAAGGAAAGTTTTAATAAAGGAAAGTTTTAATAAAGGAAAATAAAGTTAAAATGTTAACAGTAAATTAATCTCTAGCTAGAATATTTTAAAACTACTTAATTTATTGAATGCAAATCTAAGTGAGATACTGTGTTCATATCAATCAAGGAAAAGAATAATTTGGTACATGCATTTTAGGATCTATGTTAAATCTCCAAAGCATATTATAAAGTTATCCCAGATTCCTTATTAGCAAATTTAAATAAAGTAGCATTACTTTTCCTGTGAAGATCTTTTTTCATCTGCATGTTCTTTAACACTACTTTCTATATTATAGGGTTCCCATTCATAAATATTTATATATCTAGTATAACATTCCAAGACCAAAGCTAAAAGAAAACACAACCAAACACATTCAATTTATTAAAATTCCTCTTAGATCATAATGCAATTGAAAATAAGAAAACGAGAGAGAATAAACATAGCTAGTTTCACAATAATATTATTACATTATGCACATGATAATTAACAATACATTGTGATTTTATGTTCTACAGTCATTTAGAAAATAATTGAAGGAACTTCGTTCATATAATTGCACACAGACGTGCAGTGCTATCGATGAGCCTCCCTACAACTACCAGATTCATTAATTACCTCAGTTACTCTTTATGGCACAGAATCCTTGAATAAAATGCTTTGCAGATGAATCTGTTGCTTTTAAATTCAAGAATACAGATTACTTTGCCCTCAATACTAAGAACTTTAGGCTACAGACAGGCTCCATGCACTTCCTGGTGCTGTCCCCTGAATGTCATCGGCTGTGTTAAAGCATGCAGAAATATTTGTAGAGCTGTTACTTGGCTTAAATCATGAGACACAGCCGGTCATAAAGGTGAAATTCTTAAGCCTCTCTCACAACTCCCTAATCTTCAGAAGCACCATTTTCCTGAGAACTCCAGATACTGACAGCCCTCATTTCAGTGCTGGCAGAAGCAGAGCTCTTGTTCCTGGGTTTGACTATAGGTTAGAGGGTTCTATTGCATTGTTGATACTTCATTGACAGCTGAGAGAAGTATTCCCTAAAATTAGACTGACTGTTTCCATAGAAACAAGAGAGCACAAACAGAATTGTAATAACTTGACTTCCTAAAGTCAAAAGAAAGGGCATTTTTATATGTTTTGTTGACAAAAGGACACAAGATAGAAGTCTATTATTTATGGGATTTCACCTTTAGGCACAGTTCCGAACCTCGTTTCATTCAAAAGAAATGAGTTGCTGGTTTTGGGGTCAGGGAGGCTCACATTGATCAAAAAGGTAAAGGGTATCACTGTTAATGCATAGCATGCTCTCACAAACAGCACCAATGAGAGTTTGAATATAGAAACATGGTTTGAAGACATTTAGGTTAATGTTCAAATGCAATTTAATATTCATCTTCGGGGAAAAAAAAAGAAAAAAGGGAAAAGGGGGGGAAGCTCCCTTTTTAACATTGCCAGTACTGGAAGATAAATCTCAGCCCACACATTATTACAGTGATCTTTTCTCTTTAAAGGGGTAAATAAAAAAATAAAAAACCAAAATGGCCTCCACTGCCCCAAAACCTGAAAAGTAAAAGACAGTTTTGGGAGGAAGTTTGGGAGTGATTTGCATAGTCCTGCTCATCACTGGCCCCATTAAGGCTTCAGTTCTAGACATATCACTGCACACACTCTCTCACATAGTCTGGTTGCTCACTGGTGTGTCACATGCAAGCTTTAATAGTTACTTTAACAGTTCTATTAACTACTTTGAAAATAACAATGTCAAATATCACAGCCTGCAAGCACCAACAAGGCAGCTCCCTGACAGTGACAGTTGCTACTTGACAATTGTCTGGGCTTTAATCCCCTCTTTATGTACCAGGTGGGTTTTCTATCATTCTCATTTTGTAGTCAAAGTGCTGACTATTATCAGATCACATTTTCTGTAAAAATAATTATAACAACAGTATTGTCTGCATCAGCTAAACCTGGAACCCAGTCAGAAGGGAGTGAGTCTTTTAAACTAGTGATCTTCTGATTGTTTAGTAGTACTTATTTCTTCTTTTACTATATTCTATCACTGAATCCTATATCAGCTATTCAAAAACTATATGAGGAATCAATGGCTCATTGTTCCTCTTTTCCCTTCAGCCACCACAAAAGTACACAGATTTAGCTTTCTTCACTTTCAGGCAACTCTTCCAGTGTTCTGAAATGAGCTGTATGGATCAATAGTCAGTAGGCTGCACAGCTCCTCAGGCAGCCCTCTAAAACTTTTTGATGTGAGTTTGATAGTGAATTCTAGCTCATTCTATGATGTGAATTCTGGTACTTTTAGTACCTATATTGATGATATATCACCTTTTTTTAACCCCAGACAAGGAGAGGAAAAAAATCAGTCAGCACACCGTCCTTTAGAACAGGCTGAAAGCACAATTAAAATTATGAGATTCTAATTTAAGTCTTCATTGCCTGTTTTCTTTTTCTTTACATTTACCATGTATTCTTTCATATATTTATATCTACCTTTGCTCTAAGTGCTCAGTGTGAGCAAATGGCTTATGGAGAATCTAATAAAATATTCTGATTTTGCAGTTACAGTTCATATCTGGTTAAATTCATTTCCAACAAATCCCCATTAAATTATTACCTTTGTGTGCCCTTCTGTGATGTGCCTATATTCACTATAATTCACTCAAGTTGCTGATTTGGACTCCTGCATACAAAAGGAGTAAGCTCATAATTATCTGTGTAAAAGCTACTTCTCCTTTACAGCTCTTCATTCTGTCAAAAATTATGTAAAACAGCACTTTTTTGCTGTGTTTGGGGCATGCCATAGCACATATTTCAGGAATACTACAATTTCAACAGCCTAAGATTACCATCATCCATCTCTCAGTTGGCTTTCCCCCGATGATAACTTTTTATTCTTCAGCACACCTTAGCGAGGCACTTGGGCAGCTCGTTAGTCGAACTTCACAAGTGATTTGATTGCCGTGTAAAACTATCAAAGTATACTTTATCAATCTGGGTATGAAGTCACAGGCATTCAAGTTTCAAAGACTTGGATAAAGTTTATTCAACTTTTATGCAAGTGCCACTCCTTTCATCCCTATCCCCCTACAATCTTGTCTAACTTTATAATCACTTAATATTTCAGTCGTACCATCTCTACCAGGTATCAGTAATACCAAAAGTAAAACATTATTATAATTAATAACTGTTAGTAGTTCTCAGCATCAACATACAGGCAAAAGAAGACTTTTCTCTTGGTGGCATTTCTCCACTTCAAGTTTGGAAAAAACCCCTCTTTTGCATACATAGAACTGAGCTAATATTCAGGTCTTGGAAGAACAAAGACATTTCTCCTATTGTCAAAATGCAGCCTGGAACTTACATCCCAGAAAGAATAACTACTATTACCTTGACTTGTTAAAGAAAGGAGATGTGATTTGGGATGACAGGGATTTTCCCAGTCAAGTAATGTGCTGTACCCAGTCAAAGGGACTGGGAATAATTGCCTGTTAGGGTACATCTCCTTTACATCTAGGAATGCACACCAGCACAGAAACAGTCGATGGCAAGCACCAGCATCAGGAACTGCTCATGGATTTGCTTTCAATGCCACTGTCTTTGGATTTGCTACTGAAGAAGTGAAAGACCTTCCTGACTGGGCATCTATTAAACTCTAAAGTTCTATAAGAGCCCCAAATGAAAGACACCAGCTTTTCTCTCACAGAGCAAAGTGGCATGAACTTGATTGTAGCATTGGAAGGATACTAGTAAAAAGACAAACCATAAAAAGAATAAAGCATAATCCCTCCCTCCGCCCCCCCATCCATTAATTTCTCATTTTCCATGCAGGCATGCAAGATGACTATTGGGATTTCTGTATGCATGGGCCTGCAGTGCTTTATGTGCCTGCCATATAAATCATGTTGTTCCCACAGAAGTCAGGGTACTTCATGTAGAAAAGTCAATTGTATTGAATCCTAGGCAGGTAGGCTGGTGTAAATCTGTCAAAGTAAACTGAAATATTGCAGCTATTTAAGATGGCTCTAGAAATTGCTTCAACTTGATTAAAATAAATTTTTGGCAATTTTGCTTGGCTTGGTCTTTTTGTTGGTTGGTTTTGGTTACGTTTTGTTTTTTTTTTTTTTTAGCAAAATTCTTAGTCTGCTTAATGATTTGTTTATTCTTAACTGGAGAGACAAGTTACTCCATAAGTTGATCCAAAAACATATTGACAGCTGGTGGTACTGATACAAGTATTTGTGCAGTAGCTTTTCCCCATAAGATTCCATCTGCTGTGGCATCCCCCCTTTAAGTTTATTCATTAAATTTCACAGTTTTATAAACAAAACCTGTAGTTTTAATTCCTTTATGTACTTCCTTGTAGAATATCCAAATATACTAATAAACATCTTTTGAATGAGCACTACTAAGGCACCACTTTTTGTTAGAATTGTTTTTTCACTTTCCCACTATAACTGGCTCAGTATTTTATGTTTTTTCAATGCTGTTTCATTGGCAAAGATAATATTCTGGGACACAGATCAGGAAAGGAATCAAAAAGAAAAAAAAAACCTGTGAAACTGAACCTGTGAAAAGAGAGAATTTAACACAGATCTACTACTGTAAAAGTGAGAATACTGAAATGCAAAGCAGATGCCCATTCTTTTTCCACTGCAACACGTAATAGCAAGCAAAGTAGTTTTAGGAGTAGTTAACTGAGGTGATCTTCCGCAAAAGTCACAGGTGAAGTTGCAAGATTGGAGTTAATTTTTCAGATCTTTTACAAGACATAGGATGAGGCCTTCAATGTAGTTTACTTGTGTGTATATGAAAAAAATAATCTAAAGTCATAGCAAATTGCAACACTGCCTATAAATGCCTTTATATGCCTTCTTCTCAGTATCTGCTGTTTGTAACTCTTCTTAGCAACACACAACATTGCCATGGGAGGTCAAACACACTTCCCTGACCATCCTGCGTGCTGTTACAAGACTATCACAAAACATCTTCTAAGCTCACACCACACAAACAGTATAAGAAAAATGATGTAAGCAAACACAGATACCTGTGAACCTCATATTGAAAAAATTCTAATGAACACATAAGGTATTCACATATTAGTACACAGAATTTTTCATAGATAAAAGTACTTCTGGGAGGAAAATAAAAGGAAAAGATGGCACTACATATATAAATACAACTAAAAGACAGGGATTACAAATCAGGGTTAGGCCATATAATATCACATTCCCTAGCTTTTTCCTTGTCAGGCTGCTGGCACAGTCTCTTATAAGAACGGTGCAGCACAGAGCTTCCAACCCTCCCTCCCAAATCAGGGCACCAGGGGAGTAGGATCAAGCAGCACTGGAATTAGAAATGATGTAGGGATGCTCTTTTGCAAATGTAGATGCAAATTTGCCATTCTATTTTGTGGTCTGTAGTGAGCCAGAGTAACTGAAAGTGACAGAGCACTGCAGAAGGGAAGTTCTGCTTCACAGCATTTTAAGGCAAGGGAAGTGGATAATGCTGATGCTTTATAACTGTAGGCATGTTTTCCACAAATAAGCTGTATACACAAATATATGTATACAACAAGCAGTCAAATGTACTTAGGTTTCTTTTCAGGGTGAGGGAAAAGCAGGAGGAAACACATAGTTACAAAAATACAGTCTTACAACCAACATTGAGCTTGCCATTGATATACCTAATTACAGCAGATTTCTCCTAACAGTTCGGGCTTGCAGAATATCAGCCCTTCCACCTACAGATTCTGACAATGCAGTGAAATGGAAGGATAAGTGACAGTCTCAAAGCAGTAGGAAGGTTTCTCCTGCAGTTGTCCTTACCAAAATTTCTTGAAAACCCAGACCTCTACTTGGCAAACTTCTGGCATTTGTTTTTCATTTGCACCAAAACAAAAGGCTCCTCCACAGCACTCAAAGCTCAGCACTCAGTTGTGATGCAGAAAAAGCTCTTGAATTCCAAGCACCAAGTGAAAACTACAAAACTAGAGTAATATAGGGACTATTCAGGAATAGAGATGAGGGATAAATGAGTAGGAATCCCTGCTAGAACTTAAAAGGCTCTCTTGGTAAAAGCGTTTCCAAGACAGACCTATTGACACCAAAAGATTTGTTTCTATGACCTCGTGTTTACTTGGGGGAAAGTGTGCTAAAAAATCCACAAAGCCATTACCTGCCTTATGACAGTAATTCAGAAAGTCCAGGGTTTATGGATTTTCTTTAACTAGGATTGTATACTATGGGAAAACAGAGTTAAAAGATAAAGCCAATATTTTTTGTTTCTTATAATTCAGCTATAAATGCAAGAACTACTTTGTACAGGGAGAGATCCTGTTCTGGCATAGGCCATCACAAAAAAATTTAAAAAGAATCCTATGGAAGTAATTCCAACTGGCTGCCTAATCATCATTGTGTACTAGACCCAGGCATTTCAAGAGACAGGACGATGTTACTATCAGTCTAACTTGAAAGTTACAGTGATGAGAATGAGTAAAATCAAAACCTTTCTTCTCAGGATTTTATGCAGGCATAAGCATCCCCCATCAGCTTTCAGAGACAAATTCAGCATAGAGTCATTAACAATAAGTTTGCAGACTTATGCTTATGGATTCCAGGAGGCAAATGAAAGATTTAAACTAATTTCAGGAAGGTGGAAAGTAGGAACTGCTATATTTCATAATCCAAATACTCAGAAACAGAATGTGCCACCCACTTTTAGAATAGTTATGCTTCAATATCCCTGACCTTCAGACACCCTCTACCACCACCTAACTACAGTGAAGAAACAGGAACAACTAAGTCAAGCCATGAAAACATCTATTTCCACCTTTCTTACGTGCAAGAGAAACTGCATAATTTACCAGCTGGTTGTGTTGTTGTTTACAGCACAGGCAATGCAACATGACAAGAAAATTAATCGTGCCAGAACCACAGGCTCACTCCCAGAGTTCATTTGCTGTGTGCATTTCCCTTTACACCTCACGGGATGCACATCAGCCTTGCCCAGACAAAATGAAGACAGATTGGCAGGAAAAAGACCATTCTCCAGCCTTGCTGCAGGTAAAAATGCAGAGAAATCAGCTGCTTCCCAACGTCTTCCCTCCACCTCTTACTTTCTTTTCTCCTACCGTGAGCCCCAGCCACTGCTCCCTAGAAATGCCCAAGTGCCCTCAGGTCTGACTAAACTCAGGGTGGATCCATCAGGATCTCACACATAGGAGCCCTCAGGCTCTCCTTCCTCTGCACTTACCCCCAAACACCTTTGTGGCCTGGCCTTTCTTGCAGCATTTTTGTGATTTGCGGAACAACTTATGGAAAAGCCACTGGCTCTTCAGCTTGGCTTGCAGCAAGAGGGACTTGACCAGAGGCTGCAGTTGAGTTAATCCCATCCCCTGGCATAAGTCACGATGAGTTTGGAAAGAACACAGGAAGGCTAAAGATACCAGCATGGTATTTCTGCATGATTAGGTTTAAGGCCACCCCTATGGACCTCAGCAAAACTATTCACCTGTTGGAAGTGAAAAGGAGAATTGAATGTTTTCTTCAGCTAGAACACAGGTCCCCAGCACCTTACAAGCACTAAGAAACAGACAGATCAGCATAGTCTCAGTCCTCTAGAATGCCAAGCTGCTGAAAATGCTGGGCATTTTGCTGTTTTATCATTTTTAACACTGGGACAGAAGCTCTTCAGTGCCAGTTTACTCATCCCAGAGCTGGAATTGCTTCGTTTCCTCTTTTGCTGAATCTTTTTGGAGCCATTTGTGACACCAACTTTCTTTTAACCCCTCAGTCACATCACAGAGCCTGTGTATCACTGTCAACAGCAGGACTCAAATATTTTAAAGTAATTAAAACTATGCCAAGGGAGGGCAGTCAGAATTTCTTCACTGGCATCCTTGAGTTTGGCAGACTTGTTCCAGAAGGGGCTAGGCTGGTACATACAGATAGGACAGGGCCATCTGTAAGTTTCAAGGATTTTTTTATATGTGATTTAATAGACAATATGTATTTCAGAGATTATTGGAGGTACAAGCTAAAATTAAATTTTTAAATTAACATTATAAATTAATAGTATCCTAGTCATATCTCTCAATTTGTACAGCGTTGCCACATGTTTTGATCAATGGCCCAATTTGACTCTTCAGTCACCAGCTGAACAAATTGAGAGAGGTGCTGGGGAGAAAAAGATCCAAAGCTGTCAGAGCCTTTCCTCCCATGGTAGACTCGCCTTTAATATTGGTGAACTCTCTCTGTAGAAGAATTACAGAAGAGAAAAGTTGGATGACAGAAAAGACAACCTGTGTTTTACAAGCTATTTTCACTCCCCACCCCCCCCACACACATTCCATCCCTCACACATCTCCTGATGTAAATCTCTGGTTTAACTCTGCCTTCTCTGTACATTTCAGACAGCCTCTTGCCTCATGGAGACCTGTACGGAGTGACTTACTGCCCTATAAAAATAAGAGTTTAATCAGGTCTCATAATATATGCATTTAGAAATATGTTCACTCTTATCCAGTTTCTATTTTATAACCCTTAAATCTGCACTGTTATAAGAAATATTTTGCTTTGGGGGTGTTTAATTACAATTATTTTATGTAAATTTGGCAAGTCACATGTTAATATTTATTTGGAAACCAATGCTTAAACTGTCAATTCTTTATCATAAGCAGTTTTAACAACAGAATCCCCAGAATAATAATTTCCTATAAACTGCCTTAACAAAATGGTGAAGAAAATAGTAATTGAGCAATAACCCATGCACACAAAAGCCCTATACTTCCCAATACTTCACAATTAGCCACAGATAAAGCATAAGTCCATCTTGTTCAAAAGCATAAAAAACATCCTGCAACTTCAGCTGCCATTAAAAACCTAAGGAAGAAAAGCTTCAAAATTTTCCAAATGGAAAACCGCAAAATCACCAGAGGGGCAAAAAAAATATCATTTCAAGCTTTTGAAAGGATACAACTGAGAAGCAATTTTCAAGAACTCTCAGCTTGCAAAAGCTTCAATTACTTGGAAGTGGCATTTGTTTTAATTTTCCTTCTTTGAAGACTTTGTTGCCAGTCCTACTGCTGTCACTGTCAGCACCAGTGATGACCTCGGTGTGTAAGGGTGCAGAGCTGAACTCCACTTACAGCAGAGAACAATGCCTCACACAGAAGCACGTTTAATCACCTTATCACGTTTATGCTTATTGCCTCTTGATGAATTTCATCCTGCCCTGCCAGGACACCAGCTGTGCAGGAGCACTGTGGGCTCAGTAGGACCCCCAGCACAGAAAGCAGTGTTTTCTCGACGTCGAGGAAACTGCCCACAGACACTTGACCTGCAGGACCGAGAGCACTAAAGAGTCCACTAGCAGGCAGGCCACAAAAGGAGACCACTTCATAGTTCCCTTTTTGGTATAATCAAACTTCTAATGCCATTTCAGAGGTTTTCCCATTCAAAGCACCATTTCCCAACCACCATGTTTAATTGTGGTTTAAAAGCTGAACTGTCTGCAAACAGCACACCGTGCTGCACGGGAGCAAGGCAGCACCAGAAGGGGCTCCCAGCAGCACCACATTGTCCCTCCCAGTCCAGTCTGTGAGCAAAGCATGTGTTGTGGAAATAGATTGCTGGAAAAATAAGTTGCTATGGAGGAAATCACATCATTAATAGTAACACTAGTATATTATGAATAATAGGAATTATAAATAAATGAACAGATAATTAATTCTATCTTACATATTCTTTCCTCCTTCACTTGCAACGTAACTTCATATACAAGAACTCTGAAATACTCCAAGGCATTAAAACAATGTGGAAAATCTCTCTATTCTATCTTCCTCCATTTAAGGAGTGGATACCAATACACTGTATCCATTAAAAGTCAATATAAAGCATTTCTGCTGCATTCCATGTCATCTGCATGGATAAGCACGCAGCTCTGTGGGAAGCAAAGTGCCTACCCAAAAAGCCATGAGCAAGATGTGACTGACATTTTTAGTGAGAAAAGGTTAACAGGAACATTCAATTCTGGGGTCAAAAACTCCATTTAGAAACGTTTCCTCTGATCAGGCTAAGTAATTCAAAATATACCAATATTTTACAACCAATTTCTCCTCTTGTCTCAGTTTTGCCACTAGTCTTGAGCTCAAACTGTCCAGAATTTGGCTTTATTTGGCAACAAACCTGTTTCAGTGAATACTTGAGCCTGTGTTTCAACTATATGTTGTTATTATATTATTCATGTCACACAACTACATGTTGAAAAGATTTGGTTTCCCCTTGGCCAAAATAAGATTATGTCTATAGAGTATTGGTATACTACATCACATTTTACAACCATATCATAACTTCATTTTCATGACCACTGTGGCAAAGTTAGCTTTTTTAATTTTTCTAAGGGAGAAAAGGTAACAGGCACTACAAAATACGGAGAATGAGAGATATTCAAGTATCAGGAGAATATTGGCTACAATCCTTTGAACGCAACAGAAAGTCATGACTCAATTATCAAAGAAGAGGAAAAGCAACTTCGCTTAATACAAAAATGCAGAGTATTTTCCCACATTTAAGAAAGGCAAGGTTGCCAGAAAAATGTGCTAGTTGCAAAAAACCACAATCTCAAAATAAAATAATCCTGCTAACAAAAAAAAAAAGCAAAACAAACAAAAACCTTAATAAAGAGACCTTAGAAACTTTATTACAGATACTTAAACACTCTTACAGTTGTTCGTGTTCTTCAGCACTTCATTTCCTAACACCTTAGACTGCAATGAGCGTGTTTCTAATGTTTCACCTCTTTTTTCACTTTGCAGTGAACAATTTCCAGTCTATTATTTATGTATGATAGCAATAAGCATAGTCAATTATATTTTTCACTCAGACAGAAAGCTTATGCAATTTCTGTGCTGCCGTCATTGCAAGGGAAGTGTTCCAGAAAGCTGAGTAGCAAGCTTTTCTCTAACATTTCAAAGTAATTGAGAGGAAGCTCCACACTGAGAGGGCCTCTTGTCCTCCTGCTCCACACAGAGCTTCCACGTGCAAACCCTGCCCTGGCCACGAATGTGCAACATAAACTCCAGGAGAGAGATCAGCCAGGTGGCTGCAAAAGAGAAACTACATATAGAGGGGTCAAGTTAGGACACAAACACAGGTTCAGCACCTTAGTGTTACTTTAACAGCTTCTGCTTAACTGTCTGCATCCTCTTTGACAGACCTGGGGCTAAAAGTCTGTTTTCCTGCTCTTTGTTCCTGCTTATTCCAGATGGGCTGTAGATCTCTGAGGGGAGATGGAAGAAATAAAATACAAACAGTCACAGCTACTCCAGTACAATAAAGGGAGCCAAACTGCAGTCAAACATCAGTGGGGAAATGGTAAGAACTATATTTTCCTCTCCTCATATTGGGGAAGTCTGTTCCCTTGAAGTCCATTTTAAACCAAACCCAAGCAAATCAGTATGTTCTGCTCTTTCAGAACAACTGTCTGAAATGTGCACTGCTCAGCTCCACTTCCGCCACAGCAGCCCTTCTCCCTCATGGGCAGGAGAGGGGCACAGAAGCTGCGAGATGGAGGATCCACTTCCCCCTTCCCTATTGTCCACCTCTAACACTGTGTAGGAGCACCAGGGTCTGGCTGCTCCCTCTCATAGCCATACTTAACAAGTGAAGCCCACCCACAGACTCACTGAACTCAAAGCCAAATGCAAATTAACCAAATGTGTATGAAGTCAAAAGCTGCATAGGCCAGATAGAAAAAGGCAAAACTCCTTATAACAGTTGTTTTAGGACACAAACTACACAGATGCATTTTTAATATCATGTCTGGGACTGTTTTGCAGAAGACAGTAATGCTTTGCATCCAGAGTTCTGATGTGGATTAACCTTTCTCATGAACTCCTCTTCAGTAGAACAATTAGCAATAGAAAATCTTAACAAAGCATGAGAAATGAAAAAAGAAGAAAAAGGAGAAAGGATTTTTTTTTTAAAATATTAATAAACTTGAGTTTGCTGTGGTTTCAGATAGTTTATGTCTGGCCCCTGTGATAAGAAAAACAACGAATTTTCCAGTTCTACCAGGGACACTCTCAAATGGACTTTCACTGCAAACAGCTACTTGCACAAGTGCCCACAAGTGCTTCATCCAATTAGGAACAAAACCCAAACAACCCAACATGACTTGTCTGGCAATCAGGTATTTGCAGTCAAGCCTCTGGATTGTGCACACACAGAGGCACTTCACAAGTAATCAGTCTGGTAATCAAATCCTGTTGTTATACAATAAATGTGATTAATGGCACAGGGGACTGGATGGTTTTGTTGCTGCTGCCATTACTAGCCAAATCTTATTAGCATAGAAAAGTTAAGGTTGCTTTTCTTCCATTTCACTAACTTGTGACAATGATGCCATCAGGATCCCTGTTCTGAGCATATCATTTTTAAGCTTTCTGTGCATACACTTTCATGAGAACAATCAGGCTTGTCAAATCTACTAGTCTAAGAATCTCCATCTTCTTTCTCAGATGAATTATTTATGCAGCCAATATTAAGTAAAATACACTTTACATATAACTGGTTTAGATCAACTTAATAAAAAGTTCCCAGTTCTCAGTCACACAGTACAGGCCTAGGTAATTTGCCTAATTTGTGTCTTCAGGGGGTTCTTGTGAGTAATCTAACGACACTGAACCTGTTATAAATGAACAGTTTATTGAAGGGATACGTGATTTATTTTTTTCACCCTAACTGCATTTTGGTGACTGAATTGTGAATCTTCATCATAGGCTAGATGAAATGAGGCTCTTGTTGGAAGAGACAAAGAGTATTTCTTCCCTGAAAGGTGACTTAATGATGAGTGGAAATAAAAGACCTGTGCCAAGCTCTCCTCTTCAAATGGAACTTCTTTCACACTCTCAGCTGATGTGAACTCTCAGTCCACACAGAGCAGCAGGGTAGTCCAGAATCATGGCATGGTTTGGTTTGGTTTCCACCAGAACAGGTTGCTGGAGCCGGCCTTGAACACTTCCAGGGATGGGGCATCCCTAGCTCCTCTGGGCAACCTGTTCAGTGTCTCACCACCCTCAGAGTGAAGAATTTCTTCCTAGGATCATTCTAGATATTGTTTGAAGTGCAAGAAAAATATTCAGTGGTGCTAAGACCATAGCATAAAATCTCAATGATATCTCTGTGCTGATGTTCATGATGCAGGGAGAGCTGTGGGGACTTTCTCACACCAGAGTATTTCTAAGAATCACCAAGTCACATTTGAGGATCTGCAGTGTCTGTAGAAAGCTTTTACTTATTGAAATCAATTAAATGTGCAAAGCCAAATCACCACCTGAACATCATACCTCATAGTACTCAGCCAAAAGTTTAAAAGAATTTGTTAATGAAATTGCCTGTTTACTACCTGCCCTATAAAGCCATATAACTTAAGTTGTCCCTATATCATATGATCGAATGTTGACAAGGTCAATCCAAGCAACTACAGACTTTGAAAAGGATTTTAACTGGGGTACACAGGTTGAAAGTAAAATAAACCATAAACTTGCTGGGCACTTTCAAAAATATGAAAGTGAGTCAACTTTTCTCCTTTTTTAATAAAAGTAAAACTTCAACATTATTAAGTTCTTGAAGCTGAAAATAAGCTAGCATAGTCCAGTCATGGAGGATCCTAGATTTTCTGAAAGAAATTAATTTAGAGAAGTCCCTCAATGACCTTTAAGGAAAATAAACTATCACTGGATAAGAAGGAACATCCTCTGGTAGATTAATAATTTGCTAAAGGATGGAAGGCAATTATAAGACTAAACAATTCTCTTGATGATAAATTACTCAAGGTAATAAAGACCATAATAAACACAGATGAATTCCAGAAAGACCTGACAATGCTGAATGAGTGAGTAATTAAAGACCAGATAAAGCCCATCATCAACAAATGAAAAAATGCCCAAGGGGAAAACATCAGTACAAAACTATGTGCTTGAAATTACCTTTTACTGCTCAAAAAGTAATGTAGTATCTCTGATATTGCTCAAAAATAACAGATACTTGGATAAAAATATCGTTTCAGTACCCAATGGTCTAAATATAAATAAAAAATTGTTAGGAAAAGAACAGAGAACAAAACATGCAACATCATTATGTTTTTATAGAAATCCTTTGTGTGCTCACATTTTGAATCACGAGTGCAATTTTAGTAACCTCGTAACACACATAGCAGAAAGGGGCAACAAAGGATGGTTAGAAATACAAAAGGGTTTTCTAAAAATAGAAATTGAAGAGAAGAGGACTCTTCAGAGTTGAAACCTGATAATAAAGATGGAACATGCGCATTTCATGCATCTCTGCCAATGTGGAGAGGATGAATAGGAAGTGATTACTGACTGTTTCTCAGAACATCACAATTACCCAAGTCATGTCATTCAGTGCCACATTTAAAAGCATAGAAGAATAAATATTTTTACATACTTCATTGATTATTTGGCCACAGGATGATGCTGGGTGATCAGGAAAACAAGCAAGTTCAAAAAGGAATGAAAAAATTTATAGACAATAAGTCCATCCATGGGCAATAACACCATTCATGCCCTGTTCAGCTTTGGGAGTGCTTTGACTGAAGATCTCCATGGCCTATGGAAGTGGATCACTCTACACTTATCCTGCTTTTACATCTATTTGCTACATCCATAGCTGAAGACAAAAGGTGGCTAAACAGACTTTTGATCTGACGTAGTAAAATTTTTCCTGTATTTTTCTTTAATTTGCTTAAAGTACTACGACATTCTTCTAAACAAAATAACTCCTTCCTACAAAAAGAGGAAAGTCAATCGACTTTATCGCACGGGAAATCAATGTTAATTCCTGATCAGCATTTCCTCTCTACTTGAATACACACCAATTTTCATATAGTTTCTCTTTTCAGATTACAAAAGCTAGTGTAAAACATTTCTAGCAGAACACTCTGCAAAACACCAACTCCTTCATTTTGTCTAGACATGCACCAGAGCAGCAGCAGGCACAACAGGTACCCAGGCAGCCTTCCCTCCCCCAGACACCTCTGCTGGCTCCTCTGCCATCTGCCTCCATAGAGGCTCTTCATGTCTGCACAGGGAACTAGAAGCAAAATGAACAATTAGTATTTAGTTTTTTTCTCATATAATATCCTTAAGTCTCAGCAGGAACTCCTCTGTATCTCTCCTCTCCTGAGATCCAAAGTGACACTTTTCCTGCAGAGTAATAATAAACTTCCATTTGGTGGGGGGTGTGTGTGTGTATCTTCCCCCACCACCAGGTTTAATTAGGATCCTAATTTTCATATAGATATACTGGATTTTATGTGGGAGAATTGTAGAAAACTAGAGGTTATTCCAGAAGTCTGGTCGTTGATTTGAGTCACTTATTCTAGTTGCAGTGATATGTTTTAATGAATGTAAGTAAACGCTTGAGAATTCCAGCTCAAATACTTCCTTCAATATATGTACCACTTCTCACTCTGACTCCAGTGAGAGCACTCTAAAGAAAGACATAGCCCACCCATCAGGCTCTTAATATGTTCATTGTCCTTTAGAGTGCAGTAGGAAAAACCAGTAATGTCATCTCTAGAAACTGAGTTGCTTGATTTATTCCTCCTTTCTATTTTCTCAGGTTTTGGATTTATATTCTTATCATTTTACATTTTTTCCTACTAATGGTCTGCTCTCAAGCTATTTCCTGTGACATATTTACTTCCTTTATCGTTTTCAATATTGAACTATGCTGACTTAATTCCACCACAAACTACACCACCTCTCCAAGGTCCCATCTTTTTTATGGCCAAACCTACCAGTGTATACTAGATTTTAGCTATAGGAAGCTAGTATTTTACAAACTTAAGAACAAATTATAGGGTAAGGAAGATATTAACACATTATGCAAATTCTTTGGAGAAAAGAAAAATACCAGTTACTGCTGTGTTCATACTCCAGAATGGGGAAGCACAGGAGCTCTCAGCTGCTTCTTTACAGAAGTGAAGTGCACCAGTCCCATTCTTGCCCCACATACATTGAAGGGATCCTCAGAAGTTGCTGCAAGCCATCAGTGATTGCCTCCTCCTTCTGGTGAGGTACAGACATGGAAGAGATGCACCAACCAGCCACACTGACTCTGCACCACACCAGGGCCCTCTCGTGCCCACTCACCACCACCACAACCCCAGGGTAGCATAAACAGGCACCCCAGAGAGCCTTCAGTGGCTCTTTCAAGGTGACTTATCCCTTTTACATATACAGATCTTATCAGAGAAGCATCCAAGGTTATTGTGCATGAGTAGTACCTCTTAGAAGAGCAGCTATCATTGGGCCAATACCAAGAACACATTTAAAGTAGGAAAGGAAGAAACAACAAGGTAATCCAGCATATTCCACTACTGATCAAACCATTTACTCTACAAATAATTTTTTCCCAGTCATACTCAGAGAAGCACTTGTGACCTATTTAATGTTCTGAAGTATGTCTGTGAAGATACAGACAGCCCTCAAGAACTTACCCTCTAAATTGAAGCATCTGAAACACCTGCCAATGTCCTGGGTCCACACGACAGAGGTACTTCATAACAGACCTTGCTAAGGTCACAAACATGAAACCAAACCCTGCCTGTCAAAGACACACGCCCAGGGTTTACACCAAACCAACCAATTTTCTGAGGCACCACTATATCCTTTCCCCTCCTGTCAGACAGGTGCTGAGAAAGAGCTCTGTGGTGGCAGAGCTGTGCAGGACACCCACAGCTCCTCCTCACGCCACTTTGAGCAAAGCAGCAGCAATGCCACATGGACCTTCGACTCTGGGGGCATCTGACCAACCAGTCTTGACATGCAGAGCACAGAAACAGGCACAGAGAACAATGACCTCTCCCAAGGTTGCCTGGACTGCTCAGGATCCAAGTAACAAGGGCTAGATCATCAGACCTGTGCTAATAACCATCTCCTGTACTTTCCTATTTCTGTTTCCTTCACCAAAACTAAACATGCTTCTTTCTTCACAAGTCCTCTCAATAGTTCTCTCCACTGACATATTCTAGATATAGTCCAATGTAGATAAGATCTTTTTTTTTTTTTTTTTTTTTTTTTTTTTTACTCTCAGTTTTGTGGGTGGCTTTGGGTTTGGTTTTTTGTTTGCTTGTTTGTTGTTTGTTTGATTGATTTTGAGGGTTTGGGGGATTTTCTTGGTTTGTTGGTTGGGGGTTTTTTGTTAAGTTTTTTTTTATTATTATTGGAGTTTATGGCAGTGGGCAAGTCATCTTGAAGTGATTTCAGAGTCACGCCTAGACCAGAGAAAAGCCTGCTGAGAATAAACATGTTGTAAACCCAATTACACCTGAAAAGGCAACACACTGTTTCAAATGACATATGGCTGCTGTACAGAACACAGTGTAGAACATTAAAGGGCTCGAAGCTGGGGAACTGACCATGTGTCTAACAATACAGCGTGCTAGGATTGCTCTATTTATTTGGGTGTCTTTTAAAAACAAGAATGACACAAGCTTGATACCACAATTATACATAAGCTTTATCACCAGCATAGGTGAGCTATTTACAAGGTATGCAGAGAGATAACTTCAGAGAAAGGTATGTTTAAAAAGCAAAAACATCTTTATTTGATCAGCTGCTACAATTTACAGCAAGTGCAGAATCACATAAAGTGAGTACCAAAATGCTCAACAGCAGCTTTTCTTCTGAATTCAATCCAAACTAACAAATCTACTGCAGCTCTGCTGTCTCTGTTCACTTTGGCTCTTATCTAAATGACAAGTTTTGTCCATGTGCCATGGATAAGTATAGCATAGTGTCAGGGAAATGACAGAAGCATCCTGAATTCTGCCAGACAAATCACAGTAGATGGGACATTACATTTTCTTTTGCTATTTGACAGTGCCATCTGTAAATCCTGCCAATTTTCATGCATTACTCAAAGCAATTGCTCTCCTTTTGCTGAGAAGAAAGGGTGTGACAGAGTCAGCCATCATAAAGTTGCCAGTTAGGGCACCCATCTTTGTGCAACTTCATAACACTCCTACCTGCAACATGGAAGAGAGACAAAATGCCAGCAAAATACATGAGCAAGTAACAGACTGACAAACATAAATGCAAATTCAGGAAAAGACTTGTGCTCAGTGTTTTTCAATTCAGGGAAGCACTACAATTATACATGACCTGCTTACTTTATAAGAGCAAGAATGGGCACTTGATAAGAATATCAGTATAGGAAGCACCAGGCTCATGTGGCTGTATGCACATGATCTAGTGGGGAAACAGCCTGTTATGCTACACATGACTGAACATATTTCTACCTTCTTTGTGGAAAAATAATACTCCAACTTCCTCTATGCCAACTGCCCCACATGGAGTTCCTAAAATACTGCGAGAAAAGGGAAGAACAGGAGGAATCTTCTGTAACATTAGCATTGTCAAAATATAAAAGGTAGTTTTCTCTACTAATATTACAAGTGCCAAATGGTGAATTAGGTCTTAGAATTATTAAACAAATTGATAAGGTTTATCTTGTATATGCAAGATCATTGTAGGAGAGTTTGAAGCATTAAAGTGTTCAGACTTACATGGTCTTGTGCAACATTTCTACCCGAGTTCCTCTGATACCAATTAAATCAAAACAACCTTTTGTTGACAGATCTCTCCCACAGCTTGGCTTAGATTCCTGCATGCCCTTGTCTCTGCAACTTTTCTACCTTTCTCTGTTCACATAAGGTGTTAGTCCTCAATACAACATTTTGCAAGAATGTCAGAGCAGCAGTCTCTGCCTCAGAGTTAAGACATGACACAGGGAACCCCTAAGTTTTCAACTGGCTCTACAACTAGTTTTCTGCATGAATTGGAGTACATTTTGCAAACTCAATGCTTGCAAAATGGTAGGTACATATCTAGAATTAGCATTAGATTTTTCAGACTAGTCAAGGTAAAGAAGTTCAAATCTTTGTCATGCAGGCTATGATGAATGGGATCCCTTTGGATTCTCCCTTTCTCCACTGCAGAAAGAGATTCAGAAGGAGTATCACTCTGCTGCAGAAATTCCCAGAAACGATCAGATGCCTTTATGGAAGAGGTGTCCTTTATAAACATTCTTACGAATTAAAAATTCCAATTAATGAACCTAGACGATCTTACAGAGCATGTTAAAGCCCTTCTTGAGCTGGCAATAGTAGACAAATACTGCAGAAAATATAACCTGTCCTAATCAAATACACAATCACTCTTGTCAGAAACATTATTGTGTCATGCAGCGAAATTTGAGAATATTAAAATACCAGAGCAGAGATTTGATATTAAAAACATTTCTCATGAAATTACTTAACTGCACATTGACAAAACATGGAAGCCCTGTGGGCTTGTTCCTTTAAAATGATACATCCAATTCTGATGGAAGGAAATTTAAAGAAATTAGGTACAAACTGATTTCCAAGTAATAGCAGAAACACAAGTCATGCTCGAAACCAAAAATCCAAGTACTATAGCCTTTGAGGATTGTATTGAACATGCTGACAAATGAAGTGTGAGTAGGTGAAATACTCTGCATGAAAAAATAAATACAGGGATTACAGAAGTCACAGCAAATTCTGCACAGGCAACTCTCGAGTGCATTAATATTTTCATTTAGATCAACTTATAGCATCTGGTTTCTTTGAAGCTGTAACAAGAACCACATAAATTCTCCTGAAGTCATTAGGCACAGAGAGATGCTCAGATGCACCTGTAAGTGCAATTAAGCCAGTAGACAACATGTAAATTAAATTAACTAAATTAAGGGGGGGAAAGTAGAACTTTCAATATGGAGAAGCAAGTGATTCTTAATGATGACCCAAAGGCAGTTATGGGCTAAACATATCACTTCCTTCTTGATGCAGTTCTTAAAAAAAAATAAAAGGATACATAGATAGGTGGGAGATGCTTAACAGGTCACCTCCCTCTGCACTGCATTCTTAGAATGAAAGACTGGAATAGAAAAAATAGAGAAGCATTGTAAAACACAGGTCCTCTTCCTCAAGTCACACAAACCAGATTCCGTATCAGGAACTTACAGCTGCTTCTACAGAAGAGGCACTAAACATACCCTCTTAGTCTCACCACCTATCACTCCAAAGAAGAGAGGTACATGTTTGAATTAAACTCTCCAATTCTGCCTGTCAGATCCTTTCAAGCACTTCACCCTTTTAGTGTCAGAGTGCTTCTAATGCACTTGCCAGCCTTTCTGACAAAGGACCAAGCTGACCATATCTGATCAAAGAAGAAGTAATATGGGATGCCTGACTGCAGGAAGAATTCTACACCCAGATTCCTTTCCATCCTGCCAAGATGGCCCAGGACTTGGTTTAAGCCTATTGATAAGAGATTTTTTTCCCCAGTCCTCTTTTTCTCCCTTCTAATAGTACTTCCCCTTGAATATATGAAAACCTTTTTAGACCAATAGTTTCTTTTTGATGCAGCAAAATAGTTTCTTTTTGGCATTCTATAGTTCATGCCAAAATCCAATTCTCCTATGATAAAGCAATGTCTCTTAATTGTACCATCATGCATTGCATACAGCTATAGAGCTTTATGCTGAAGCTCTTCCTTCCACTGTGTTAGAAATCACACATCACTGTCACTGTTTCCTCAATCAATATCTGCCCAATCTCTGAGAAAAATATTAGGTTTTTGCTGGACAAACACTGTATTAGTGACATTCCCCCATTTTGATCCATCACTAGGGGGTCTGCTAAAGCAGTTTCTTGCTAAAGAGCATGAGTCATCTTCAGGGTGTCTGACTCCACTTCACTTGCTTGTTGAAGATCATCCTGCATACCCAGTGAGTGAGTGATCAGAACTGAATATGCAAGTGTGACAAACATTGCCTGAGATGCTGCCCCAAAATAAGCAACAGACTGGAAGGAAAACATTTAGGTAATTATGGAATATAATTAGCTTGTTTCATGAAAAGTGTGGGCTACATCAAAATAAAGAAACTGTGTTTTTATCTAGACAGATTTTAAGGGGTAAGTATTCTTAGAGCAGCTGACTGGGAACATTTCAGCTGAGAGGTACTCTGAGCACAGAGACAGGTCGATCATTTACAGTAATGAAAAGTCATAAATGTCTCTAATAAAGAGTTGTTTTCTGCTTAATGAGGAATAAGGGACTGAGGGGTCTCAAAGGAGAATGCAGAAGGAATAGGTAAGCTATTTTTTCATAAAACAGTTCCAGACACCAAACAAGAAGTTTCGTTTGAAATCCCAACCTGACATTGATGCAGATGCTAGCTTGAGGCCATGCTTTAGATAAGTGGAGAGTTGCTCTCTGTGTGGAAAGCAACAGATTCCACTACCGCAGCAACAGCTACAAAATTGCATTAAAAAAAAATTAAAGGCTGCCTACTGAGCTCTTCTGAGGCTGTAAAATTGTGTATCTTTGTGCCAAAACCTCCCATTAAGAAAAAAAGAAAAACAAAAAACCCAAGAACATTAAGATTATTTCCTCTGATAAGACTCCAACAGATTGAAAAACAATAACCTAGGGAAAAACAATATTTTATAAACCTTAAAAAAAAAAGAAAAAAACAATCAACATTCTACAGTAACACTTGTCAAAAGCCCCAAGGCTGGTGACTGCTGGGCTGAGGGATGCTTTAGTGTGTTACCTGTGCCAGGTAACTTCTGCCTCTAAATGTAAGATTTCCAGTAAATACATTTACTGATGAGGGGACCAACATAAAAGATAAAAATCTCACTTAAGCTTTAAGAGAATGAAGTCCACAACATATTTGGGTTGAGCTCAGACTTTTCAGTTAGGTTCGAGTCATCAGTTTCCTACCGACATCTGTCAGGAGATACCTGTGGGGCCTTCTGAAGTGAAAAATCAGAATTTTTTCCTCATAGCAATATTTGTAATCTGCCTTCCCAGCCCTTGAAATTACCTGAGAGAAGTTTTACACAAGCTGCAGTCCTTGGCAGGTGTTTTTAACTCTGGGCTATAGTTTATTGCCTTAAGTCCTTTACCAGTGTGCCACAATGCTGTCCTGTTTCTTGGCCATATCCACTGCCCAGAGGCTCCTCACAGCTGCTTCTTTCTCAAGAAAAAACTACCTGCTATTTGCAAGTTTTATGCAATAAAGGAGAAAAACAAAGAATAAATTCTTCCATTTTAATGCCCTTTCTATCATTAAGTTCATCCATGGTTCCGTGAGTTGCAACAAAATCCCACAGATTTTAAGCCTTTTCTGGTAATGCTGTGTTACACATTTTTTTCTCCTGGTGTTCTACAAAAGGATCTAAATAATTCCTTTCACCCACACACTGAACTTGTCTGTGTCTCAGGGAAAACAGGCTTCTCACAAGCTTCCATGAAACTGGGCAGGCAACTCTAGGCTGGATTTTTAAAAATATTATTTTGTTTTGAAGAAAGCAAGAAGGATCTTTCTTTTAGGGAAGAGAAAGAGTGATATTCTAGAAATAACTTTATGAATTAGAATATTTGAGGTGCAACCTCAGGTGCCCCCAGCAAGGGGCATCCTCACACCTCAGATCCCAGGTGGCTGTTGCAGAGAACTGAGAGCTGGGGCCCAGTTTAGTAGCTCAGTTTTGCTGAAGAACCTACAAACCTCTGTGATAACTATGCTGTTTACTGATGAAGGTGCCCATTCCACTATGGACTGCCACAGTTATTCTTCTCCCCCAAAGAAGAGCACAGCCCTTTATTTTCACACACTGCACACTCTCAAAGGGATCCCACAGGCTCCTTTCTGTTCACCTGGGTAAATGTGGCCCCAGAGTGAAGGGGAGGCTGCCAGCATATCCGAATATGCTGAGTTGGAAGGGATCCACAAGAATCATCCAGTCCAACCTGTAGCCATGTGCAGGACATCCCCAAGAGTCCCACCGTGTGCCTGAGATTATCATCCAAATGTTTCTTGAACTCTGGCAGGGTTGGTGCTGTAACCACTGCCCTGGGGAGCCTGTTCAGAGCCCAGCCAGCCCTGGGTGAAGAACCTTTTCTAATACCAAACCTAAACCTGGAGGCCCAGCTCATGTGAAAATAAGTGATTAAAAAAAAAAAAAACACAAAACCCAAAAACCACTCAACCTTAAAGGAAAACTAGATTGGATGCATTTTAAATATTTATTCCTATTAGAAATTGCTGAGAAAATAAACTGACATATACATCTTCAAAAATTCTAAATAGATCAGTTAGGTTCTTCCAGTTAGTTAGCACACTGTATGTTAAGTTCATTCATTTTATAGCAAATGTAGCATAACACAAATCAGATCTATCACTGACTGCATATTACTCACTGTACTATTTTGTTTTGAAGAGGTACGCAGCTGTTTTCAGTCTGGCTGTTTATAAGAACCTACTCTTGGCTATAGCAGATGTAGGTTCTAATTCTGTAGGTTTACATACCCAAAAAGACTATGAAAACTTCAGCCAGATTATGAATTCAAAATAGCAACACAGAATAAATATCTAAATATCTGAAAGTGCCAAGTTAATTTATGACCAAGCACTAAGACCAGGTAATGGTGGAACTGAGACATGAAATCTCTCCATTTCAACATTTGCGCTGGAAGTGTTCCATAAAGCTGAAGGAGACTGGAGCTCAGCCTGACAGGATTTGGATGCCTATAAACCAACCTAAATAGCAAACTAAATCCTGTGTATGAGGGTATTCTGAGGAGGAGGAGGACAGTTATGTAAATATAAAACTTTGAATTTGAATTGTCATTTGCCAGAATAGAATTCTGCACTTAACAGAGACAAGCCTCAATTGGAGGGAACACAGGAAACAAGGACCTTTACTAAAATATCTTTGTTTCCTTAATGTCTGTGTTTGCAATCCCCAGTTCATACTTCAGTCATTTAATTTTATCAAGATTATTTTATTTCTGTGAAAGATAAACCAACATTCAGCTGAACTGCTAAAACCTCCAGGTCTTAAACACTACCAGTAGCTCAGGAGCATAGAGCAAGGCTGGAAGCATGATATTGATAAAGTTGTTTAATAAACACCTTTGTGCAATGTCAAGACAGCATTGCTTATTCTCTATTCTGCTTCAAGTTCTGTGCTATTTAGTTTGTTTCTGAAACTTCTGACATGAGGCATTGAGAAGCTTCGCTTTCATTAAAAACAAAAAACATTGTAATGTTCATGACCAAGGGGAAACAGTAAACTTCAAAAACAAAGAAAATCTAGACATGAATATAACAAGGAGAAACTTTTTCTTTCCTCAACCTGTTATTGTTTACACATTGTTTACTTATGTTTTTTTAATCCTTGAAGTAGCTAATACCAAAATTTGCACTTGGAAATTTTATTGCAGATCCTTTCCAACAGAACTAGTATGAATACAGTTCAATCCACTTGTTAGTGTGGATGATCATATCTCAAAAATTGGAGAGATCCCTTCAGCTTTAAGAGTTTTGTTATCTTGCACTGCTGTTTATGTTATGAACACAGCAAACTCCAATAGGTACCAGAGGGAAGGTTTACAGAGTGGTTTAACTTGCCAAAAACAACAGCTTGCAGCTAAAACCAAACAAAACAGATTCTACACCAGTAACATATTGGTTATTTTTGTCTTGTTGGTCTTATGAACGTTAGCAAACAAACCTTTCAACAAATAGTTTGATATAGTCACAGGTCCTTATATACCCTAAGAGCATAACTATGTTTATTTTCTAATGCCAAAATTCTTGATTACAAACAAATCACTAAATAGCAATAAGAAAATAATTCCTAATAAGACCCTATTTCATTTATTCTAAGGTCTTATTTGTAATACTGCACCACATGATGTTCCTATGCAGCAAACTGCAAAGTCATAGGGATTCCCATCAGTGGAGACAATTTTACAGAATTGGCAGCTGGGAGTAGGTGAAACAGGGGCTATTCATGCAATTGAAAAACTTTGGGAAAGCCCATGAGCTGAATCATAACAGAGGGATGTAAATGAAAATAATCAGAGCAAGCAATGCTGCCTGCGGGTACCATTATTACAGTGTCTGCCATTATAATGTATAACTGCTACAATGGAAGTATCAGACAAATTCAGAACTTTCTCTTATTCCAAGAAATGGAACTGAAGATTTCCTACATTATCTGTTCCATACTGGCTATTTTTTGGACATTGTATCAGAAGTATTTCAGTCATTTGTAAAAAAAATATCATTAGTAGAAACTTCTCTTTTGCTCCTTTTAACAATATCCACTGCACAACATTTTTTTTTTTTAAAGCAGCGTGTTCTGTGTGAGTGTTCCTTGTCATGAGGAATGTATTTTTCACTATTTCTGTGGAAAACACTACTTAGCTATTCCCGTGCTCAGTCTCCTGGCAGCAGTGGGAGAACAGAGGCTATCGAGGCAATAGGCAGAGAAATACCAGCTGAAACACTCACTGCTGGGTGTCATTTTTTCTGCTCCTCTCACCCAGGCAATACAGCAAGGGAAGCACAGACAGAAACAAGTAAGCTGCAGGTGGAAGACCAAAAGCACAAAATAACTTTTTTTTTTTTTTTGCTTCTATTGTCTTTGACTGCTAAGTTTGAAACCTTGCTATCCTTCTACATAGCTTTTGTTTTATGAAGTCAAATGTTTTACTAGAGTTTTTTTTCTCTTGGTCTATACATATCTGCACATTTTTTTACTTAATTACTTTATCATGCCACTGTGAACATGCATGAAACTCCACATATATAGCAATCTGCAGCATTCTCATTAAAAAAAATCGTTTGTGTCCATGTTCAATATAACTTTTGATATAGAGTAACAACATATAAACAATGCTAGTTCAAGAGGAGAACTTGGTATCCCTAACAGGACTCCTTTTCAGTTGTAAATAGCTTTTGTGGGATACCTGTGATGGTGGCAGATGTGAAATGGCTTCCTACTATTTGGGATAACACATGGGCATATGAGGAATGAAGAATGAATTAGTACTTCTGCGCTTAAACCCCTTTTAGACCTTGGCATCAACAGCCCATCGGAAAAGCACGTGCACCCCAGACAGCTGACTAACGTGACTGACATTTATGATGCTGAAGCAGCAGATTTTTAACATAAGCTATAAGTAGACTCATCCTACAATATAAACCCATTTTTCCTTCTGCTCATAGGACTAGTTTTAAAGCTGTCTGTATCTTGGCACAGCCCCTTATTATCCCCAAGATCAAGTCACTCTTCACTACACCTCACTCACTGTAACTTCTGCTGGGGTGCCACATAGTGCACCTTGATCCTCTCCATCTTCATGCATGGAACTAAAATTCAGTGCATCAAAACCAGTGGGTGAATACAACTCTAAAATGATGACCAGCACTATATTTAACACTTGATACTTCATCCTGTGCCCTTCGGCCCCCAAAAGGTGAGAAACCGGAAAGCACAAACACACACTCTTTTTCTTGACCAGGATTAGCTATCTTTCACATCATTCATCCTCCTCTTTAGCTTTGATATTCATCCAAATGAAAAGATAATGACCCTGGCTATGGAAATGCAGTACCTTCTCGCTGTTACACAGGAAATAAGCCTACAAAATCCTCTGTATACTCAAATTGTCTTACTGACATCTGTATTTACACTAGCAGCAGTAGCTCCTGCTTTCTCTTAGCCACATCATCACTGCAGGCAACAGACCATCTTTACGAAGCTGGGAACTGCTGCTCAGGACGTGCCTGGTACTGTTGCATATCACCTACTACTTCTGAGAAGAAACCCTTTTTCATTAACCCTTGGCACTCCCATTTTCTAAATCACAAGGTCAGGGTTCTTCTACAAGTTTATATTTGAATTTCTGCCATTTGTGTAGGCATTATGATTGAATAAATAACTGTTCAAATTCATGGACAGTAGCCTGGAAAGCCAGTGAAGTCAAATTAGGAGGAAACCTGTAGTTATTTCATCACTGGTGTCCCAACTCTGCACAAACATGTGCATTCCAAACAGCAGTTGTTCTGACTTTACGAAGCTGGCTTTGACAAAGCTAATTAGCATCAAAAATTGGCCCATTCAGGGCCTCTGCTACCTCACTAGTGAAGGTCTGATTGACAGAGCAATTAAAATGCTTGTAGCCATCTTATACTAAAATTAGTCATGTGAACACAAAAGCTGCTGCCTGCTTTGTGCCGCAGTTGTCCTACAATTAGGACAGTAGCTACTCATCAGTCAAGTCTTGGGTATTTTTCACATAGACCCTCTGCAGGACGATCACTGGGTCAAATCCTTTGGGAGATGCCTGTTCAGTCTAATCATGCGATAAAGTGAGATATGTGAGTGTGACTGAACAGTGAGCTCACCGGGCCCGTCTCTCATGCCCATCACCCAGAGATGCGAGCAGGCAGCTTGCCTGCACGGAGCAACACCACCGTCCTCTGCAGCTCTGCTCCTTCTAGTCCTATGGACACTGCAGGCAGCTGACCATTTCTAGGTCAACTCTCCTGAAAGAAATGTTAATACATTTACAAAGCTGATTAGTTGAACTGACCCATCTTTTTGTCAGTTCTTCAGTCTGCCTTCAGAAATCCCATAATAGGATTTACTCTTCTGCAGCAGCTTGCATAGGAGCCCTATAAATTCAGGCCAAAGGGATTTTCCTATGGGAAAATAAGCTGCTATATCATTTCACTGCAGTACATTTCAAATAATGTGCCAAAGCACGAAGACTATCCAGGTTTGGCACCCATTTCCATGAGGTCATATGACCATGATTATTGTTCCTGTAAAAAGCATGTGTTGCAGCAAATTCAAACTTCATTGCAGGAACATGATGGAAGAGGGAAAGCATGGGAGCTTCCCAGCTCCTCACCCTCTGAACAAAAACCACAGCAGTCAAGAAGTCAGACAAAGTAAGCACGAGGCCTGCACTTGGCAACTCATCTCTACGTGCAGCTCCATTTCAGAGCAGTGAGCAAAGTACCTCTGGTAGCACATTTCAATGCCCAACTTCCATTCAGCCACACAGATATTTGTTAGACTCTGCACATGGCTGAAATTTTCCATTTTATGTTTTAGCCACCTCAAGTTTTTTCCTAAGATGGAACATGTCTAACAGCTACTAAAAAAACCCCCCTCAAAACAACCCAAAAAAGTACACACAGCCCCTCAAGGCAATCCCAGTGACCCTTCCTTTTTGAGTCTTCAGTGCTCTCAGGCTTTAAAATAGGAACCTTAAATTTGGAAGAACAGCGTATGCACATGCTCTATGTTATCCCAAATTTGTACAAATACTCCACCTTTGAAAAACGTCAAGTCAATGAACTCTGAAACACTGGACAAGGTAAAAGGGCAAGCAGACAGTGGGAAATATTACGGAAAATTCTGGTCTTCTCTAAAAAAGGAGGGCTAGACAAAATTCACAGAGAGGAAACAAGCTTGTTTAAAGGATGGGAAAATGCCTGTCATAAGTGTCCAAGACTTTGAAAACTGGAAAAGCAAACAACAGATATATGAAAAACTTCAAAATTGTGAATGTCATAGGGATAGTAAAGGTAAGAGGCCCATTCACTCTCTTTTGTTGCAAGAAGCAAATGGCCTCAAATGAAGCTAACAAAAACCAAACCCAAAACAAACACAAAGGGTTGTTTTTTTCATAAAAGGTTAGTAAAGCTGTGTATCTCCTTGCCATATAACAATGAAAGTTTCTAAGTTTATATGGTTCAAAGAGAAACCAGACAAATTTGTGGAAGAACGATCCATCAGCATTTACTCTCAACATACTATCTCAGCAGATTTCTATATAAAAAATACTTGGAGCTGAGGAAAGGACTGGAGGATGCTGGGTATATATGTTTGTCCTCTCCTCATTCTCAATCCCAGATATTTGCTTTTGAATTTTTTTGAAGACAAGGCTTTGGGACATAGATTTTTTTTAATTAAAAAAAATTAAAAACTTAAAATACACCCACTCTTATACAGCCATTTCTGTGCTGTTGTCTTTCAAGGGACTTTAAGCCATAAAGAACAAGGAAAACGTCTATTTTTGAAGTCCTATAGATTAAAAAAGGGCCCCAAGTAGGCAGGTCCCAGAGGATAACTAGTGGGGTCCTTACTTGTACCATCTTATGTATTTTATTCTTCCCAAGGAGTGGTCTGTAGTGACTTTGCTCTTTGCATACCTAGCCTAGTCCCAAGAACAACAATGGAGAAGGGAAATCATGGCATGGAGTTTATGAGCTCCCATCCAGAGGGGTCACATTAGACCAAGAGCAAAAGTCACTAACTTTCAACTGTTATATAAAGAAGGCAACTTGCCCAACAAAACAAGGAAAAAGAGGCTACAGTGGGCTCTCCCAGACAGTGATTCAGAGTTCAACACCTACTCAAAAATCCTCTGAAGGTGTTTCTATCTCTTCTAGGCAGACTGGAAGACAAGCTGACAAACACAGACATCCAAGGAAAATGGCTAAATTTAGGCAGATAAATACCTCTTCTTGTGCAGATTGGAAATAAAGACAGAGCCTAAAGAGATAACTATCAAATAAATTGCCAGTGATTGCTTTTGAACTGCCCAGGAATGATGGCATTTTATCTTGTCATCACATCTAATAAACAGAAAATGCAATTGAGTCACTCAGCAGGCAATTTGATTTGATTTTTCATTTCCCTTTGATGGTTATAATTTCATCTTGTGTTAGCAGCAGAGAGGGTTGGGCTGTGACAGTGATAACAGATAATCTAGTAGTGCATATTTTTGCCTACGACCTGAAAGTAGCAAGTCGTGATAACCCTTAGCAGCAACAAGGACTGAAGATGAGACTCACATAGAGGCTTTTGCAGCATTACTGACATCATTACACTGCTGCTCTGTAGAAATCAGTTGGCATTTTTCAGCATAATGCTGGTGTTAGCTGAGCTGCTCTACAGCCCTGGAAAGCCTGGAGGGGCTCATTTGCACAGGGGTTAATGGACGGGATTCTGCACTTCTACTCCCAAAATCTAAGCCTCCATGCAGACATTCTCCCAGGTTTACCATCATTCAGCACCTTTGCCTTCTGTTCTTCAGATCAAATATAGATTTTATGGCTCAAGTTTCCTTCCACAGCTGTATGAACTACTTCAGTTAATAGTTACCTAACTTGCACAGGCATAACAGCACTTGTATCACAATTCAGGCAAATATTTCACACAATTCCACTCAATTCCTCTTCTAAAAGTCCTTGAATTAATGTACATTCATAATTATACAAGAATACCCTTAACTGTTTTCAGTCAGTCCTTTTATTATGATTTCTTTTCAGTCTCTCTCAATTAGGCTCAGTTTAAGTGTTTCTAGCTGAAATATCCCACGATAAATGCTCCTTAAGTACTATGACAATTGAGAGTTCAAAGCGCAGCATAAATGCAGCAGAAATTATCTGTTTGGGAACACAACAGTAAGATAGTGTCTTGAACTTGATAGTTAGATAAATGAAGTTACGTCTACTTGTCTCCTGCTGTTTTATTTCAGTGAGCACTCTGTGTGGCACACAGGCCCCTGAAACTGTGCTAATGCTGGAGCACATTGCCTGCCCGGTGCTGCAGAGCACAGCAACAGAGCCCCTGCAGTGTGTATGGAAACGTCTAGCAGAGGATGTTTAAGAACATGTTGGACTAACCACTTCTGACAGTTGCTTAAGAATATTTGGCATAACTTTGAGAAAAGGGGATTATCTTTCATGGGTTTTCCCAGACCTATTTTGTAGAATTTCATGGCATAGCAGCATTTAAACCTTGGTACAAATTTATAAACCAGCAGCAGTTCACATATCTTGGGATTTGGTGTGACTATATGGCCTTCTGAAGTTCCTTCCTGACGTACCCCTGATTCTCTGTATAGCTATATAGATTCTGTTTCTCTCTATATTGTGCTCTGTTTCTCTCAGCTGTTCTCTTTTCCTATGGAAAGCACAACATTCTGAGAATTTTAGTGGATACTTCCACGTGTTTAGAATTTTTTCCAAAGTGATTTACCATTCTGAAAGATCTTCACATCTAACTGAATGATATTTAAAAATGAACCTCCAAAATAAGGAAAACAAATAATTGTTCAAAATTGAATTTACAGCAAAAGTAACAACTTGGTTGCTACAGCAGTAAACTTTTATGTAAGTAACTTTGTGAAGCAGTGAACACTTTTCTCTGTATATAATGGATTAAGAGTGTTAATACATTGAGTCAGCTCTAAGATCTCAACATAGAAATAAAGAAAAAAGGTCCAAGATATTACCAACTTCGGAAAAAAAAAAATCAACATTCTTAAGTTCAATCTTCAGTATAACTAGTTTCATTACCCCACTAGTATAAATGAGCTTTTGATACATGGTGCAATTTACATGTATTTATAGCATGTTATAAACCCACACAATAATTTTATTTCTTTCTCTAGAACTTGCTCCTTGTCAAGTGTTTTCTGACAAGAAAAACAGCTTCATGGCCCCATGAGAATGAGAACATTTGGAGATTCTGGTAACAGATAAAAATTAGCTATGCCCAAAACAACATTAGAACTGTAAAGCAAGTCTTTTTTTTTCTCTTAAAACTTAAAGAAAACATAGCTGCCTTTGTTCGTACAGGCCAGGGAGCAGAGCAGTTCCCTCTAAATCCTATGGCATCTGTAGACTTTGTGTTCCAATAGCAAATCAGCCAAGTCTATGCAATATAAAACTTGGTTCAGTCTTATGTTTATTTCCTTATGTTTTCTTGTAAATCAACCAGAAACTAAGAATGAATGACCTTGCCTTTAGATTTCTTAAAAAATAAGCAAACCAAATCAAAATAAATTATAAAAAAACCCCAAACAGGATGATTTTAAACCTACATATAAATATATATATCAGACCATTCCCAGTGAAGCACTGATTAAAGCCATCAGCTTACACCTAGAATATTAGGAAGACTTCCCCCCCCACATTTCATTGTCCTTTGGATGAAAAAACAAACAAACAAACATTCTTAGACCAATATCTCACCCATTAACCTCATATCAAAGAAGAAAATCAAGCCCTTGCCTGCATAAATATTTAGTGAGACCCCCTCATGATGAGGGTTTCCAAACAGAAGACTTCAGGCAACACACAAGATATTTTGAAGTTTCACTGAGAAACAAGATCAATAACCTGCAACTAAACTGAAAATATTAGCTCCAAGAAGGATGATAAAGTTATTGCATAAATGCTGAAGATAACTATATAAGATATCAGATAATATATATGCACGTATACATTCAGATATTTATATTTTATCCAGGAACTTACACACATACTAATGTGTGACCTTCAGTTTAAGTACCCCATAATAATTTGCAATTTTAATGGTGTTTGAAGGAAGTGGAATGACAGTCACTGCCCTACTCACCCACCCCTCCCCCTTCACATGTTTAAATTCAGCCTAAGAAATATAAATAGTATAGCTGTCCCAAAAAATTCATAAAGCAATCTCATATCCAAGCAGGTAGTTTTTACTTATAAGACTCAAATTGTTACAGGAATTCAAGACAGTTCTGCCATCAGTGCTGGAGAGAGCAAGATTGGATGATAAAGTGGATTCCACAGCAGAAAAATAATCCTAACAAGTGCAGGAGCTGATAAGATCCTGCAGTGTTCAGCTTTATATAAAGAGCAGGGGAATGGTTGCACGAATTTTGGCTTGGAAGACTGACAATGAAATGTGAGCATGAACCATGGAGCAGGGAGCGAATGCATCCTCCTGAGGTCTACGCCAAATATTTTATAGTATGCATATACAAAGCTCAACCAAAAAGATGCCAATTCAGGACGGCATAAAATAAGAAAGTAAATCATTCAGAGAAGCAAGACATGATACAATTACGATCAGCTTTGCCTTTTCCTAAGGTTTAAGAACTTATAAATGAGAGCCATGGGAAACCCCATCAAAGTAGGTCTAATTTTATCATGCTTTAATTAAGTTACTGAACTACTAACTCAGCCTGACAAAGCAGGTTTTGTATGGCTCTACTCTTATTCCATTGTAACATTTATTAAAAAAAAAATTGAAATGCAGGGCTTGCATTCAAGAAATTATTTAAACATATCTTAGTTGTTAGAATGGGCTACCCTTAATGAGGTGTGTACATGCTTCATAATTGAATAGATGCTTTAAAAAAAAATTAAAAAGGAAACAGAAGACCTTAAAATCAGAAACTTGAAGCCCAACTACGAATCTGAACCTACTCCCACTAGGGCTCCACTGTTGCTGCCCTGGAGGTTTGAGGTGCTTGGTGGGTATTCAGGTGTATGAATTGCATCCAGAATGGGATGAGCTGTTGGCATGGCAGGTGTCAGAGTTGCATGACTGGAACCTCTGCTGTGTTTAGCAGAAAATTTAAAGCTTAAAACCGTATGTGACTTTTAGGAATCTAAAAGCAGGTGGCACACTGCAACTTGAACAGAAACAGAAGAAACTGCCATTGAATTCAGTAAGAGAAGGAGAGGACTTGCAATCTGAGAACTCTGGGACTAGTATAGGTACCCAACCTGCATTCAGATCACTAGACATGCTGCATTTATTACAGTCCTGTCCAGGTTTCTTGCATTTCCCTCTCTGATCAGTAATAAATATTGAATTGAAATTTGGGTCTCTGTAAAGGCACAGTGACACAGTCCACTCATTAATGAAGTACAAACATTTTGGCAAGCGAAAAGGTACAAAAGGCACAAAAGGCAAATAGAAGGTCTTTCCTATAGTATTTGCCAGCTCTCTACAGGAGTTGTGAATGGTACTAAAGATTAACAGAAAGGAACAGGCACTGTATCAGTGCACTGTCCCTGCTCAGCCACCCCCAGCCAGGGATGCATCTGGAAAGACTCTACAGGTGCCTCTGAGAGCTGGAAATGGAGGTGATAGTGCAAGATTTTCAGGCAACACCATCACAACTTAAATCTCAAAATCATATGTGATAATTAACGTCAGGAGCTATACAAGGAATTTTGACTTTGACCAAAATATCCCCAGCAGAGGTAGCACCATCACTAAGCACAGAAAGCCCAAAATCAGTGTTAGCACATCTATGTATGTGCACCCAGCCCATGGCTGCTACATGGATGGGTTTAAAGTGCAATGAGAAGTCAATGTATAAAGAGTCTGTGATCTGCTCTCCTTCCTGAGAACACCTCAAGAGCACTCAGGAAGAAAGATTTAGACTGCATTAACTACATTGGTAATATCTGTCTCCTAAAAAAAGAAAAAACAAACAAAACCCTCTGAATCTTTCCTAAGGCAAATGTAGAGTGCAAAAGGATTTGCTGCAATGAGTGCAGCAGAACACATAAGGAACAAATTCAAAATCTGGAAAATGTTACATTTCTCATGCATGCACTGTTCTCTTGTACAGATACAGCAGATTCAGTCAGAAGAGAGAAGAGGTTGAATTTATGAAGAAGAAAAATGTTAATGCAGAAGACCAAAATTAGTCTGCTGTGCCTATGAAATGGTTTGCACAGGATATAACATTTTCCAGATTCCAAGCTAGTTGGCAATTCCAATTCTGAAGGTTATAATTAAAGACCAGCTTCACTCTGCAAAATGTAGTGGAACTGGCACAGTATTTTTCATGCTTTTAGATGATCAGGAGAAGAAATATGATGGAATAACAAAGAAAAATCTATGGAGAAAGAGAAAGATGAAACAGTGTTTAAGTTCACTGAATTATCAATTACTGACTGCCAGCTGAACTGCTAAAAATCCCACTGGTGGAGTATGACAGTCACTGCGGAGAGTGTGGATAATACTGACTGCTTTTGAAAAATCTTGCCTGTTGAAAACCTAATAGAGGACATGTAGGAAAAGTCATTAGTCATGTCAGTAAAAGCCAAAGGTACACATGATAAATGCTCAGCGCAAAATGGGAGCGTGATAGAATTCTGTGGGTTTGTATTGGGTCTTCACACAACTCATCTCAGAGATTAAAACTGCAATAATCTGGACTTTTGCAGTGGTTTTTAAATTTTAAGTTCTAATTTTCAAATTAATTATGCAGTAACTTGTTACAAACTTCAGCAAGTAGCAGCACTGCAACATTTGACATTCAAACTAAATGAAGAATAATGAAACCTCTGCCTTATCTTAAGAGGCTTAAAATGAGATGTCCATGACAGATACTTCTACAAATTCATTCTACTATGATTTGTGATCCTCAGTTCTGTTAATTCTGCAAAATAATTGTCTCTAGGTACAGTAATTTCATTTCAAAATCAAATACCTAGTAGTTAATGTTCTGGGGGTTTTGTCATCCTTTCTGTTCAAAAATAAAATAAATAACTAGACATTACATATCTACTCATAAGTAAATGTGTCTCAGCTTTGGAAAACAGAGGTTCATGGTAGACACCATGAAATCCAGACCTTTTAAGAAACCTCTATCCATCTAATAAAATCTTTCCATTTTTGTCAGCCCCTTTGCCATATTGGTACATACTTTCACAATGAGAATATCAACATGCAATAATAAACTTTGGAATAGTAATTTACACAGTATCTGTAGCTCCTTAAACGGAGCCAGTCTTCATGTGTTCAGATCAAAAGGTTATTCTTACCTTAACACACAACTTTATTGTCCCTAAATTACCGTGGCCTGATTAAAGTTTAATGACATGGCTACTCTAGTGATGAGTCTGTAGAAAGCACCATGTACTGACAGATCTGTTTGCTTCACAGACAGCAGAGGTGCTAAAAGGATACAAAAGCAGGAGCTGTACAGTGGCAAATTAGAGGTACTCCCTTCTCCAAAGACACCCAGTGCAGCAAACACAGCCTGGGCCTGTGATGTTACTCAGACACTGCTGCCCCCAGAGAGCTTAAAGACAAAGCCCAAACAAACAAATTAATTAGAAGTTACAATGATCTTTATTATCACTATCCAGAATTTCTGGAGAGGGTTTCTAGGAGTTTTGCCCTTCAGAGTTCCATTTCTTTGATTTGAATACCTTTCTCACATAAGCCATTTCAGTTGTACTACAGAAGCCTCCAAAGTGCAATAAAACACCATGGCATTTACAGTTGTTTTCTCCACTTATTTGCCTCATCTCTACTGTTCATACTAGAGCAAATGAGACTCTCCAAAACCATGACAGATCCCATCCTACAGCAACAGGAAACACTAACCAGGACCCGCCAATGCACGCTCACCAAGTTTTAAAATTTGCATCATAGAAGGTAACAATGGTATTAACATTACTGGATTCTTAAAACACTAGAAAAGAAACTGGATTCTTGAACAAACATAGGAATTAGTAATCTAAATTAATAGTTTATAAATATGAATTAAGCCTCAGAAATTCATTTTCTATTGGAGGTCTTTGATTTAAAACATAATTTTTCATTTTCCAAATAGTTATTAATTCTATAAAAACAATAATAATTCATTCTGGACAACAACAAAAAAAGCATTACTTCTTGCAAAACAGTTTCATACATATTTTCTCATCTTCCAGCAGCAGTCATTTCACCAATTCTGTAATAGCTTCTTCATAGTCAGGACTGAAGATATGGTCACAGCACTTTAGAAATGTGCAACTGTGAGCAGAATCTAATCCAATGTACTAAAACAGTTTTAGAGAAACTTCCAAGGTGCAATAATTACTTTGCATGGACAACCAACAACCAGCTAGTATAAGTCAGTGAGAAAACTGGTAACAGTATCTTCAGAAATTAGAAATTCTATTTACCTGTAAACTGAAGGATAATTTCTGCTATTTTTAACATTATCACTTCACTTCAAAAACAAAAGGGCTAAATATTGACTGTAACTCTTGCAATTATCATCTCCGAAGTAGGAGGGTCTGCATGAATACGTTCTGCCTCAGTAACCTGTGGGAACTGAGGGCTACGTAAGGCTTGGGATGTTTCCAGCTGAAATTCCATGATGCAGCAGCAGAAATGCAAACCTTCCACTGAGAAGCAGACACGCCCCCATGTGCCATGCACAGACTCTGGCCACACACTGTCCCTCTGGCATTGCCATGCACTGAACACACTCTGCATGTAGTGAGCAACTGTGAGGTACATTTTTGATCACCTAAATGTCTTCACACACTGTGTGGTTTCTCAGCACATCCACTGCAGGAATACTGGGGGGTTCGAGCAGGCAGGAGTCACAGGGAGCTCAGTACAAGTCCAATATACAGAAACATTAGGCAAAAGGTGAATCCACACAGACAGAATTAACAGCCGGGGGAGAGTCCAAGGCGAAATCAATGCACATACATCTAGAAGTGAGATCAAAAGGTCTGAAAATGCTTCAGGGGAACCAGCACCCCACTAGACTGGTCTTACATTCATCTGGTCTATTTATGCACTTTTCACACCTCTCTGAGAAAGGACTCAGAGGAAGCTCTTCACAGATCCTCCAAGTGAACATGTACCTGTTAACTCAGCTACACATCTAGTGGGTAAAACTTATCAAAAGGGTGTGATCTTTGAAGATGTTACAGCCTGCGAGTTGGAACAGTAATCCAGGAAATGAAAGACCTGGGTTCAATATCCTCTGGAAGCTTCAGAACCATGAAAGCAATCAGTCAGGTGAAGCTCTTGTCACCCCAGACAGCCCAAGATGGCAAAAACCATCTTCCAATGCCAAAGCTATGCCATTGTATGAAAGATTTTGAGAATCAATGAAGTACAAAAATACCAGAAGAGGACCAAAACTCACCTGGGGAAGTTCAGCCTTCACTCCATTCCATACTCCCAATCGAATTATGTATTTTACTTCAGAGAATGTTTCTTTTTATATGTTGTATCTTTGAGCCTACAATCATGAGTCTGTGAGGCCAAGTAATGAATTTTCAATTAAATTTCATTTCATTTATCAAGATTTAAATTGAGTACTATAAAAATATACACACAAACACACCCCAAAGGCAAAACAACCAATAAATGTTTAGTCTAGTTTTCTGTATGAATCATAACTTGCAGATGACATTTTACTATACCACCACAAGGTGAACTATAGTTTGCAAGAGAAAATGCTACATTTACTCCCATCTCTTGAGTTTCACATCAGAATATCATAATCCTACATTTTAAAATAGTATCAGAATCACATTTGTGTGATTTAATAGTTTAAGAGCAGAGGTCTTTTTATCAGAATCAAAATCTAATGGCATTACCTATCTGGACCATTTTTTAACATTTTATACAGAGAGTCACAGAATATTCTGATTTGGAAGAAGCCCACAAGGATCAAGTCCAACTCTTAAGTGAATGGCCCATCCAGGAATCTAACCCACAACCTTGCTGCTATTAACACCATCCTCTGACCAACTGAGCCAATCTCAGAGTGTCTATATTACTGTGTACCTTAACACCTACGCACTAAGGGCCTGAGCCTTCCTTCATCTTAGTTTACTGTACATGAACTCAGTTTCAGAGCCAAACTCATCATTTATAGCAGCATGAGAGGATAACCTCATGGAAGAGGCCATTGAAGTGTGACTCCTCTTATTCTGATAATATAGTTGGGCTTTGTTTGGTTTGGGTTACTTTGTGTTTTTCTTCAAACAAACAAAATTAATTTCAAGTTTTTTTCGTGTTTCATACAGAAAATGGTACCAACAAGACTAAAGTCAGCCAGTCCCTATTGTAATACCAGTGTAATGTTACCTTACACTTCTCATTGATGGCTTCCCAGCCACTCGCAGGAGCCTCCAGGAATCCCACAGTAATTTACAGTGATTGACTGTCCTTAGATTTTCAGTTGTTCACCTAAACCAAATTTCTTAAGACTCTGAGAATCCTTAAGTAATGTGATCTGCCTGGACAGAAGACCTTCCTACTGCTTTAAATGTAACCACAAATAAAAAAATCAGGGGACAACAAAGGGAAAATAAAATCAGACTTGGAAACCCCCAAACCATCAGCAAACCAGGACTCATTAAGTATTTACTGCATGTTTGCTCTTTCTGGGAAGGTTTAATCATGCCAGAAACCTTCTGAATTTTGTCCTTTACTAATTCACAACATATAACATGATCAAAACTTCTGTCAAACAGTTACAACTAGCACTCCAAAAGCACTTAAAAAAGCTGGGGGTTTAAGGGGGCGGGGGGGAAGTTCAGATATTTCAAAGTTTTTCATTAAAAGAAAAATGTTATTTTACCCATTCCTCTTCCAATGGTAAGCAGTTCGTCCAGTTCAAGTGGAGTTGCACTGATCATCGACATGAAACACTCTCTTCTTTCTTAAATACACCATTCCCTAGATGAATCTTCAATTACCTTTTAAAATGAAGCATCTCTCTGACTCCAACTAATTGTCCTTTTAGGAATTAGAAGTCAGATACATAGCAGAAGCGCATGTGTCTTGCTTCGTTTTTTATTACCGTTTCCTCTATCAAAACATACATAACTGAAACACTGAAGTGCAAATTCACTGACAGAAATCAAAAAGCATATACTCAAATGCAGAGAGTTGGGGAATGAAATGCCCGACTTCACATGCAGTTATGAGTTATTAATTTTGATTTTTTTCTCATAAAACAGGAAATTCTTTCACAACCTCATCAAGCTCTAAACACTCCCCACTTCTCCCCAATTCTAGACACTCTTTCTGTTCAAAACTATGAATGAAATTTCCTTTGCCTACTTGAAACCTTCCCAAAGTGTGCCTTATTGTTAGTTATAAATCTGTCTTATTCCTAGGTTACCCCACAAGTAACATTTAATTCAAAAGTGTTTGAGCTCTTGCAAATTTAGGCTCTGATGCAATCTTGGTTCTAATGGATATCTCAAAAAGTTATCCTGTAACTGGCAGCTTTACAAACTTGCTGAGAAAATACAGAGGATTACAGGTGCAGGGTCGTGCTATTTAAATTCCCTCCGAAAAGAAAGTAGGTCTGAACTACAATAAAAGGGCTGCGCAGAGGGGCTTTCATGCCTGCAGATCAGCTGTACCTGTTACAGTGGCAAATACACATTTCAGTTTAACAACTGGTGTTTATGATTCTGGAAATACCATTAGCTACTATGGTGATGCCAATCGATTTCACAGTAATTTTAAAACTCTTAACTCCATAGGATTTTGTATGTGACTGTAGGCATCTGCTTACAATCTCTCCTCCTCCACCACCTATTTAAACAACTGTACACGGTAATTTAGCAGCACAAAGTACAAAAAACAAGAAAGGTCAGGGTTTTCACATTTATTTAAGTCTTTCTGGTTTGCACACAGGTTGCTAGATTTTTATTATTCTCTTGAGAGTTCAGCCAGAGATGTCCAAAATGAGATTAAAGGATAGAAGGCTTTTTCGGTTCTGTTGTTTTGGTTTTCTTTTTTTTTTGGGGTTGTGGTTTTTTAGTCCCCCCCCCTTCCCCCTCCCCCCCACCCCTTGTAGTAACTGTCCTGCTCTTTTCATACACCTCCATTTCATTGTCAGCATATTCTGTCATTTATTCAAATATATTACATCAGCAATTCCTCACATTACATCTCATAAATATATAATCTACCCAGAAAATTAACACACAGCAAGTGGTGTACTCTTATGTGAAAAATACACCAAAAAAGTAAACCATTTTCCTTCATATTTTAATTGTATTTTCATATCACCTATGCAATTTTAATGCTTCAATAGCAATCTTACAAAGCACAGAACACTATAGCTGCAGAGAACCCCATCAAATTAGACGTTCTGCATTATGAGTTGCATTGGTATTTTAATTTTCAGCCTCTTTTTCAGACAACTTCTAATTTTTCTTGTTTTCTACCTGCCTATTGACACGAAGGAAAAATGGATAGTTCTTACTGATAGCTGTTATGAGACCTGTTTGGTATGTCTTTTGACTTGACCTCTTTTTCTAGAGACATACATATACCACCTATTTAAAAACAACTGCTCCCTGCACTTGAAAATTTCACCCAGGAGAACAGCCAAAGTATGAAGCCTGGGGGAAACACTACATTGAAGGATGAAACTAGAATTAGGATAAAATTTCCAAAAATAGTTTAGTAATGAAAAAATAGAGTGATTTTTGGGAAGACTCAGAATTCCAGATCCCATTTTCATTAATTATTCAAAAGAATTTAAAAATTCTATATGAACTCTCAAAGCAGAGCTGACCCTTATAATCACAGCCTTTAAAGTACCACTCTGAAAGACCTCTAGAGTTGCAGGAAGGGGCAAGAGCAAACCCACAGCAGTAATACAATATATTCTCACAGCTCAAGTGGTGTTAGGTTTGGATGCTCAGAGAACAGGAGGAAGCCAAAAGCACTTTTTCATCTTTATCCAAAAATCCAGGACAGCACAGATGAGCTCAAAGTGTGTCTGTGAATGTGTCACCTTCTGTCTACTTGACATGCTTCATCACCTTTAGATGCCTAAAAGATTTCAGTTAATGCTACAGATGATGCCTCATTGCTCACCAGCTGGTTATTATCAGCTTCCAGCCCAGTCCTGAATAAAATGAGTGCATTTGTTTTGACCTAAGAGGAACTAAATGGCTCTGTTTGAGCTTATTGCAAACACCAGCTTCTCTCCCCATGGAACAATACAGTTGCTATCAGCTGGAACACTCAATTATAGGAGCTGTCTAGTTTACTGCAATGAGAGTGACAACAAACCAATCAGAATTTCAGAAATCTAGGGTCAACTTAGTATTCTTGATTTATCTGTCAGAATTTAAATGCAATCTCCTAGCCCCTTCTCTTCCCTTGTCATTTTCTGAGAATGCAGGTAGGCTGATAATAGTGTAGTTTGGGAGTTAGAGAGAGACAGGCAGACAGACTGAGTAGGTTTAATATTTAAAGTTGCATATTATCTCAAAAAAAATTGAGGTTATGTTAGAAAAAATTCTCTTTGTAGTTACAGATATGTACATAGATGAAAAATAAGTACATCTAGCACCTGTGGTCTGTGACAATGATCTGCATTTCTTAAATGCTGTCCAGAGCTAAGCACAAACTACACTGTTCTTTCTCTTTTGACTATATTCAACAAGTTTCTCTCAAGTTCCTGGCCATTGCCAGTGAGAAACTTGTCAGCTAGATCTGTTCTGATGTAAATTGAAATAAGTCATGCTGCTTAATTGTTGCAACACATTATGACATAACACTTATTGTTAACTGAGGGTAAAAATATGTGTCCATCCACAGTGTCAGAATTGAGCCAATGTATTGAACCACAGCACAAAGAGAGTTATGCAACCTCATCAATAACCTGAAAGTACATGAGGTCATCATTAATTATGTATGATAACAAACTACACAGTAATACAGCCAACTGTAATATTCATTTCAGTAAACAAGTACCTAGTAGACAAATATAAACCATGTTAGATGATTTATGCTTTTAAAACTTTTCAAAGTAGCTACAAAACGACCCTGTAGCACTCCTTTTACATTCATTGGAGAAGGGATATAGTTTAGTTGCAAGGGACTAACTGCATATCCACCAAAACATTAGTCTGTGTGCACACACCAACTGCACAGCAAATAGGGACAAGGAGGGCAAAGAGAGGGTCATCAAAAAATATTGTGAGATTAACACTAGCGTCCAAAAGCCCCTACTAGGATTAGGACCTAGTTGTGCTATCTGGATGAAGTTTTATTATGATGTAAGAGACACGGTCCCTGTACTGGGGATTTGACAATATCACGTTTATTCTGCAATTATGAATATGTCCAGAAAATGCCATAGTGCTGAGAGGTTTTTTGATCCTGCATTTGCAAACATGCACTATATGCTAAGCTTTCCACCTCTGCATTTCTAATTAGGAGAGCTTTGTAAAAAACAGTTAAAAGGAAAAGCAAGGGGAAGTGAAAAGCCCTGTCCCCTACCAATCTATTCCTAAAATACCATCCCGTTATAGAGTCTGTACAGAATTGTAGATTTCCTGAGACAAACCAAGTCATGCACAAGCACAGTTTTTAAGGGTAGTTTTTTTACTGTAAATGAACAAAAACACAGAATCCCTTGAGTTGGAAGGGATCTCTTGAGAGCACTTAGTCCAACCTCGTTGCCTAGCAGTGTCAGCTAGAGCAGGTTGTGCAGGACCATGCCCAGATGGGATTTTGAATATCTCCAAGAATGGCTGGAGCCCAGTCAAAGTCTTAGTGTAAGTTTGGCTCCCTCTGATTTTCAGGAGTGATTGACATATTTTCTTAGGAGACTGTCAGCTCTTTTTGGTGCTATTGTTTCAGTTTCTGTCAGCTCAAACTAACAACTCTGCAGCAGTTTATTCTGCTTATCTTCCCAAGAGAAGGGCTGACTAATTATTTTTAAGTACCCCTTTGAGTTTTTATAAAAGTCAAAACCAGCAAAATCTTAAGATAAATGTTGACAACTGGAATAGTCTGTATCCTTAAAATATAAACATATTGTATTTTCTGAACATAACTTTCTATTATGCAGTAGGGGAACGGTGTCCTAGGCTGACACTTAAAAGACAGCTAACTAGAATGCCACAGTATTCTCTTCCTGTTGCCAATTCATATCTAAAAGTTGAGGGAAAAATACACTCCTGGTGACAGTTTTGAAATAAGTCAGTGTGTGACAGTAATCAGTTCTCTTCTGTCAAGTCAGATTCCAGGAAAAAGCATAGTTATTTCAGGCTATGTGCCAACATTGTCAAGGAATAAGAACAAAGGCACAAAGCAGTACTTGCCTATATCCTTTAGAAATACAGACTACAGGCTCTCAGGGAAGAGGAGAGCTGTCTACCTGAGAGAAGGACATTTCTGGTAGGTTGTGAAGTCAAGTCATAATGGCTGACTCCAAGAAGGGCTCTGAAACAGTGAGAAGAAACAATAGAAGAGGACACAAGACAGGTTTGTGGAGTTTTGCAGGATGATGGAAACAGTCAATAAAGAGTTACTAATGCAAAAAAAAAAAAAAAGAATCAAATTACTTAGTGAGTATCAGAGGACTTCACATGAGTCATATCACATCAGGGAAAAAAAACAAATGTAAAGGTGAGACTGAGCTACAAATATCCCCACTTTTAACAAGGGAAAAACCTCTCCTCTCTTTTCTGTCACAGAGCTCTTCCTGACAACTCACAAGAGCAGACAAAATGAAATTAGAGAGTGGAAAACCTGTCATGAACTTCTGAAGTCTCAATATTACTGACAGAAAGTAGTCATTTCCTTTCTCAGTCCCTAACTGAAGGTCTCTCTGTCCTCCTCGTTCACAACAGAAGCAAAGCACCTCAACAATACTGAAGAAGTTTTCTGAAACTGAGAAATAGGAATGTGAAAACCATATCTATAAAGTTAAGGGACTTAGAGCAGAAGAGTTGAGAGGGCAAGAGTAAAATAAGAAGAAAAAAAAAAGAAATAAAAAAGTTAAGATAATACAAGTAAAAGAAGGGAGAAAATATAAAGTATGGAGAAATTAAAGACTCATACGCTGCAAGTCATGTCTGAAACTCTTCTCCAAAATCTGTGAAGAAGATAAGTGAAATATAATATCCCAGGGATAAGTTCACATGAACTTCCTTAGCCCTCACAAGGTTTCAGTAACTACAGTACATAAGACTATGAAACTAAATAAGGAATGCACAGTATGGAGAAAACTGTAATGTTAAGGATGTGTCCAAGGGAAAATATCAGAGAGATTAGATAATACATTGGAGCATATTTATGACTGAAACAGAGAGCCATGTTATTTGACTAGCAGTGTCTGTGTAGGCTATATGTGTCAAAAGAGTCAGGCACAGCCCCATGACTTGTTGTACTCTTTAATTGCTAGTGTTTTCTGCTCAGAAAAAAAAAAAACACAAACAAAAACCCCCACAAAACAGAAAACAAACAAGAAAAAAACACAAAAGAAACCAACCAAACAAAAAACCAACCCTCCAAAACAAACAAACAACAAGCAAACAAAACAGAAACGAACAAACCAGTCCAGACTAGGTCACAACGTTTTAAAACCTAAGGGAAATTAGACATGAGCCATGCCCTACCATGGGGCCAGCAAATAAGCCTTGACCAGCTTTAATTAGTAGCCTAAATGCAACTTAGGAGACACCAAGGCAAAAGCGCAGAAAGGTTGGGGTTGGAAGGGAGCTCCAGCGATCATCTAGTCCAACTCCCTTGCTAGAGCAGGGTCACCTAGAGCAGCTTGCAGAGTCCTGTCCAAGTGGGGTTTTAGTATCTCCATAGCAGGAGACTTCATAGTCTCTCTGGGTAGCCTGTTCTAGTGCCCTGTCACTCTCAGAGTAAAGCAGTTTTCCCTCATATTCAGATGGAAATTCCTGTTTTCAGTTTTTGCCTGCTGCCCCTTATCCTGTCACTGGGCATCACTGAAAAGAGTCTAGCCAAATTCTCTTGATACCTGCCCTAAAGATATTTGTATGCATTGATAAGATCCCCTCTCAGTTTTCTCTCCCCCAGACTAAACAGGAGTAGCTCTCTCAGTCTTTCCTCATGAGAGATGTTCCAGTTCCCTGATCATCTTCACAGCCTTCAACTGGACCCTGTCCAGTGGTGTCACATGTGGACTCAGTCTGGGATAAGAGGAAATCTCTGGGGAAAAGAACACTGGCAGTAACAGAAAAAGGATCAGATAATGACAGCAAAGGAGGAGCAGACAAGCTACTGAACAAGGAAGAACATTTGAAAGATCAGAAGCTCAGTGGCAACAGGATTGTATTAATCTGAAAGAAAATGCCACAACAAGGAAGAGAAAATAGAGTATTTGAGACACAAAACTGGAGATCTGATGCAAAGTCATGTACAAACAACTTAAAGATAAATTAAATAAAGTAACTGATCAAGTGGAAGATGATAGAAAATATTAAGCAATGCTTGTGTAGGGCAGTGGTTTCTATTAGAGAAGAGCTGATTAGAAACAGTCACTGAGATAAGGGACACGATACTCCTGGAAGTCTGAGTGAGCCCGAAACACAGAATGCGCATGGGGAGAACTAAGGAAGAGGAACACTTCTGTTTCATTGCTGTTTTCAGGAATGAAAGGATGCAAGAACATGGGAGGGGTGCAAGAAAAGTATGGCACAGCGATGAGGAAGTCAGCCCATGTCAAAGGGGCTGACATTTAAGTACTAAGCAGATGTTTCATGCAGACAACAGTTCTAATACTAGCCTGGGCTTGCATTGAAGCAGATAAAGTCTCAGGTGCGTGTGGATCTGGAGTTCAGGACTTTTCACTCACTTAGAACCTATAAAGATTCCTCAGGTCTCTATGCTATTAGATGGGCTGGCACAGAAGCCCAGAACATTTCAAGCACTCCCCTCAGAGGCTGTTATGTCTCAGTTGCCTCAGCTTCTACACTTTACATTTAAAACCCAATACTTCCCTTTGCTTTGATTCCCATTTATCGTTAACCACCGTGATGTAACTATCAGCCTTGCCGTTCCTCATTTGTCACTTCACACATTGACAGAAGGGGTAATCCATATCCTTAGCATAAAGTCTTAGAGGTATTTAAAACTAAGATGAAACTTCCTTCTCTTGGTTATGCAAAAGTCACCAAGAACAAACCCTTCAGGTAGTCTTTCTTAAGAACAAAAAATGTTGGTTCAGTAGTTAAATGGTACTGTGCCTCTGGCTGCAAAGTTGGTTTAAGAAATTTCTGTGCTTTAAATTGGAACAGAGAACAAAACCTGACTTTATATATAAAATAATTCTCTCACATGCCTTAGGCCCTTCCAAAACTCACTAAACTTCATGATTTCATAATGTTGTGCCAACTAAAGGGAATAGCAAAGTGTAGAAAAGACGCAGGAATGATGCATTTAAAGAAGAGAGACACTGAATCTTCATTACAGGAGCGGGGCGGGGGGGGGGGCGGGGAGATGGTTGTCCAAGCACAGATTTATTGTCCTTGCCACCTGCCCTTCATCTTTGTCACCCACTGAATCTCTGAACAAAGCAGTGACTAAAGAACAGGGCTCACCATACAGGAGTCAAGCTTTCAGCAGTATTTGTAGAAATCTGTAAGTTCTTGCTATGATTTTACTGCTGAATTCTGCTGTTGAGTACAGTGTTTGCTATGCAGCTAAAAGAAGGGTAATACTCATCACCTAACTGGACAGAGCAGATCTTGGGCTTTGACCTAGTTCCTAAACCTACCAAAACCTAATCCCAGCAAAAGGGGAATCAACTACAAGGTGATGACAGTTGTCTCCAACCCTGCCAATTTCACACCTGAACCAAAGGACTCCTGCTGAGCCCCAGAGGCTCTGTGTACGCTCTAGCTCTGGGTTCAAAACTGTACGTTTGCACTGTGCATCACCTGTGATTCAGGTGCTTTAAATCTCACTTTTCCATAACTAGAGGCCAATTCTAATCGTTTGTACTGCACAGATTCTCCGATATGGTTATGCAAACACGACAGAGCTAAGCCACAGGACGCTCGGTATTTCCTTCAAAAGAACAGACAGACATACAAACAAACAAACTAAAAGGCGGATGGGGGAACGTCGCTGGAAGTAATCAAATGAAATAGACTGAATTTGTTTAAAACAAGACACAAGCTGTAGTTAACTCGGTAGGGTCCTTTCCTAAATGCTTGAGTTTCACGTCTAAACAGAGAGAAACCCCCGTCATTTCAATCACATGGTTTACGGGGCTGGGGCTCCAAGAACATCGTGACATTCGTAACGAGGACTCAGCAATGATCGCCGGTTCCTTGCTGGAGTCACCCAGCACCTCGCCGGTCACGTCCTTGTTCCCACACCGCAGACAGAGAACAACGCCAGCAACTCCTGCGGCCGTCCTGACCCCGGAGCAGCCGCTCCATCGCTCCAGCGAGGCAGACGGCGACCGGCCGCGTCCCTCCCGCATGTCCCGGCCGGGCACCCTCTGCCGGGCATCGCCTCGCAGGTGCGCAGAGTCCAGCACGGCGCTACCTGTGCCCGGGGTCAGCGCCTCGTCCCCCGGCCGCGAGGGAGGGACGGGGGAGGTGGCGGGGCGTGCGGGGGAGGAGTGAGGCGGAGGGGAGGGCACGGCAGGGCAGGGCTGGGAGGTGCCGCAGCAGCGCCGGGGACCTGCTGTCGCTGCTCGGACCCCTCCGGAGCGGAGGGTCCCGCCGGCGGCCCCGCCATGGCCGGGCAGCTCCCGCACACCGCCCCCAGGTACGGCCCGCGCCCCTCCCCGCACCTCCGGCTGCGCGCTCGGGGCCGCGCCGCGT
>JAWWMO010000011.1:15655867-15700392 GCA_035047845.1 Dendrocincla fuliginosa
ATCTCCGCGCCGCGTCTGCGGGGCCGCGCCAGGGAGCGAGGGAGGCAGGGAGGGAGAGCGACGGCTGCGGGGCTGGCACTGCCCGCGGAGTGTGGCACTGCCCCGGCTCTGCCCGGTGAGTGTGGCACTGCCCGCCCACGGGTCCCCTCCCGAAGAGGAGCCACCGGCCCCCAGGACCCCCGGGTGCGGGCAGGGGTGTCCCCCCAGCCCGGTGCGGTGGCGGGGGAGCCGCGCTGCGCTCCGCGGTGCCCGCAGAGAGCGGCCGAGCGGAGCGGAGAAGGGAATTCGCGCTGGGCTGCGGAGGGGCGGGGGACGCGCCGCACCTGCCCGGAGGTGGCCACCCTACGCGGAGAGCAGGAATTAGAAGGGCTTTGCTTGCAAGAGAGAGGAAAAATAGTCTTTGTCATCTAATTTTGCTCTAACAGCTCGTTTTCCTACTGTAGCGTTCTTAAGAGAGTCGGTAAGTTAATTAACGCTTAATAGTACCTTTAGGATATCGTGCTTAAATCACAGCGACGCGTGTCCGCAACCTACTACATCAGATTATTTCGCGATGAAACAAAAATCTAACAATCACTCTTTTATCGTTCCTGCTCCAGCAAGCGTGTATTTATAGTGGTTACGAGCAACCGATTAGAGCAAAACTTCCTTCGGGGCGGAAATGGATGCACAGATAGCAGTAGCCTACCGGAGATGCAAGATGTGATTAAGCATAATTTTTGACAATCACAAGTAAATTGCGTTTTGATGGTAGCAGGCAGACAGGAGTATTATAGAAATTGTACCATTTAAGTATGATACAGACTTATCGGAGATAAAAAGCGTATTTTGCAAATTATTACAATTCGTTTTGGTTTAGTTGCTTCCAATGTAGTGTCTTAATGAGCGGTAAAACCCTGATAGAAATAAAGTTTGGAGAAAGCATAGCCTTAAGAGGAAGATAGTGAAATGATATATGACTACCTGAATATGCAAGAAGTGCTGGGGTGGGGGGAGGGAGGGAAGAGAACACCTAAGTGGGTGATAATTACTTGCAGTAGAAAGTGCTTTTATTTACTTAAAGGAAACAAAAAGCTTTAGAGAATGGATTAAGTAGTGTTTTGTATCAATAAACATTTGTTGACCAAAGTTTACTAATGTTTTTCCACTTTGATCTAAATTGCCTGATCTAGAAATAATCCTTTTTGATTTCTGCCCTGGCATTTCAGGGTGAAGTGAGAAGGCTTTAGCTTGCTTTTTTTTTTTTTAATGCTTTTAATCATGGCTTGTAATTTTATATGCAATTTTTTCCCACTGAATAACAAAAATTGTACTTTAAATTTTATTTTATGGGAAGTGACAAAGAGAGAGGGACACAGAGTTTAAGGCCAGAGAGACTTTCAGGTTATCTGATATGACATCCTATAATTCACACTCCACAAGAAAAATTGGGTAGAATAGAGTCTTGACTCCAGGATATACAGATATTCCAAACAGACAGTCTTAAAGATATTAAGAATTAGACAAGCTGCTGCTTTCCTTGTTTATAGTCTTATTCTCACTGTTACAAATTTACCTTCTCATAGGCATACAACCATCTTCCAACTCCTCACTATTGTTGCTAGGGTTTTCATCACTGCATGAAGGAACAGAGGAAATCACTCCTACTCCATTCCAGAGCTCTGCCATCTGGTCATCTCTTCACCCCAGCTATAGGCCTATTACCCAGATAATAATGCCTATTTCTGTAGCAAGGCCAAGGCTAATCTTGCTCATGTGAGCTACATACCTCTTTCTTTCTTCATCCTGAAGAGTGAGTCTCTTCCCATAGCTTAAGCAAGTCAGACTTCCCCACACCTTGAACTAGAGTTCTCTCGTTCATCTCTTTTATCTCCTGAGGCTGGTATGTTGACAGCTGCTTGTTATTTGTTAATCAAGGTAACCCTTTCTTTGCTGAACAACTGTAAGTTTCATACTTTCTGTCTGTGAATAAGGATCAAAGGACTCCAGGAAAGAAGGTGACCAGAACGAGTAGTTTATTCAGGTCCGTCCTATCTTCACCAGGAAATCTTGTGAAAAAAAGCACACTTGGGAAGCCATGGGACAGATAACTTGCCATCATACACCTTCAGCTCATTATGCCCACCATAGTTTAGGCAAGTTTTAATGGAAATTTAGCTACAGCAGCTGTTGAGAGATATTAACTATGAATGTTAGCTTTAAGACCTTACCAAAGAAAATTTTCACTGTCAAACTGTTATAAATCAAATGTATTTTGCATCTTCCCTACAGAATCATTTCAGGCATGGACCTGTTTCTGTGGCTGTTCATGCCTGATCTTACCACCTACACACATCTTTCTAAAACAAGGCCATAGCTCTGCCCATTTGCTGACTTGCCTTCTCACACTACGGTCACTCCCTGAGTTCAGCACAAACTCAGGCTACACATTAATTCCTGCTCAGTATCTTCCCTTCCTTTGGCTTCCATATCTAAAGGCAAAAGCCTCAGGATGCCAGCAGTCACTGCAGGGCACAGCAGAGCAAGACAGTGGCCTTTGGGCATCCACCGATAATTTAGCATTTCTAGCAGTAGCTTCTTGCAGGGAACGCTCAGTCTGTGGGGCACATGAGCAGCTGCAGAGAACTAGACAAAACTGGTAGCTCTCAGTTTTATTTCAAGCAGCTAAAAGACATTTTTGGTGCATGTTGCAGTTGGGAAGATGGAAATGTGGTGTATAGTGATTTATGGTTTCAGGCTTTTTGTTTGTTTGTGGTGGGTGGTTTTGGTTTAGTTTGGGTTTTTTTGATGGTGGAGGAAAAACCCCCGTATATTAAGACCATAAGTATATCAGCTTGCACTTTGCCTCCTCAGGTGAGAGACAGGAATAAAAATGCTAGAACTTTTTACCTATAGGGCAGAAACTTCTGTGTTTGTTACTCAGTGACTATCTGTGCACAGCTGCCTAAGGACCCCTTTAGGTAAAACTGCAGTTTCTCTGCTCAGTCTTATGAAACTAAACCTATACACATATGCAATTCTTGGTCAACACTGTATATCTGAAAGTGATCTTAGCTGACAAATAAAGTCTTCAGACATGTCTTTTGGACTGGCACCTGCTTTTGACACAGCTTTTGTGTGAACTCTAGAAAGAAACAGTAATTGAAAGTGCTATTCAGTTCAGAATTGGAAGCAGCACAAGGGCCTAGAAGCAACACTAGACTGAACAGTAATTCAGAAGAATTAAAATGCATATCCACTCAACAGAGATGAGAAGAAGGAGTTTCTCTATTCTAAAAAGTGAAAAAGACAAGCCCAAAGAAAGTCTGGCTATTTCTGAGAAACTTGCTCTTCATGTAGTACAAGTATTGTATCATCAACACAAAATGATCTTTGCTACATCTCATTAATACCTGGTGCGTGGCACGTAGTGCACAAAGAATGGCTTAGAAAAGCCTTTCTAATTTTACAAGATTCTGTTGGAAACCAAGCATTGTTTATATTTGATGAATACGCTAGTGGTGACCACAGAGGTAAAGAGGTGAGTTTGGACATTCAAAGCTGAGAAGAGATCCAAAAGCCGTGGCTGTATCCAAGCTTCCTTGCAGGCAGCAGGCATGTGGCACACGCTCAGTGCCATCAGGAACTTACACAGCAACACTATGTCACAGGCACAGCTGACAGCAGCCCAGATCTTGTATAACAGAGAAATCAGATTTGGTGGCTTTGTACTAAGATGCTTTTAGGAATGAATCAAATCAAACTTTGATCCTCTAAGGAGACAAGATTGCAGGCAAAGACTCCACAAGAGCCATGGGACTAAGCTACAGATAGCAATTAATTTGAATAAGTCATTAAAGAAAATAGAATGCCAACAAAAATAAAACAAACAAATAGAACAGCAGCACATAAACAAGAATCAATACTAAAAATTTGTTTTGAAAAATTGTCAGTGATGAGTGAAATGAAATAAGCGAAGACAACTACCCAGAGGGTGATGGGTGGTGTTTATGAGACTGAGCACAAAGGCCACACAGCTCACGGGTCTGTTCTCCAGATTTTTCCACACCTGTGAGTAAAAAATAACCAAGTGTGTGACAAATCTTATTTAAATAAAAGAGGGCAAATAAAGAAATCCCCTGAACAAGAGGGTAATGTTGGAACTCTCATTATCAAGGCAACTACATGCACTAGAACAGCAGCTGGTGTCACATATGAGGATGAAATTTGTTTTTCTGCGCTCATGCAGAACCAGTGCTGCAGCCCCATCAGAGGAATCAGTTTAATATGTGCTGCTACGCTTTTCATTTGCAAATTAGCAGATGAATTTGCCAGATGTTATGAGTGGAGTGGCCAGAAAATTTATCCAATGCTCTCTGATAGTTTTCAATATTCTCTTACTTCTTACAATGCTAGTTTGGTTGTCAGTGGTGGGAATTCTTGAAATGACATGCTGTGCCCTGTTTTCATGGGGAGTTACTTTAAACAGCTCATTTACCTGGCTAACTTGTGTTGTTAAATGTAGGCAGCAATTCTCAGAGATGCTTTCCTTCAGTGAGGTCAGGGGAGGGGAAGATCAGCTAAAACCAGAAAGAAATTAAATTGTCAAAGGTCATAAGTCTGTGGATGAGAATTCTTATGCCTTGAAGAGCAGAACTGTGGGTTTCAGGAGCAGGGAGACTTGCAGAAGTCATAAAGAAATTAACTATATAAGTTCCATGCTTTGTTTCACTAACCCAGCATGCACTATAGTGACAAAACCCTACTGCTTATTTCCAGACTTGCATCTTCACTTCTTCCTTTATTTTACCAACCTCATCTGTTTTGAATTCTTTAATCCACCCTGTCCTGGCCTCCCACATGAACTTTACATTTCTTTTCCTGGAAACATTCACTAATCTCATCTTTCAGTTCCTGCTCCAATTCCATGCATCACTTCTCCCCGTTCTGACTGCAATGCTTGTAATAGTGTCAGTCACTCTGTTCACTCTGCCAGTATGTATCAGCCCTTGTCCTTCTTAGTTCAACCCTCTCCTTCTTCAAACATCCTTCCTCTAGGACAGACTTGAGAAACACTAACAACTATAGGTGACAGTTTGAAACATCCATAATTTGTTGCTGTGCTGTTCATTTTGTATATGATTTAGGCTATGACCTCCTGCCATTAATTGTTGTAGGCACACTCACTAGGTGATGAGGGTTTTGCCATCTCCTTCCTCAGCCCTATATTAGTCACTTTACTACTTCTTGTTACATCTTATTTCTTCAGCTGCTCCCTGAGAAGGAGGGAGGGAGGGAGGCATAGACTGGGGGGAGCCTTTAGCTGCACTGTGGGTTATGAACCCTAGCACTAAATCTGCTTCAGGTGCCTTCTCAGGCAGCTGTCATTCCCTAAGCTTGGGTCTAAGAACACCCTCTAAAGAACAGTATTTTAAGCCATGATTGGTACCTGAACAGCCAGAAGTCCCATATTCAGACAGAACAGTGTCTTGTGTGCTAGAGATGCTGAGGAGAAGCGGAGGCTGAGAGAGCTCACTCCAGTGGGGATGCCAGCCTGGGATCCCTCCAGTTACACTGCTCTGTATTAGATTTGCTCAAGCCCAACTGGAATGCTGCAGCTACCTCTAAGAGACAGAATTTCTAACAGTGGAGAAACAGCTTCAACATAAAGGACCAGAAACACAAGCACACCATGTAGTTTTGTGCACTCATTCAGAAATGGAACATGCAGTTTTAGTTTTTTCTCAGAAGAAGAAAAATTAATTAAACTTCTACATCAAAACAATAGGTTTAATTACCAGCTTACTGAACGAAATGCAGCAGTAGCTCCCCCTCTCCTGGTGTGTTGTGCAGGCTCCTGGCTGTGCTCTCTGGGGAGAGGCAGGAAGGGAAAGCCTGCCTGGCTCAGAAACTTAAGGGGGTTGTTTCCCAGTAATTTAACAACCTCTTTGCTTATCAGTGGATTCAAATGCTTCAAACTGCATGTACAGTACACCTTCCTTTCCTCCTGCTTCACTGAAAACTGAGAGAAAAAAATACTATACTCCACATTTCCGACTTTCTTTTAATAAGAACTACAAATTTAGCATGTGCAGATTAATACTACGATTGCTGAGTTTAATATGGTGCCCAGCATGAGTTTTAGAATTTATTTTTTTTTAGTCTTGTCAAACTTTGGATTGTTTTAATTATTCTCTTTAGTTTTCCTCACTAGTTTTCTTCACTTCAAGACTTGCCTGACTATTGTTAGGTGTCTGACTAGTGCCAATGCCCATGACACGTAATAGGTAGTCAGTATTTTTTATCAAAGCTATTTCCTCTTGGTTGTGGCATCACAATGTATTATATATCTCATTATTCTTGAGTGCTAGCTAATAAAATTTCCTTTTTAAGTCTTAATTAAATTTAATTTATGGCTGAAAAAGAAAGGATTTTTCCAAAACTTCTAACAAAGAACTTGATGCTGCAGTGTGTATTTCCCAGATAGCAAAATTCAGAACTGGTCAACAAGTCCTGTATAATCCTAAATGGTCACTTTCAACACTGGGACCTACCCCCTACACGCTCTCCGAAGCTGGCTCCACGCACTTGCAATAACCAGCTTCCAAGTGTTAAGGGAGCTTTTTATTCTCTGGAAAAGTTTTGATATATTATATGGATTGCTGAAAAACTGGAATTCATTGAATGAAGACATCATTGTGGTACAGCTAAAACTTTTTATGCAGGAAGATGCACAGACTTTCATAGGACTTATGTTTTTCTTTCAGCAGTGAAAAACTTCTGTGTTCCTCATGTAGTCCCTGTGAGGTTACATAGTTATCTGAATTTCATCTGCAGGCACTCCCTCAGCAGTGGAGCTCTTCATTACATGCAGTGACTCTTCAGAATATTAAAGGGAGAAAGAAATGGTGTCTCTTAGTTTTCACAACTGTGTTTAAAATAGGTCCAAATCCTTTTCCCCCAAGATTAATTTATAACTGTCTATGCTATTTCAATTTTAAAAGGGAAGAAATCAAATCAGCAGGGTAATGGTTCAACAATGTGCTTATAGATTGTTCCTCTTCTATGTTGTCAGGGCAGTGTCTTCCTTCTCAGTGAGAAATGTGTTTTACCATTGTAGACATCTAATAAAAATGAACAGCTCGTTTATTTTTAAAAGGAAAAGATTTGTGTCCTGTGATGTTGAAATTAAAACCCATTATCCTTACATAAATTCTGGAATAAGACCCTACCCCCCCAACGGGAATAAAAAATAATTACTCCTTGAATATGTAAAAATACAGAAGTAATAGTGTGGCTATTAAGGTGCTTATTTAAATGATCATATTGTATTTGTCAATAAATTAAATTCTATCCATAATATATGCCATAAATTCAATGAAATCCTATGGTCACATTACCCACATTCCTAAAAGTAGCATATATGAACTGTATCAGTGTTTACATGATGTAATTTAAATGTTATTATAGTTACCAATCACAAAGTTTTGGTCCTTTTGCAAGTATAGCCATACTTCTAAGATCATGAAAATCTATGCTGTACAGTATGGAACAGCTCATCTGACTATAAGAAAGAGGTGTCTTTTGGCACTACCATCAGTAGCAGATTTCTATTTCATACAAGTAAAACGAATTCATAGTTAAGCACATATTTGCTGAGTGCAACAGGTGAGTTTCTGATTAGGAAGGGAAGGCTTTTAAGGTATCGTGTATTAGAAATATAATTGAGTAACTACTGAAAAAAATGGTGACAGACCATAAGTAAATAATATAAATACTAATACTAATCCAAATCTAATAATTCAAACAAACAAAGAGGCCATAGGGCCAGGTTTACTTTGCATGGATTGCTTTTGCATACACAGAACTAGATCTCTGTATTATACTGTGTTTTTCTCTAGCTGAAGTTGTTACAGAGATCGCCCTCTAATAGTAATAATTAAACAGTAATAATTATGCAAAACCTGGATTTAAGTCCATATCTCCTTTTTTTGTTTGTCTGAATTGAAACAACTTAGACTTTGCAGTGATCAGAGTAAAACTTAAACACACTCAAAGACATAGAACAAGAAACAACATCTACTCTTAATGAATTTAATGGGGAGAGCATGGCTGCTGCTGGGCTCTGCTGAAGCAGGCTAACATCTCTGCTCTGGAGGCAGTGAGCACCTGCAACTTCCTTTGTCCTTTTTTGGCACTTTTTGATGAATTAAAAATCACAAAAAAAAAAAATCCATGCTGCCATAGTGTTTTTATGTTTAAATAGAAGCCTGGATAAGGTAATGGTTGTGATACATCTGTTCAATTTAGACACCCTTTTTGTTCATCCAGTAGGATACAATCTCCTGGTTCACTGAAGTTACTGTAGGAGCTTTGCCAGACTGTGGTGCAAGTGAACTTGTCTGTGTCTGAGCTAACGTCTGATAAAACCCTTCTATCTGCAAGGACCAAGCACGAAAAAAGGCAAAGTGGCATCAAGGAGCAATTCAGTCTCTTTCAGATTCTCTCCAACTAAATCTCAACTTGCTGAGTGGATAACTGAAAATTCATGTCTGCACGTAGTCTGGTGTGAATTTTTTCATTAGGTGTAAATGCAGGAGTGCTCATTTAGCAAGTACTCCTGGAATTGCACTGCAGGTAATGGGAAGGTTGTCTGAGAGCTTAACCTGAGCCCAGTCGGTGGTGCACATAGTCCTGTTGGACCTCGTGCACCACAGAGAGAACAAGGTAACCATTTCAAGCCCAGGTATCACAACAGTTTCATGGTTAATCTGAAGTTCATTGCAAAGCAGTGACATCCTGCCACCAAGGGGAAAAAAAACAGGTTAATTTAATTAATAACTCATTGACCTGATTCCCCGTTAGACACTCAGAGATAATCTCCTACATTCCTTATATAGAGTTAGAAAGGCAGTAGGTTTCAGGGGTAGAAAGAAGAAGGATCCATCTTGCCAAAAAAGCTCAATTGTAATTCTTGGACTGAAATCTCATGCTTTCCTTGAGCTGGTGTAAGGGAGGAAAAAACTGAGAATGTTGCCTTTATACCTACCACTCAGTCCTGTTAATCCCATTACAGCCCATGGAAAAGAAAGTTTCACAATTTGAAGCAAGCTAAACCAAAGACAGTGTTTGCAGTATCTTGACAGAATTACACAAAAGCATGTTTTATCATATTAGAAGCCAAGTTAATTAGAAGGCGCTTCATTTCATTCACATCTCTGATAACGCTGTTATGCCTTTTAAAAACAAACAAACAAACACACTTTAGGCGAGTGGGTTTCTAGATCTTGTTTTCTATGTTATCACAGATTGTATTCATTGGCATATTAACAAGCATCAAAATTGATAAGATTTCTGTTCCTTTGGGATATTAGTAGCAAAGCAGAATTGTTAGGGAATACTTCAGGCATGTAAAATATGTTAAAATGAGATTTGTTGTGAATAAGCAATGACAGAATGTATTCTTTGGCATTAAAATAACCAGAATGTACTCTGACATTTTCACTAGCTAGTTTATGAATGTAACTGCAGCTGGTCATAGAAACAATACTGCATCAAAGAGAATAGGAGATTTCTCTGGATATTTCAGATGAAAACATTATTTTTAGACTATTGTTTTACTTTTCTGGTATTGTTAGTAAAGGTAAAAACATATTGCTTTCTGAACTCTATTGCAATCATAAACAATGTTTTGAAAGATTTAGCATGAATCAAAACCAACTTGACTTCCTTTCAAATAAAAAGGGTTGGAAAACTAAATGAAGTGGAAGAAATAATACTTTTTGAAGAAATATTTTTGAAAATACTTTAGATACTGTTAAGGTGAAATATTTACCATAATCAAATTGAGTTTAGTAGGGACCAACATCACAACTACGGAGTATCATTTTGACCAATTATTTTTTCAACATATAAATATGTTGGCGAAGCTGCCTGACCAAAGAAATGAATGACAATGGACTATGAATTGCCTTCATTTTTACAGCTGTAGAAATTATGTTATAATTGGGAAATGTTATTTCTGAGAGCACAGGAGGAAGAGTAGACTTCTATGGAAGAATATCAACCAAATCTTCAGGCACTGGCAGAAATGCATCCCCAACAGCCCCTCCCCCCAAAAGAAATGAAAAAGAAAAAGGGAAAAGAAGGGAGAGGATGTCATACTTTACTGATAAGTTCTGTGGCTTGCCAGTGACTGGCTGGGGAGTCTTCAGGCATTTGGAATAAATAATTTTTTTATAATTTCCTATAGTATTTGGAATCATCAACTTCTGTCATATGGAGAGACACATCTTCAGCTATGCTATGCTGAAGTCAGTTCTCACGATCTGTAATAGCACTGTACAGCATGATATTATGGCCACTTGGCTTATCATACACGTACTTTGCTTTTTCCAAGACCTCAGGCTGTTCCATGATTCAGATTCTGCATTGAAAAATTTGGTTTTCCAGTATCAGCAGTCCCTTTTCACTAACAGCTTTGCCCTTTCCCTCTTTTAAAGTAGCTGAAAGTGATGCTGTGACAGTGGGAAGTTACCAAGCTTCTCCCTTAAATGTCTGTGGACAAGGCAGTCCTTTCTTAATCTCTTAATTCCAAAGCCAGATTTATTTTTTCTGAGGAGAGTGGGTGCAAAGAATTTCAGAAAGTCTGCCAAACATTCCATTCAGGAGATGAAAGTGATGTTCACCTTCTGATCACGCACATAATCCTGACTACCTACCACATTTCAATTACACTTGTACAGTCTATTTGATTTGTAATCAATCTAAAAAGGAAAACATGACTACAGCTAGCAAGTTTTGATTAGCCACAGGCATTTTCTGTTCATATAAAATCATGACATACGCATTTACTTTTAAGTTACGCACATCTTTGTCACATTTCTCTTCCTTTCAGAGCTACTCAGTATCTGTCTTGAACATAATTAGTGAAAAGCTTTTATAAAGATTTGAGATCTTTAAAAGATAAACTCTTAAAAAAAGTTGTCAGATAGTGAAATACTTGATTGGGTGCACTGTGCTTTGAGGCCTCTTTTGTCAGTATTTGTTGTTGCTCCAATGTTCCAAATGAGAACCACACTGCCTGTGTTTGGATATATAATATAGACAAGATGCCAAAAATTACTTAACAAACTAGTTAAGCCAAGATTTACATCCTCCACATAAAAACACTGGTGTCTTCCTATGTCACATTCCACTGGTTCTGAAATGCTCAGCTGCCAGTTTGTGCATAGCAAAAGGAGGAGAGGGGCAGTCGGTGAATACAAGTTGTTTGTTAAATACAAGAAACATATAAAATAGGATTTGAAAAATTACCCACTGGTTTATGGCATGAAAGTTTAATTCACAACATCTTTGATTTCATCTTGAAAAATGCTGAGAATTTCCATTTCTAGTTGGAATCTGTGGGAGCTGCTTGCACATTTGTTATGTATTTAACTTGGACCGAATTTCACCAGTTTCCAGCTGTGTCACAGTGTTATTTCCATTATTTTTATAGGAAGAAGATAGATAACATCACACACTTGGAGTATTACATGGTGCTGCACTAACAACATAATCTATATAAAGAATAGGCATTGGCCACTGAAAGTACAGTAATAATATAAGTTGCTTAATAAATACACAGTCCTGAACATTCTTGCTGGAGAGGAAAAACAAGTGCTTCCTCCTTTGCCTCCTTTCTACAGCACAAAGACACATACTATTGCACAGTACACCTACCAATGCTATGTGAATAATGAACTTCTGTGGGTCATTTTTTTAAAGAATATTTCAGATTTTGTATTGTTTCGTGCTGACTTAGTAGGTTTAAATAATAGCAAGTCTATTGCTTTGCTGTAGAAGAAATGAAACTGCCTTATTCTGATGTTTCTGTAATATCGTGCCTGTTTGTCCTCAATTCAGTTTGCATCTCTCTAACATCAACTTCCTAATCAGCACGGCTCACTGAAGTTACATAGTGCAGACTAACTGGTTTGAAGAATCCTTCCCTTAAGGATTTCTTTTCTTTCCTGCAGTCGAACCCTCAGCAGTGCCTTTGTTTCCCACCTGGCTGGCAGTCCAGACCTGAGTATAAATGCCTTGCTTTTGGGGCAGAAAAGCTGTCTGGGTTGTCTTCAGTCCATCTCCATGAGGTGCAGTCCTTTAGCCCTCTCTGAATTTAAAGGTCTATTCCTTAATCTTTCCCAGGTTCAGTCATGCTCCTTCATCTGACCTTGCCTGGTCCTTAGTTGTTGATCCAGGGCATCTGTTCATACCTTCAATAAAATCCTGTAAGTCAGGAACTCTGCAAAAGTTGTTACCTATAACTCATTCCAAGCATTTTCTGTCACTGCCTTACACACCCCATCAGGAGGAGACCTCACAGTGCCTCGTGTGCTTTGTCTGTTGTCTCTTCTGACCAAGGTCCAAACCTGTTCTTTCTAGAAGGTTTCCTTAGCAAGAAGCCATTCTACCAGCATAACAAAGGTCCAGCAGGAATTGTCCTAAAGCCACGTCAAATCCACGGGGAAAGGCAGGATCTATCAGCTGTGTGCAAAAGCCAGTTTATATTGGGTTGACTCTCTGTCGGTAAACTACTGAAATAGTTAACCATCAAAAAGCACCAACCCCATCATATGTCATTCAGCTTCTGAGTGGCAGCTCTTTGGCTTGATTGGCAGCTCTCTCAGCTGAATATATCCTGCCATAACTACTGAATGTGGAGGAGTTTGTCAGACTTTTACATAAAGCCTTTTTATTTTTCCTTTAGTAATTCAATCAGTAAACACAGGAAGGAAGGAATATTTCTAAGTGGATCATATAAAATTCAGTTAGTTTTGTTTACATTTATTCTTCAGTAAAACTTCTCTATTTTTTTATAACATTTTAAAAACATGATTTGAAAGAAGGCTGGTGATTGCCACTGCTTACAGAGGCTTCTAGATTTGTTTAGCTTTTTTTAATTTCATTCAGGGCTCTGAGCATTGTGAAGTGTACCTTAGCATGGGTTGTCTTTTCTCTCCTTCTGTTTTTCATCAGCATGTAGCTAAAGACCTGGCCTTTTTGCAGCTGTATCACTGATAAAAATGAAATGTAAATCAAGAGTACGCAACAGACATTGTGAAATGAGCAATCTGAATATAAAGTCCTTAAACTTTTAGTCTTTTTAATGCACTGATCTGTAAAAGCCAGTCCTGTCCCTGTTTAGACTACATAGACAATGAAGAGAAGAATTCAGTATTTTCAGTTCCAAGTGAAGTCAATAGCAGTCATGGGAGACTGAAACAAGTGTATGAATACCTTACAAGATGAGATCCTGGTACTGCCAGTGATTATATTCTGCACATGGGTTCCAAATCCATAACAAAATCAGAAAGACATTTGTTTGAGGTATTTATAGAGCATCTGTTTGACTAACCATCTGTGCTCTGATTGAAGTATACACATGGTCCGGACTGAATAAAAACCATTTATATGGATTGGAATAGTAACTCTGACACTGTTACATCTAAAGATTCTGCTTCTAGTGACTTTGCTGACCTGTTTACATGTAAAGGTAAATTTTAAAACTGTAAAATCTGAAAGGTAGCCTGTGGAAAGAATATGACTGGTGTGTCCACTTCAAAAAGGCTTTGAAGTTAAGAGATGCTGTTTGAACACTGCATGCCTTTCAGAACTGCTTCTTGCTTAGGGTCTGGATTAAGCTGGCTGCTCTCCTCAGTTTCTGAGTAGCTTTGGTGTTTATTTGTGAGGGTAAAGGTAAGACTATGATAAAGTATTTTGCTGTGCTTTCACTTCTATTTCAAAATTAGATTTCTTCACTTCTGTTTCAAAGTGAGATTCATCCCTTTTTTGTTGTTCATGGTGTTCAGTACAAATATTAGCAAAACATTGGAAATATAGCTCACTATAGGTTGGAGTTAATTGCACTGAGAAACCTCACTGTGCTCACTTAGTTCACTTCCTTCAAGATTATCCTTTTCATGGATCAGTATGCTTTGTATGTTCAAAATGCCGAGATTAGGAATCATAATGTAAAGATGAAAAGCAGTAGGCTGTAATATGATTGATTCAAAAAATATATATAATGGTCGCTTATTATTTACTGGGATTGCTCCATAGGAATGATTATTGAAAAGCAAGTTTTTGGAAGCTGGTTATGCTTGTTCAAGATAGTAGAAAATTGAAGTTTCTGATATTGTTTCACAAGATTAATTTTCTTTAGTGATAACCTAGGGAATTCTTCAAATTACCTCATCTTAGTTGATGTAGCACCATCTGCCACATCTGCAAAGAAGACAATTATTTTTAGGAGCAGCTGTGGGTTTTTTGATTAAGTATTGAGTCATTGAGGGCAGTGGTTTTGAATTATTCAGCATAGGAAAGAAGAAGCAGTTGGTTTGCATTTTGGTCAGTAATAAAGGACGCATTGTTGGTACAGTTAGTGACATAAACCTTGAAGATATTTCCTACAGTCCTCTAATTTCCAAGAAATTTGTTCATTTTTTTTGTGACTGCATTTATCTTTGTAGGAAAGAAATTATCAGTCATAATTCATGAATCGGTAAGAGAGCACCTGGGGGCAAATAACTGACTGTGGAGACTCTTCTGTTAGTAGAAATACTAAAGTGAAAATGGCGCACTTCTTCACACAGTCCAGATTCCCAACTTCGGTTTCAAAAGATGAATTATGGATTAGGATCTTTCACCAAAAGAAAACTCCACAAATGAGCTATCCCTTAACAGAGTCCTTGTTATCACCGTGGCTTTTCGTGACAGCTCCAAGTCAGATGAGCACATTTAAGTCAGATGAGCATTCTCCATCACAATACCAAACAAGGGAGCCAAGCAAACTTGAGAACTGGGACCTGAAAACTTCAACAGCTTTCTTTATCTTGTGGTGAAAAGGCTCCAATCTGTGCCAGATGTCCTGAAAGACCAGCGCTTTATGTAAACTCTTAATGTGAAATGAAGAGCGGAGTATATGAATGCGGATGATGGGCTGGCTACATCTCTGCAAGAGTTCCTTTCAGCTTCCTGCTGTTGAGGAACTAATGAGGGCAGGCAGCTTCTCAAAGACAGAATAGTTTTTCTGTGGGGAGTTAATGAAAAGTAGGTTTATCTTACTGACTTTGCTACAGAGCAAAGGTGGCAGAGCTGCATAGCCTGAGGAGGGTCTTTGGAGAAATCACATACCTGTTGAAAATAAAAGCTTAGAAAGGGTACCCACGAGATAAGGAAACAGATGAGGAAACTTTGCCCTTACTGAGAGCTGAGATAATTGAAAAAGAGATGTTTCTTCCATGTTGGAAGAAAGACACGTGAATCTGAAGATATCTAGACAGAACCTGATACGCTGCCCCTCCCTGAGTTAGGGAAGACTGATTTGTGACACTGGATGCCCAGCCTGAGGAAGCACAGCAGGGTGCTCCTTGTTCCATGAGTTAGCATGCACTGCTGCGTGTCTGCTTTGTCTGATACCTGGAGGTGCTCATGTAGCTGACTGACCATCAGTAGTGGCCAGGCTGTGGGGACATGTGTTTCTTTGTACTGCTTCTAGAAATTGCCTACCCATAAACTCACTGAGGAAAAGGTTTTGAATCTGAAACGGTTTCTGAATGTAGCTCTCCTATTTTAACACTTCTTTGTTAAAATTGCTCTGCTTTCCAGTGACTGTGAACCCTGACTGCTTGAACCTGTTTGCAAACAGTGGGAGCCTTGAGTTCAAATCACTGGCACAATGCTAGAGTTGAACTGTAATGCAGCGTGAGAATAGGAATTCTGCTCTACAGTTCCAGCATAGGAAACATGAATCTAACACAGAAAAGAAGCTCTGAAAGTGTTACAGATACTTGTAAATGCATTGCTCCTTGTCCTGAGAAACACAATTGCTGATTTTTCCTGTGCTCCAAGTAATCAGCTGGATGTGAAATATTGCTCTGAGGACTGGGATAGCTGACAAGAGAATTTAGGTTTACCAGATTTCAGGAACACCAAAGGCAGTTGTGTTTCCTGTCTGAAATTCAGTCTGAGATGGAGTCTTGTCTCTCTCAAAACATTTATTGGCAGTCTACATTTGTTTCACTCATCACATACTTGTAACAAGATTTTCTATATTTACAAATGAAAAGCAGGCTTATTTTGAGAGGAACACAGATTTAAAAGGATTAAGAAGATTTTACAGATCATTTCACTTTCCACATGACTAGGAGAGCTTTACTTACTGGAGTATCATCCAGAGATAGCACAGATTTCTTAACACTCCAGAACGTGACTCTTCAACTATATTTTCCATCCATGCTTTAGCGTACTATTCTGCTTGTACTGTTTAATTAAATTCTAAAAAAGGCCTTAGGTTTGTGGTCAAACTGTCCTTTTTGTTGCTTTTAGACTCGGCAACACTTGGTGCCCTGGCAGTTCAGTTCCCTGCACACAGTGTAACTGAGAGCCAGGAGTCATTAGCAGCACATCAGCTCCCTGTAGGGCCAAGCAGTGGCAAAGTCACTCACTCTTCCTCTCAGTGAAGAGCAGGAGAAAACAATGGGCCTTGTACTTCAACCTACAGGTCAGGCTTGATCTGTAATTTTCTATTAGATTGCAGAAGTGATGCATCTTACAAAAAGAGACAGCGCACAGCTTCGGCTGGGAGTAGTGAGTTTTACCTAGTACAGAGGCTGTGTCTAATAGTGGATTTACCGAGGAGGATACTTCGCTTATATAATATTTGACCCTCTGAATATGAGGTGCTTATTTTTAATGAGGATATAAACCCAGAATTTACTTCATATGTTTAATGTCCCTCTTTCTGTTAAAGAACTCGGTATAAGACTGATAAGTGGCTGTTTTATTTTGTCACATGCCAGAGAAATCACTGCCCAGAAATGTTTACTGGTTATCTACATCAACCAAACAATGAAGGAGAATTTTGTAAAGAGGCAAGTGTATTTTTTCTAAAAAAGGACACTGGTCTATTCCAGAGTATTAATTTGTATCGCACTTTTCAAGTGAAGTCAGGTAATCCTCTGGTCTCGCTTGTGCATCTGTACTCAGTCCTCACATGCCATTCGTGAAGTTTCTCCCCAGCTAGCAATTAATAAGCACTAAGTTAGTTTTATATTCTTCATTCACTCCTCATAATTCCAGCACATCTAGATACTTTTCTTAAATAGTTATGGAATAGCTCCACACACATCCACAAAATTCCTTTTGACAAAGTTACTCATCAGTGGGAAAGGATATATTCATATCTAGTCCTAAGTAGTATCAAGTGAAATGTACATCCATGGATCTTTGAGAGAAAGGCAGCCCGATTGGTGCTTGGTTGTGGATATGGGGGGGTGGGGAAAGGGAAAGTAGCCTCCTCTTAATGTATTTAAGCTCTGGTATTGGTGACTTATGAAAATGCATTTTTGGTCTTAATTGAGCATACCAGGAAATTGCACATGGTCTGTTATCCCATTGGAACTGATGAAACATTGTTAGTCAAGCAATTACCATTGTTAGTCATGGTAACCTGGTCACTCATTATGGTCTATCGCAGCATGCTCCATGTATTGTCACAGATGACTTGCAATAATTAAAAACACTCTAGAGACCCCATTTGGGAAACAGAACTTGATCATGTAGGGTACACTTTCCCTAGTACCTTTCTGGAGAAATAGCCCTGTGGGGCTCTGTCCAGAGGGAGAAGCTTCACTGGTCTTGCAACAATCTGTTTATTATATGAAGGAAGATCTTGCAAGACTGGCCTGGACTATTCCAAAAGAAAAGGATGAGGGACAGTCTGCTGTGTGTGCAAATAGCTTGGCTGGGGTAACCTGTTTATGTGGGTTTGTATTTCACATCTGCACATTCCCAAAGTAAATATATTTGCTGTGTATAAATGACTCACAAAACAGAGCAGGAGCACGACTCTCCTTTGCTCTAAACCCACAATGTATCAAGCTATTCCATCTGGATTACAGAATTCTAGCTCTTCTGTTGTGTTTCTTTTTAATCACTACCCCTTTATTTCTATCCTGGCAGGTAAAAATGTGACAAATATTTATGTTGTTTACCAAGTTGAATTAATGCAGCAAGTGTTTCATTTGCTGCTCCAAGCTGCCTGCTTATGAAAACAAGCCAGTATCACTTTTTACAGTGTCATTCAAGACAGATTGATATGATTATAGGCAGTCTGTGCTATCCTCTAGTTGTCCAAAGACATCAGTCTGCTATTTTATATCCAAAGTATATCCAAAAAGGGAAAATTAGCAATAAATAGAATAGTAATATCAGCAAGGAGACTATAGACAACTTCTTGTATTCTAAGTTAGGTTGCATCGCTTTACTGAACTGTGTTTTGGAATTATTTGTGCTATTTATGTAGCTGAGTCACTGGAAAGGTTTTTGGGGGCTTGTTTCTTTTTTGTTCTTCAGCAACTTTGAATCTCCACTGATGCATGAAGTCCCAGAGCACCAAGGCAGCAGCACAGACAGTTCTGCAAGCAGTTTGGGAAGCTCTGTCACAGCATGTAAGAAGGTAACTTCTAAATTCATGTTATATTTGAAGTCAAATATATACATAGCTTTGCTTTTTAGCTTTTATCTTTAGTGAGGAATCCAAAATTTAAGTGATACTTAAAAAAGAAAAGGTCTTGATACAGAAAACCAAATTATTGGTGCTGTTATGGTATCTTGCAGTTCTTGTCTGCCTGGTCTATACTTGTGTGGACCCAAAATATGTTATACATATATGGGAAAACATTTCTAATTTTCTTCATTATCTGACAATATGAATGAAAAGCAGTGCATGGCATGAATACTTTCAGGACTGCTCTTCAACAGATGGTAAATTTCTGGGACCCAGACAGAGCTTTGCTTAGGTCAGTGCAAAGGAGGGTCCTTCATGAAATAGCTTTTCTGTCGTCCCTACTGTCTGACTGGAAGGGTTTCTACAACAGGAGGTGATAAAAACTGCTGTTATTGTTTCCTAAAACAAGTTTATATGTACTTATGTAATTCAGAGAATGTGGGGGGAAAACAGTGGCACCTGTGTGTGTATATATGTCATGAGGAGGGCTCAGATGTTATTTTATGCATGTAGCTAATTTCAGTACAACTGAGGATACAAAGGTGGAGATCATGGATGCTTCCTTTTATTCCTCCTCCCTAGAGCCATATTATGGCAGAGGGAAGGGGACACCACCAAAGACTGTTGAGGAGGACAGGCTATCTTTCACCTCTCACTTTGCAATAACCCTCAGAGCTCTACTGTCTCCCACAGGTGTAATTCTAGAGCAGAAAAGATAGCATTTGTTATAAACCTTCACAGTTCACTCAGTTTTCCTATAATTCTTAAATTTTTTTTCTCTTTCTATAACTAGTAAGAATAATGTTTTTCTTTTGGGTTTGGAGGTTCTTGTTTGTTTGTTTTCAAAATAACAACAATATATACTTATATATGTAAGCAAAGAGGATAAAACATTGCAGATGCTAAAGATTTATCTTCCTTCTCCTGAAAACCATACACAGAAATTTTGTTAGATATATCATTGATATAAAAAAAAGAACTTGATAAAATGGATATGTGTGCTGGGACTGGGCTTCTCCATCTCGCCTCAACATGGATAAAAGATAAAGTGTCAGTATTTCATTTGATCAGTGGGCTCATTTGCAAAATAATACCCAATTTTTAAAAATGCTGCTGACCATAATGAGAATCTTCACATAGACAGAAAATCTACTGTGTGGGAAAACATCTTAAATATTCATTTAATCTCAGAGTTGTCTACTCTATGTACAAGTGAAGGACAGTGACAGAGCACTGAGAAGTGCCATCACTGACTTTACAAATGCTTCTGCTTGGTCACCTTCAGAAACATCGCTCTCTTTTAAAGGCTGGGCTTTACCTCATGGTTGAGAACTGCTTCACCTGTCTGAGCCCATACATTTGAACTGTACATTGTGACACGAGTCAATTTTGTGATAGTCAGCACACTAAAATAAGCGATCCCTTCTGACAAACAGCAGGATATTTTGGGCTGCTTTACAGCATTGTTACAGAAAGTATTACTGTTCCTTTTTTGTGTGTGGAAAAAGATAGACTTCTCTTTTAGCCTCTGTTAGGTACAGTGATTTTTAAGTTAGATGTGTAATTGGTGGTGGAGGGAAATGCCATGGGTGCCTGCTGCAAAGGAACAGTTTAAGCAGTTGACTTGCAGATTTGAGTAATTGTATTTGGCATGAATGGCTCCTGTCAGGAACCATATGACATGTAGCCTGTTACTACACAGACCAACCTGAATGAATGCAGAAGATGTGCCCCTTGATATTTCATCCTATTCTCTTTGTCCCACTTTCCTATCTTTTTTGATGAGTAGTAATTAACCAAAGCAATTAAGATGATCAGTCATGGAGATGCAGATGTTTCATTTGTGGAGCAGAGCTTTTTTAATGCTGTCTCAGTTATAGATATTTACTGTATTTTAATGTCTCATGATCTAAATCAGGGAGCAGGAAGCTGTTACACTAAACTCATACGCAGTATTTTCCTCTGGGAAAGAGTGACTTTTCTAATCCACACTCTGCCAGAGGCAGATTTAGTTCATTGATTCTCAACACACTGAGTAATTCTGACGGCTGAGTCTCTAGATGAGAGTGGAAAACTTTTTTTTTAGACCCATGAATTACTGCTGATTTCACATTTAGTGCATGATGTAAATTCATCCTGAATTATTTTCTGAGTGTGATGATCCTGCTCTGAACCAGATATACAGCAGTATAGTGTGTGCAGCTGTCACACGAGTATGGTCAATGTATCAAGTTCTGCTTTCAGTTCTACCATTGCAAATCAGAAGCAACCTCGCTGAATTCAGCAAAAATGCAAAGAAAATGTCAATGGGATTGGCCCTGAACTTGTCTTAATTAGATAAGAGTGGAGAGAAGTACAAGACAAGGAGGAAATTTTGGCAAGCGATACTGTTTGCCTTCGAAGTGCAGACTGTGACAGCTGTAGCAGTACAGGCTTGTTTCTTATCGTTTGGTGCAGACCACATCAGTATATTTTGAAAATAAGCTTAAATGCAAAAATAGCAATGGGAATGTACTGGCAGAGATACAGATCTGAGTTCTCACATTGCTTTTGATTAATTATTTAACTCTGTTAATTTAGGTCAACTCTTTCAAGCTTATACACTTTTGATCATTGCAGTCATACATTATTTTACTATCAGGATTTCAGTATGTTCCTTAAAAAGCATGAATATCCCAGCAAGTTCTAATGTATATGCAGACTCACACTTTATATAAACACATGAACCTATTTAACAAGGAGAATTGCCTTACAATAGTGAGGGGCTGTAAAAAATATGACATTCACTCTTTCCATACGTTTGTCTTTCACCAAATAACGTGCTGTCTGTTACCAAAGAAATGTGCCCAAAAGTTCACGAGGCTTCTGTCAATGCATTTTTGCACAGCAGGTTTGTGTAACTCAAACTGTGATCAGCACTGCAGGGGCCACCAAATTATCCTTCCTCCACAGAAGTACTAATGGGAAGGCTCTCAGCAATAATATGTCCATAATGGTGCTAATGCAGGAACTTGTGTCTCGTAAGACAGGGTTTGAAGTCAACGTAATTTTACCCCTCATTCCTGCCACTACTTGTTCAAATGTCACCTTCCATCTCCACTATTCAGATACATGGAAAACCAGACCATGTGCAAGGAGGACTCTTGCTCCTGTTGCTCTGTGGCTCCCATTCCCACAGTGCTGTCTTTTCTGAGAGATTTCTGGAGGCTTTCCAGATGACTTTGGGCCAGCCTGTGTTCCTCAGATTGTTGCCCCCTGCCAACTTCTACTGTGTGGATTCAAGTATATCTGGTTTTGCTTTTCTCACTTTTCAAATCTAAATGGCTCTTTTTCAAATCTAAATGGCTGCAAATTATTTCCCCCAACTTCCAGGATTCAAGACGTTATGCCTATTTCACCCTTCTTCACATTTCTGGATGCATTCTTAAATGTGTGTGCAGAACTGCTTATGGACAGGAAAGCAGAATCTGGCCCAGGGAAAACAGAATCAACTAATGTTGTTCATCTCCTTGAGGTTACTTAAAAATCACATGCTGTCCAAAACGTCCATGTAATAATTTCTACCCTTGACTCAAAGTCTATTATGAAAAGCTGCATATGAAAAATTAAATGCAATATAAAGCTTTGCAATTTATAATCGATCCTGGAGTGACCCAAGCTTGGCAACTGTGACCTGACCTGACTGAAACATTTGTTCAGGAGAGTTATTTCTTCTGCTGCTGCCTTACCACTATTTGCTTCCTGAAAAACATCCTCTGAAAGAAAGACAAACTACCAAGGGTCATTTAACATCCCACAGGAGGCAAACCACATGAAGTGCGGACTGCCCTGCTCCTTTCATGGGTTTATCATCTACAAAATACGTGTGCTATGATATAGCTGCTCTGAAATGCACACCAAGTCCTTATGAGAAAAAGAACAGTACCAAGGATTTCTGCAGCTTGTTTCTGCATGATAGATTTCTGCCTAACACAGTTTCTCAGAAACTGTCTGACTTTTGGGAAAGACACATCTAAAGTGATTAAGGCTGAAGACAAATTCACTGATTTTTAAGGAAATGAAACAAGATTGCTTGTTACAGCAAAAGCTATTTGAGCTAAAGAGAACTATTTCCTATGTATGCAAAATTATGTCTTAAGAGGTAGAGCTTCAGCCTTTAAGGATGAGAATATCTAGAATCCAATTAAATCTGAAATCATATATATCTATGTAGATATATATGTGTATGTGTGCATGTCTGTATATGTCCGATTCTAGATGCCTTAGAAAAGCCTCAGAGGATGGTAATTTTTGAAAAAGAGATAAAACATACTTAATTCTAGATCTTACCAACCAGTTCATAATGCTTCAATATTTCCACATTTTAAAAGACTTCCTTAAAAAAAGAGAGAAAAGCAAAAATGGAAAACATGAACAGGTTATTACTCTAGGAGGAAATTGTTTCTTTGGGATATGAAGTATATTATTTTCCCCATCTAGTCTCAGAGTTAGTTATGATGGCAGGAATCTTTTTGCCCTGAGATAGGAGGTTATAAAATTTATTGAGTGCAGAGTCATTGGGCTGGTAAACAAGATTAGCCAGCAGCCCCCAAACAGAGGCTGGTGTTCACATGAAGCATTCGTGAGCCTTTTTCATTCTCAGAGCAGTTTTTGGGCTTTCTCTGAAAATACTTTCTCTGAGTATTTTGTGAACCCTAAATTTGTATTCAAAAGTTCTTTGAGAGAAATCCTGTAGCAGGGCTGGGGTACCGAGAAATAACCACCACAGAGGTGGGGAAGTCTTTGTGGAGGGCACCAAAGAAGGGCACTGAAGCAGTCCAGGCTCAGGGACTGTGGTGTTGTTCCCCATTAGCTCCTCATGCGTCTTCTGCTGACTTTTATTCAGATATCAATATAGAATAATACAGGGAGTGATGTATTAACTATCTAACCAGCTTTCTACCAGAAAGATAAGAATTAGGAGTGGGTGTCAGTTTGTGGGTGCTAACAAGCTTCCCCTGCATTGCCCCGAGTATTAGAAAATTGTGTCAACTGGTCTGATGAGCTTTCCACAGTCATTCATCTTCCCTGAGAAATGAGAAGGCCTCACAAGTTCTTCTCACTTCTCATCCTAAGGGAGGGATCTAGGCTTACTGAGTGAGTGTTCTTGGAGTAGGACAAATGTGTGTCAATGCAAAACATGCAGTAAGGTAAAAGAAAGTACTGTAGATAAATTTTTTTCCCCAGGTATAGCAACAAATTTATATTTTAAAGTACCATTATTAAAAGTCTAAAAACTGGAGTACAGTCTATTTCCATGTAATACGAGAATTACAAGAAGTTCAGATATAATGTACATCTATTTCACAAACATGCTTCTTAACTTGCTGCCTTAACTTCTGTAGTTGCTGCCTGGGGAAGATGATAAGCCATATAAAATGTTCTGTATGTAGTAGCATCAATGTTGCAGCTATTTTCCCGCTGTTCCCTAGCTGTTTTTAAAATATCAATGGTCCTGCTTTTTCATGGAATAATATTAGTAAAGAGCCAGAAAGTAAAGGATTCAGTTCAATCAGTCAGATTTACAAAACTGGCATTGCCTCTTTATACTCTACAGATGTCTGTAGCCCCTTTATTTTTTGTTTGAGCAAAGCCAGTGTACAATCTGTAGAACTGAATCAAAACACACAGATTAAACACTAAATTTTGTTCTCAGGCTACGGACTGAGCTCAGGACTCATTACAGAAAGTCTTAAAGTACTTTAGTTTCTCAGAAAGCAGAAAAACAAGTTTAAGAAGGAGTTTGGAGTCTTGGCAGTCCCAGAAATGAGACTGCTGGCAGAATGAATAGTGGTCTGTTGTGGAGAGAGGTACAGTCATTCAGAAAGGCTGCAAGTTTCTGCACTCTGGGATAATTAAATAATTTGTTTTCCCAGCATTTATGTCTATCACTTTAAAACGAACAAAACTCATAGCAACATTTTCCAATAAAAATACTGGGTTTAGGTATCTCCTTCAAGTATCAACAAGGACTTTCAGTTGCTAAAGAAAATAGACCAGTACTTTAGGGGCTATATAAATAATTTGGTTTAAGGTGCAGTAACTGGACGGGTCCAAACCAAACAGGGGTCCATCTTGCCCCCATCCCCCCCGCCCCCCAAATTTTTTAGGCAAAACTTCCTTTGAGTTACAACAATAGAGTTCAGGCCCCAAAAGCACAGTACGACTGAGTAACATTTTTAATTATTTTAACTGTTTTTACAGATTCTCTGCAGCAACAGTCTGCTCGAATCAACAGACTACTGGCTGCAGAATCAGAGGACACCATGCCAAATTGGCTTTCTAGAAGACAAGTCGGAAAGCAACTGTGCCTCGGTAAGTACCACTGTCATCTCCTCTGGAGAAAAGTCCATTGAGGGTTATTTGGGTAGGGTATGGGGCTGACAACAGTACATGTTAAATTTAAAATGTCTGTGATTTCCAGCTTTCTTTTAAAAGCAAACATAAAAGCTAAAAATACATGAAGATTTCTATACTGAGCACATTAATAAAGATTACTGGCGAGTTTTCCCCACATTTGGCTTTCAGACTTTGTGGCCCTCTGTATTTTTTTATGTTCACAATCTGCAACTGATGAGAGAAAAATAAGCCAAAGAGAAAATTATTCCAAACCATAACTTGTTAAGTGGCAGCTTGGAAAGAGCAGATGTTTAAAAGGCTGTTCAGTGTTCCTGAAGGCACAGAGACACAATTAAAGAGAAAACTCTTCCTATATTAGATGAGGAGTAGCTACTAAAGAACTCAAACAGAACTATTTAATATTTGAAATTAAATTTAAAGCCCATTATTATGTGTTATAATGCAGTTAAGAACAGCTTTTAGTTACCAATGTGCATGAAGAAGTAGGAGTTATGTTGCTTTACAAGTATCTACATAAAACTGTATGGAAATACATTGCTATGTTTTTAATACTTTTTCAGTTGATGAAAGACTCAGGAGAGCAGGTCCTTTCTCAGAATCCTATTTGAATGCTACTCCCTGGTCTCAGGGAGCAAAGAAGGGCTTTAGAAAAGATCAGCCTTGTCTCAGGTAAAAGGTTTCCAGCACTGCTTGTGCTGCATGCAACCTGAAGACCAGCTGAGGGCTCTCATGGAGTCTGCTGGGATTCCCTCAAGGACAGGGACATTTCAGCTCTAGCTGGTGAACCCAGACACCTGCTACCAAGAAACTGCATCTCCATCCCATGGTGGCAATGACTGCAGGCTTTGTATCCTGCCTGGGGGTGATGCAGCTGCTTGAGAGCAGCAGGAGTGACACAACACTGCAATTGCAGCAGTTGAAAGGGAAGAACATGGGCAAAGGTTGTAGGGCTCAATTCACTGTCATACTGAACACCGAACTGTCAACTTCCACATGACAGAGTGAGCAAAATACGCAACATAATCCTCGTATGCTCAGTTAGCAGCCATTCAAGGCATAAGGCAAGAGACTGAACCGACTCCTGTGCCTGTCTGGGATGATGCTGAGTGAAACAAGGAAGGGAATGTTAAGGAGCAGTGTTTAGTTGTACTGATTTCCTAGACTCCTACAACTAGGGAGACAGTAATTTCCTCTTCTTTGACCATTCTGCATTGTTCTTCCAAGCAAAAGGGTCTCAAGCATTGTGAAGTGCAAACACTGTTCAGTTACAGCTGAGATGTTGTCACTTGAACAGTATCCTGAATACATTCTTAACCAAAACAGTTCATCAGGCAGATAATTGGTGGTATCCTTGTTTAATATAGGAAGGGATTGCTTTTAGTGCAAAACATATTGACTACAGTCACTTAATTTTACTCTTTAGCATTTAACATCCTAAATAAAGATCTTATTTTCTCATAGGATATTATTATTATTAGAAATAATAATATAAAAAGTAATTATTACTTGCTTTTTGACCTGTGGAGCTTTGACTTTATTCTTAATTTTTCATAGAATGTTAGAGGAAATTAGATCTATCTCTGATATGATAGAGCTATCAAGAAAAGATAGCTTGTTATAGAAAGACTATATTATATATTATATAGAAAGGCTGTGGCATTGCTGCCCTCCTTATTTCAGGTGATGTTGCTGTCTGATTTTGCTGGGCTGTCTGCTCAAAAGAGTTAAATTACCTCAAAGAACTTTTTCTTCTACACCAATAGTAGAAGCAGTTGTTTCCTCTTCAGAGAGGATTTGACTAATTGCTAAACATTTCATTAAACTTACTTCAAGTAGCAATGGTCCTGTTTAGCAGCAGTTTACCTCTCTAGATTACAATGCATAGCTTCATGCTAATATAATTAGGGAGTATAAATTTTAAAAGTAGTTTAATTATGAAAGTCTTGTTTTGTTTGTTTCTACTGACTGAGAACTTAATCAAAATCCACCTAATAGAATAAAACATGTGGATTCATGAGACATAATCACTCATAAGCTCCACATAGTGATTCATAAGTGTAATTACAATATGTGTAATGTGACATTACCCCAAGGAGAGACCTCATAAAATGAATGTAGTTTCACATAAAAATATATGCCTTTGTTTACTCCACTATTGCCATCTATCTTTCTCTGGACCTACAACAAATGTTTCCTGCTTTGGACGTGCTTTTAAACAGACCTTATCTAAAAGAAAAAACTGATAGATACTTCGTCCCTACTTTCCTTCCAAAGATCTTGATTATTTAATTATTAGTGTTGAATATTTGTGGATGGCTAATGTTAGTACAAGTTAAAAAATCTTCCTTGCTTGGATGATTTGTAGTTTGTCCAAACATCGCACTCTCAACATGCAAACTCTTAATCTTGTGCACAGAAATGTCATTTGTGACTTTATTTTAGCAGTTCCTTAGATTTAACATTTTTCTTTGCAGTGCCACACTGCTAAAGATGTATCTTAATTATCTTTTAGGAATTCTTAATAAAAATAGGTTTTTAGGGAAATAAAAGTAGGATAGAGAACAAACCAAAAAGGTGGTGGTATAGTCCTGCAAGATATTTGGTATTCATTTGCATCAAGATGCTTAAATTATAGCAGTGAATTTTCCAGAAATTCTCTGGACCTTCATGCTTCAGACCAACAACAGATAGAAAAGTCATTAGAAATCCTATTCACATTAAAAAACCCCAAACGTTTTTCTCAAAATGGACACACAGACTCCATTATCTCCCCACAAAATTCAACGACATGCCCCATTGCTCTTTGCATGATCATCTTGTCCTGCCTGGGTACAAGCTGGGAGAGTGGCATTGCCACTGGCCACAGCCTAATGAGGAATTGCACTGGAGAACCCCTGATCTAGGAAAGCAGAGCCTTCCCTTCCCAAGCACTGTGCCTTGTGTGAGGGGCAGTGGATTTCCAGACTGACAGAAATGCTGCAAACTTCTTGTCAAGTACCCTGAAGAAGCAGAAACATGAACTTTACACCATGAAATGGCAGCGATAGATAAGGCAGGCAGAAAATATCTGCCTTTCAAGTAAAACAAAGCAATAAAAACCAGTGCTTATTTCTTACTCTAGCATAACAAGATAGCACTTTTTAAAGAATCAGGATGTGACAGCTCATTCTAAAATTATTTTGTATCTCCTTAAAGCTGAAGAAAAATCTGGCTTTGCAGGCAGATGGATGAGAGAACAATTTCAATGAAGCGTAAAAAGATTTTCAAACGTTGTTGAAATAGTCCAGCAACTTTTCCATTTGCAAGCAGTCCTACTCTGAAACTATCCAGATGCTCACACTAGAGTGCTCCACACATGAGTGCATGTCAGGAGGGTGTGTGCACAGACATATAGACATACATGTATCGGTCAGATCCAGCCCAAGGGAGCAACAGGAATGCATGGCCAGAGGAGAGGGAAAGGAGAGGGACAGCAGCCCAAACTTTGGTCAGATTCAGTCGTGGTAAAACACCCTCTCATGTAATTGTTGGCTGCTTTTCTGTGACCATTTGCAGTTTTTCTAGAAGTGCTCTGATGAGTTTTGTGGTAGCACAAAGGAGAGCAGAGGATGACATGAGTGGGGACTTGGGGACAGTGAAGACAATAACAGCCACTGAGTGGGCTTATGTCAAATGGAAAAACCCTGATCCATCGGCAGCACAGGCAAGGAAGAATTGCGGTTTTGGGTTATAATCTGGTTAGCTGGGTGCAGGAGAACTTACCCAGTCTAGGAGAGAGCCGTTAGCTTCCCAAGGAAGGGAAGTGATACTTATATTAGTGAGGAGACAAGACTGTTGCCTTGGTGAGAAATAAAACCAATTGTTAACAAAGCAAACAGGTGATGTGACTATGGATCATGTTGCCTATGACCTCTCTGTTTACTGAGATAGTGAATAATGCCATTTGCCATCATAGCTGCTGGATTTTCAGAACTGGCTGCTTCTCTTCCTTCTGCATGGCTTTACTGTCCTAAGCAGGTCCTTAAGCATTATCACTTTCATTGCAGTTTAGCCATCAAGCTTGTAAACAGGTTCAGGAGAAGGTTAAAGATGCCATTATGCACTAATTTGAGCTGGTCAAATCAGGGCTTCTGGGGTCTCACCTCCTCCTCCAGCCCCTACTTCATCTCTTTTACTGCCCTGGCATTTGTACAAACACACATTAAGTCATCTCAGAGAGAAAAGTAACTATGAAATTAAGAAATTATTTTTTCTGGCCAGTTCTTCCTTGAATCATTTCACCATATTGTCAGATAAATTGCCAGTGCTCACTCAAGGGATGGAACAAAAACATCCAGGAAACAGCTCCCACAAATTAATTCAAACTGAATAATAACATATGCAGAGAGGAAAAATCCTTGGCAAGGTGTGTTTTGAGGAAAAAAGGAGAGTACCTTTCACTTGAATTAAAGTAGAATACAAGTGGTTTTCATTCATTTCTTCATCCACATATTTTTAAAGATTTGACACAATGTATCTTTAGATATTTAGGTACAAATACACAGGTTCATATTTTACATGACTCTGATACTAGAATAACTTCCAGGTAACTTGCTAATAGTGCAGACAGTGGGTCAGGGTGTTGATATCTAAGCACCAGAATATTTTGCATCCCGTAGTCACTGCCCCTATATCCAGTATGGTCTTCAGAGTGTCCCAGGAATGAGAGCATGCCCTCACTGGAGGATGAAGACCTAGTCTTGTAGGAGTTCAGAAAGAATGTTTCTTCCCAGGATTGGCAGAAGTCAACAAGGCTCCTTTATACAGCCCAGTATGAAAGTGCAATCTTGAATCCCAAAGGAGAAGGTCTTTGTTGGCTTTTTTTAAAAGTAAAACTGTATGTGTGTTCCTAAATAATGGCCACGCATAGCTGAAACAGTTGCTTTGTTTTATTGTGCTTGAATGAAGTTTGACATTTCCTAATAAGCATAGCAAAGCCCTATTTTTCTGCCTAGAACTGACAGCCCTACATACTAAGACATTTTCCCTCCCTCATGAGATTGCATGCACACCCTCAGCACCATGTCATAAAGGCAGGGAATTACAAGGGTTTATTTTACCTTTCACTCCATAATAATTACTCAACCGTGTTCAGGAACAGCATTGTCTCTGTCAGAAATCAAAATCCATCCGTTGCTTTCCAGATCTAAACCATAATTACAAGAGATATTTTTAGTTTTAAGTCCCATCTTCCTATTCAGCTTGACGATACCTTAATTACATCCTGACAAGGTGCAGAAATCAAGAGCTGCAGACTAAATTGTGGCATGGAGTTGTAGTCCTTTCTCAGGTATGTGTGGGTGTTTGTGCTGCTGGGCTAAGGAATTGTACCTTCCCAAGAGCCCCCTTCTCACTTGCAAAGAGAATTAAGAAGCCATCCACCAATTGCTCCCTGCCTTATGGAGGCCAGTGCAGGCAGACCCAGCACTGGTTTAAAAGATCCCTGAAAGCATTACTTGTATCATATGTAAAATATGTTTCACTTTTTACTCTGAAAAACATATCTTCATATATGAGCTAATGTTAAGACAGAATTTAAATACGCCCTTCAAGGGTTGCATTTCCACATTTTTGGTACCACACATGTATGTCATACAGCAGCCAAAAGCTACCTTAGGAATTTCAGAGTGAAATTTCAGAGTGAATTTTCTTCTCTTTCCTGTCACTTCAGACTTGGGCACTCTTTAATCTTCTGTCTAGATCTGCCATCTTCTCTCCTGTCCCTCCATGATAGCCTCACACTGCAGTGGATTTCTATCTGTGTTTAGGAGAAGGGGATGCTCAGCCTTACTCTGACAAAGCTATAAATAAACAGTGGGAGGATCAAGCCTGGCATTGCAGCTGGATCCTCTTCAGCCTTTCACTCTGGCATATTTTCAGTGTCCCCACGGCCTGCTTTATCAAGGAATGGGATTCTTGTGCTACCTCCAGAGTGGACATCTGTGACTGCATGTTGCTGTTATAACCACAGGCTCCCTCTAAAATGAATTGCAGCCTGAGGCTTAGAGAAATTTGTTAAATGTTAAGTATACAGGGCGCTGGAGAAAGTAGATGGTGCGTGTGGCATAAATATTTATTGAAATATTTTCTCTAAGTCTTAAGTGGCAATTAATTACATCAAACCCAAAGGAATAAGCTTTAATGGGAAGAAAATATTCACAGCTGGTTTTGAAGCAATGGATTATGAAGAGATAACTTGGGAAGATTCATTAATGCAGTCCAGCCATTAAAATAGGGATAGTCTCTAAAATATCAAGACCCATAAATCCACCAAGTCATTTGAGATAAGCACCTTCTGAAGAGTAATTTGGACTAAATTTCAGACAGATTACTGCTGAAAATGCTGGAGGGAGAGCAGTATAACACATCCTTCTGACAACATACAAGGTATACCTAAAAAAGAACTGGGGCTGGGCTGGGAAGACACAGGAAAGTCACGTCAGGACCTTATTTAGGTGAACATGAGTGACTCAGAAGATATACTGAGTCGTCTGCTTTTGGAAACACTCCATTAGGGCCTGCAAGGAGAGTGGTTGGAAACTTCATCTCATGTTAGATAGCAATTGTGCAGCTCGTGGGTGAGATTTTTACATAGAATCTGAAAGAAGTAACGTGTTTTATGGCCATCCTAATGAAAATACAGGGCAAGAATAGGAAAATTACTTTGTCCACTCACCTCTAGAGTGAGAAATTATCACTCTCGAATCATGCAAAGGACTGTACAAGAGAAGGAAGGCTTGGACTTGATTTCAAGTTGATGTTTCCCCAACCTGCTTTGCATCCTGTTGTAATTTTGGTCGGAGAAACTGTCAGTAGAGTGGCATTGCTCCTACTTTCACAAGAATAGATTTTTGGATGCCTTGCAGTAGTCTAATCTCACAGCATTAAGGCCTTTTCCCCTCTTGTAGTGCCCCCACCAGTGAGCTCACTGGGGTGCACAAGAAGCTGGGACAGCAGACCCCAGCTGACCCAAGGGATATTCCATAGCACTTAACATCATGCTTAGCATATAAAGCAGGAGGGGAGAAGGAGGAAAGAGGGTACAGAAATTCTCCCACCTGTGTAATACTGCTGCCTCATACTTCCATTCATGTAAATCCTTTTTCAAGCAGCCACAGGGCATATCTAGTACTTCCAAACCAATATTTTAATTTCTACATTTCACAGCTGGTTCCTCTGCCAGAATTATTTTGGCAAGCATGGAAATTAATGTGAGACAAGCACTGCATCCAAATGCTAATGGATAATTAGCTCTGTCTTCCAGAAGCTTTTTTTTTTTCATTCTGAGTCACTATCAGGCTATTTTAAACACCTCATATAAGATATATTCCAACTCAAGATCCTCTGTAACTGTTTAAATATAAAAGATCGAATTCTACTGTGTATGGAGGAGAGAGCTGCATCCCTTACACCTATCCACTAAAAATTTGCACTGTGCATATTAGTTATAACTTCAAATGACTCCAAAAAGAAGTGATGAGAGTCAGTGTCAGTGAAAATAAGTCACCAAAGTTTAGTCACTGGGGGAAAGGAAATTGTAATCTAAAAACAAATATCTGCAACAGAAAAGCAACAGCTGGTAATTTTCAGTTTCCTTATTTCTTATAATATTGCAGATCTCTACAAAAAGGAAATGTCAGTCCATATAACACATCCTTATTGAGTAGGCTTTTATCTCTCTGCTCAGGAAGGGAAGCACTGGGAAATTACCCGGTTACTTTCTTCCATCCTGAGATAGCACACTAATCCAATAGCAAAGAAAGAAGCCTGCTTCCCAAAACTTCTCAGAGGTGGAACAATAGGAGGCTAAATAGTAATAATGATTTAAAAAAAAAAAAAGGTGGTAGGACACTAAAGAATATTGCCTGAAACCCACAAATTGCAGAGAGCAGTTTGTGAACAGTTGGGATCTTTCTCTCCCAGAAACCATAGGAATTGTGTCTTTTCCTTTCCATGCTTTATAATGAAGGTGTCACAAGCCTCACTGCTCTGCATGAAGGCTTTTTAAAGCAGCACACTAAAAAACCAGAGGGAAGCTGAATGAAGATGACACATTAGCCACGTGCATACAACTCCTGCTTCAGATAATCCTTGTTTCCTCTTCATTAGTGTGTGTGACTGCACAGTTATATCTTTAAATAGCTGAGAGATTTGTGAGTGGGCCTGAGTGAGTGCAGAAACTGTCTGCCCCAGGCAGCTTGTCTAATTGCCTCTGCTCCAATTCAGGCTGCTGCTGCTGTGGCAGCAGAGCTCCTGGTAAGTAAAATGAGCACTTGTTTGTTACACAGATGAACACAGAAGTCCCATGACAGTGGGAGAACAAGAACACACCAGGGCTGAATGTTCTTCTGCTTAGCTTTGTGCTCTTAGCATGGGCTCGTAACTTCCTCTGTAAGGTGCACCCACCTGCAGTTTAGTGTTTTGCCAGAGGTGTTTTCTCCTCCAGAACTCAGGACCTTGTATAGACAACAGGTATGGTCACATGCCCTTTGAACTGCAATGTCCACTGCAACTGCCCAGACAACGTGCACCCTGCCCCTGCTTTTGTTTTACTATTTCATGCCAGATTCTGGAACTCAGTAAATCAGACCTCAACTGGGACAAGACCTAAATCTGTCAAAAACTACAGGTAGTTAGGCAAAACATTGTCCCAAATTAGCTGTAGGTTTGTGTGAACAAAAAATAGTTTGACAAATTAGCTGAATGAGATTTAAATTAGTTTAAGTGTTTCTTAAAGAATCAAGAGAATACCTAGGATTACAGCTTCAGTAAAGATGCATAATTAGAGTTTCTGGTTGCCTGTTTACCAACAGAAATAATTTCAGGCTCAAGGGAAAGCGGAAATTCAAGTTGAGGGGAGTGCAAATCGAGAAGTGGAGAAAAAGGAAATTTCAAAGTTCATTTAAGGCTTTCTTTCTAATTATGCAGTGGCATTTAGGGTTTTGAGAGCATATATTTAAGATGTCAAATTAACTGACTTGAAGAATCTTTTTAATGTTACTGAACAACACATTCTGTAAGCATGGTAGGCATGATGATTCATGATTTTATTTTCAAAGATTTGTGAGATCTGAAATGGTGGCATCGTAGAAGACACTTTTTTTAATGGATGCTAACACAAAGCAGTCCTCTAAAAATAGGCAGAGAGAAAGAGAGGACAAAACCAAAGTGATCCACTATTTATGCAAAAGCAGATGGATCTGCGGGGACCGTCCTTTCAGGGACGCATTTGGCAGCAGAGCCTCCCCCAGTGGCTCTGAGAGGCTTAAATAGAAAGACAGAGGAATCCACTGTCTCGACAAAACCACATCAAACAACTTCCTACAGCAGCAGACTCCACCAGTGGAAGTTGAGTGTTGGGCTTCAGCTTTTTTCAAGGCAAATTTTAAGCCTTGATGGTCTGTGGGAGGCAGGTGAGAAGAACAAAGAAGGCTAGAAGGCTGGAGGGTGGGTAGCTTTGATAAGGAGACAGACTGTGCTGCCACCAGTGCTGACAGTGGAAGAAGGAAGAACTGGTGCTTCTGCCCCACCAGTGTTCTTGTGACTCCTCTGCAGTTTGCAGATCTGGTGTTTGATGTGCTTGACGTGCTGCAGAAAGCTCCCGTTTTGAGTACTAGAGATTAGATTTTCATTTCCAGTCAAGGCATAGCTTATGAGTGCACATGGTCAAGGTCTCCATGTGACAGTCTGTAGTTACTCTTGACGTTGCTGGATGACGTTTATCTAACCTGACAATAGGACAGAGGCTGCAGAGATAGAGTTCCTACAGGTTTCATGAACAGAGATGAAACTGGGAAATTTTAAGTGCGCCAGCAGTGTGCGAACTCAAACCTTCCTTACAAAACAGAGAAACCAGACAGAGCCATACTTTCATGAACTGTCTACTGAGAAGGAAGCGGCAGCCAAAGCTAACACCTCAACATGCTGAAAAATTAACCATAAGATATTAATACACAGGTAAGCAGGCTTTTCTAATCCCGACACTCACATGGCCAGTCAGAAAACCAGCTGTCTTCCAGACCAGTTCATAAGCAGAAGAACCTGTGCTATTTCGTCTTTTCCAAGTAATCTTGCTGCTTCAGAGCTCTACCTATTTATAACCTGTCTAACAGCTGGGGCAGAGCTGCCCTGCAATTTGTAGAGCATGCATGAGCAGACATGCTATACAAGCCTCCTTCAGCAGAAACAGAGGTCAGTCCCAAAAGGTTTAGTTTAAAATTACTGAAGCCATCATTGGCAGCCATATGTTGTTATCTTTATTACAGAACTTTAGTCAGAAATGATGAGAAGAGAGACTGGTGAGCCACAGCATGAACAAAGCGCTCAGTGAGCAACTGAGCTGGTGTAGCTGGGCAATAGCCTTCTGTTTGAAGCCTGCTCTTACAGGGGTCATACAGAGCAGAGGGCACCGCTGCTGGCCTGGGATAACCCACAGCTCTGACAAGCCTGGCACTGCCCTTTCTGGAGTTGTGCTTCCAGGTTACTGGTTTCCTACTGTCTCTTACCTTCATTGGCTTTTGAGTAGCTGAACTAATGCAGGTTTGTAGATTTAATGCTGTGTTTAGAGACTATGAATTGCTGAATTTAGGGGCCCTGCTGTGTGTTTTGAACTCAATGTTTAGAAGAGGGTTTGTTCTGAATTGCAGTTGAAACCACGAGCTGGTTGGTTCTAAGAGTTTGTTTTATGTGGAAAAAATCTCTAAAGAACAAACTCGTTCAATCACAGAACAAGTGGATTTATTTATTTGTACCTTAAGTTTATATAGGTATTTCTGCAGGGTGACTAGCAGACATTGACAGTAAAGTGCATGGAGCTAAGAACACTGTCACCAAACTGTATCCTTCACAAAGCTGTAATTTCTGTTGCTTATACCAGTGGTTAGCTGGAGCTGGATCTTTTGTGTGCTCAATGCAAATACTGCGAAGAGAAGGATGAAATGTTCCTTTTCAAGGGGAGAAAACATAATGGTCTTGGTTTAAAAATTTAATTTTATGACCCAGGCAGCAAGAAGAAGCACAGGGGACAGAATGGGCCTGGTAAGTAGAAGGAAGAGTTGAGGAAATTATCCAGATAAGTTAAATTTTACAATCCAGATATTCATGATTGATGTTTATATTGATGCATATTTTTCATACAAATGAGCTCAGTCAAGCCCATTTTCAGACCCACTTTCCTTCCTTAGTTCTCAGCCCATTCTCTCAAAAGCAGAGAATTTACAGAACGATGTGCTTTTACTATGGAAGGCTGTCACTAACCAGAGGAGAAAAGGGGCCTGTTTTTATCTAGAGACAATGGTTTATGATCCACTGGATCCAGTCCTGAAATGCTTTCAACAGAAAGCTTTGAGTAGAGATTTATTAGGAGAGGCTTCAGGAGGTGTGACAACCAAGGAGCTGCTGCTTTTTCCTGCTGCCCTGCAAAATGTCACCTCCCCATTCCTTCTTTCGCCACTGTAGTTCAGAACAAAGCCACCTAAGCCCAGGGGACAGCAAGACACAGCAGACCTGCCCCTCTGTGTGAAAACCAGTACAAAAATGAGAGACCTGATCTGAACTATTATGTACACTGATATAGAAAGAAACTAGCTTAGTTATAAAAAACAACCCAACCCCTCCAACCTCCCCCCCAAACTTCCACACACACACACACACTGTTCTGGATATTGCTGTTTTAGCTTCTGACCAAACAGCTGATATCAAATTGTATAATGCATAATTTACTCTTTTTATCCAGCTGATAGATACATTTATGCTTTGGTAATACCTGCTCATTCAGACACCACAGCGACCCGGAGCAGCTGCAACTTGAGTCCGATCATTCTCTCATGGTCACTGCTATGGAATATTTTCACTTGACATCTTTGTTTAGCAAAATCATTTGCATTTTTTTAATTAGGCTTAGCAGCATTTACTTCCTCATCTTTCTCAAGTACTGAAAAATCCTGTAGAGCACCACAGAACAGTTTGACGTGTATAGATAAGCAGAATGGATTTAAGGACTTAAAACGCTTTAATCTTGTTTTTTGCTTCTACATGACATACAAATGTCTTTGAGAAAAATAATTGATTTTTATAGTAGTTTAGAGCAATGCTGCACCAAATTAAACTATGTAGGTGTGTTAAAAAACCCCAGTAAGCAAATACTCAACTGTCCCAGAAATCTGAGCATTCACTTAGTAATGCACCATCAATGTTCTGTTCTCCGTAAATCAAACATCGTAATAATTTTCTGCTTCAGTTGCTTATAGGATTAAAAAATTCATCTGTCTGGCTTTGTAGACTACAGGCAGTTACATTTCTTGGCTTACCAAGACTAGCCTGGGAAGAGACTGCCAAGGCAATCGGAATTTGGGGCTGCAGGGAGTCAGTCTTTCACCTTCATTTCATTGTTAAATAGCTTGGTTTTCCAAACCATTAAATGTTTTGCGTTCTTTGGTGAAGTTATTTGGTGAGCGTGGAAAAATTCATGGCATTTTGGCAATTGGAAGTTTCAACAACTTCAATGAAACCCTTTCCCTGGAAGTGTCGAAAATTTGAAAGTACTATTTTATAGAGTTTTATCTTTGTCTTTCTGGAGCAGCCTGGTCACTGACACATTGTTCCAGACTGTGCTGATATTGGGTAAGTGGCATGAGCCTGCCCTGCCGAGCAGGAGATCAGAGGATGCAGGAAAAGGATAAGGTGCAGGATTGGCTTCTGAGCAACCCACAAACTGATTTCAAATTATCTGCACTTATTATTTCGCTCAGGATCAAATCCTCCTTTAAAACATCATCTCCTGCAATGGTCTGACGGAACCATAATTTTTCCATACCAACACTCTTCAACTGCAGGAAATGGAAAAAGTCAAGATTAACTTGAACGAAGATAAATGATGGTATCAATTATGGTTTATTAGTTTATATTTATCATTGTTTTATTTGGACTGGCTCAAAATCAGATTCCTCAGCTTTGTTAACTGTCACAGTTATATTATCTAGTTCTCTGAGATTCTACTTGACATTTAAATGGGTACAGAAAGAAAATAAATAAGCATAATAAGGCCTCTCAAAAAAAAAGTAATTTAAGAAGATTAATGCAGACACATAAGGTTTTAGAGAAATGTACATTAACTCTGTAGTCTTGCACAAACAGTAATCACTTCTATTCATTCTGCACTAAGAACTCCTTTTTATGCCAATCTATAAATTAAAATGGTGACAGAGAGAAAATGAACTTTCTAATAGTAATGAGAGACAAGGAAAGGGGAGAAATATTAAGCTGGATATTGCTTTTGGCCTTGATGGTTGCAAAGTCTTTTCTGTGAAGGAAGTTTTAAACTCTGCATATGCATATTCATTGGGGCAGTCACAGAGTCATTGATAACAAGATTCCCATCAAATGCAGTGGATTTTCCCAGGATCCCAAATTTCTGAAGATGCATCATGGGGAGACTTCTACTCTCCAAAGCCTGAGTCACAGTGGAAACATGACAGCAGCTTTTCAGCACATGAATCAGAATTATATTGTGAAAATTATACTGGAAATTGCAACCATAGTGGCCTCAAGTGTCAGGTATTTAGTAAGTGTGGTGAAATGAGCAAAGCCACAAGCTTCCAAAAACAGCATGAAATCAGCCTCCTTTCACACTACTCCTACCAAATCTAGATGCTAAACACATTCCTAGGATCTCCAAAATTATTAGAGGGTTTGTTTCATTATTAGCTAATGGGTAATCTTATGTGACATTTTGGAACGTTTATTTAGAAATCATCATTTCGTAGCTATTTTTTTTTTCAAAAAAAAAAGAAATAAAGGAAAAGGAAAAGATACTTGAAACTCTATTGCAATTTGTCATCAAGATTTAAGGAACTGCAAGTTTAAAGAACAGAGTGGTCAATGATTAGGGGTCCTTACAGACAGGAGACATATATATATATATATATACACACACACATACATATATTGTATATTACAGAAAGTCAAGAGTTTTTATTTAGCCATCACATTAGCATAAATAAGTCAAATGAAAATAAATGCAAGGCTTGGCTTGGGAGCCTTGCAGATCAGCATTTTGCTACCCATCAAAACAAATGCATTTGTCCTACAGACTGGTTGCCTTGCTAGAAGCTGCTGGAAAAGGCATTTTATGCCATCCTCATATAAGTCAAAAATATGTGAGTGTTTTTGGTCATTTTCAAAGAGACAAAACTCCCAGAAAATATCTGGACAAAATCTGGTGCATTGCCACCCCTTGGTTATTTTCTGTGGGTCACAGTTTGCTTTGGCTCAGAAACATGGAATAAAACTCTTTTTCCTCAGGCTTTTGCTGATTTCAGCCCCTCAGGGAGCCTGTCACATTCTGTGACATAGTGACCATTCCAGTGAGTGATGCCTTGGAGCAGCTCTGTACTGTTACTGTGCTGGGGGGAAATTATGGGGATCTAAACTATCTTTCTACAGCCAGGACACTCAGACTTAGGTCTAATAAAATTTTAGAGCAACTGTGTTGTTTTCCTACTTTTGTAGAGATGACATTAGGATCAGAATAGGCTCCAAAACTGCCATCCTATCACAGTTACTGCTAGGAGCAGAAATTATTGAGGTCAGAGATTCCACTAAGTCCTTCAAACAACTATCTTAGCAATCACAGGTGATGTAAAATTTGATCACCCTCATCACAAACACTGTCTTCACAGTCCTACATTTAATCCAGGACTTCAAAGTAGGACTTCAAAGTCCTACGTTTTAATAAAACGATAAAGTATTTAGAATAATAATGTACATGAAACAATACACACCCTGAGAACAAACAATACCTGCCCAAATTTTGAAGAGGAAACAACACAGAAGTAAAATGCCAAGCCTTTCCTTCAAAGAATAATGCTAAATAATCAGAACATCACTGCATTAATGTAAGATGCATGTCACTCACCCTGGGCACAAGGAGCAGGGCAAGATGCAAACAAAGCACAGTCAGATGTATGTTAATTTAAGTCATATTGGGAAAGCTTCATCCCTGTGTCACCCAAACCAGGACAGAGAGGACACAGCCAGCTGCCTTCTGCTCCTGCCACTGACTCTGGTCAGCAACAGTTGAGAACATTTAAAGGGAACAAAATAACTACTGAGTGCATCAGGGAAGGCTTAAAGTGTGAGGAACAGCACAGTTTGAACTTGCCTTTCCTGCTGTGGAGACACAGTCACTGCTGCAGTTCTCTGCCCTTGAGGTCTGCACTCCTTTCAGTGCTTTGGCTGGTTTTGGATATAAAACTACCTTCAGTCCTGGGCTCAGCAGTCCCTCACCTTCCTGTGTCACAGAGTTGTATCCTGCACGGCCTCAGGCTTAGGCATTGAAAAACAGTTTTGACTTGTCACCCAGAACTGCCTCTGCTCAGAATTACTTTCTCCTGAGATCTCTCCTGGGGCTAATTACCTTTTTTACTTCTCTTTGTAGGAAATTAAACATGAGTTTTATGGGCAGATTACAGTGTAGTCCAAACCAGTCTTTTCCTCTCTCTCCTTGACTGTCTGAATCGGCACCTGGCATGTCTAAGTTGACATGGGCATGTGACAGGAGGGGATGGAAGAAGCAAAACAGCACAGACCTGGGACAAAAAGACTCTATAAACTAAGTTTCCAGACAGCATTTCCATCCTGAGATACCAACCAGGGCAGCACAGAACATGGAGAGTTCTATACAATTCCCCTGCACATCCAAACATATACAGAAGTTTAGCCTGTGCTGAGGTGTATGGCACCAAAGTGCACCTGCTGGTGACACTAGAGCAGAGCTGAGGATGGATACACTGGTGCAGTGACAAGGATGGGGTGGTTTGTGTCACCTGGGTACAGCCCCGCCACCATTTTGATACTGTCTTTAACTGTGTGGTTGTAATCCATCACCTCGTGGATTAGAAACAAAGAAACCAGGTTTAAGAGTACCCTTTAGGCTACCAAGTCATGGGCTCAGATGTTAGAAAATAGCAGAGACAGAGTGCTCTGATTCTTCCTGATTTTTTTTGCAGGCTTCCTGTTCACTGTTCCTACGTTGCATAAATGTGGGCATGTGAGGTAAAATTAAGGTTGCACAAGCCATCTGTATGTAGTTCTAATTTTTGAGTCTTGTCTCCTCAGTTTAAATTCCTTTCTTTTAAAATAGATATTGAAATTTTGGGGGAAGGGTGGTGTATATAATATAGATGTATTTGATTTTATGGGGGGAAAAAGGCCCACCTCCTGCAGCACTTTAAAAGCAGGTCTTGACCATAGCCCTTCAGAGCACAGAACACAGGACTGTGACTCTCACTTCTCTACCCTGAGTAACTCTATCAGTAAGGTGAAGGGATCGCTGTTATCCCAGTGAGAGGGAGGAACAAGTGCATTTCCAGTTCAACCTCCTCCCTAAGAGGAAGCTGGAGGAACTCAGACTTCACAGGAGAAAAGGGACTGAGCATCTCAGAGCTGTTCCTGTTCTCAAAAGCTGCTGGGGCAGGGTGAGCCCAGCCTTCAGACATCTCTGCTGAGTTAGTATTTTGACACAGAAGAGGACCAAAAAACAGACATATTTTCTTCTTAATTAAAGAAAATAGTAGTTTGATAAAAAAAACCCACAAGCTAGGGCTCACTTTAATTTCACCAAAAGCTATAAGATATTTCATGGGAGGGACAAAGGAAAAGCCTTTCTCTACTGTCAGGAATCCATGCAGACAACAGAGAGAGGCATCAGCACTTCCTAAAACAAACAGAAGGAAGGAGTTTGGTAATCTCTTATCCAGAGGCAATAGTACAGAGCTGAAACAGACTTCACCCTAGGAGACACTTTGGAAAAATATACACTTTTTAAAAAATCACTGTTGTTGGCATTATGTCTCTGAGACTGTTTCTTACCATCACTGTGCTCTTTTATCTAGGGAATAATAAAATGCCAGTAATACCAACCTTGCTTAATAAAAGCTGAAGTGAAACCCATAAAGAAAATATAGACAATCATATATTTCTTTGATTGTCATTCAGCTGTTTGGCACTATCAGTATTCTGAAAAAAAAGAAAATTGCTTTTCCTCAGTGAGAGCACTGCTAGCTTTTAGCAAGTAAACTGTACTGTGTGTAGATACATTATATCCCTAAATGCTTCATTACAAAAATTCTTAATAAATAGCTCTTTTAAGAAGTGAGGTGTCTGCATAGTTTCTGCACCAACTCAAGAGTAGATTTCAGGACTTGAAACTGACCTAGAGATTTTACTAATACATCTCTTTCCGGTCATAGAAATTATCATCAAAATAGGGAAGAAAAAAAATAAATGAAGTTTCTCTATTTGCTTCTTATATGATCCTGGAAAGTAAAGATTTCAAGATGAAAGCTCAACAAATTAGGGATGGCAATTTGTCTGGTGCTGTCTTAGTAGAAATGCTTGGAAAATTGGAGGAGGAGGCTTGGGGGTCAGAGCCCAATTTGTGCTATTCATGTACAAGAACCTGCACAGTGTAAGAGTTGCTCTTTCCAGTGTGACTGAGTATTGGAAGGTTTCTGGATGTGTAATGAGCTGCTTTATGCCAGGACAAACTCTGGATTTGAGTGCAGTGCTACATGGCCACAAGAACAGTGTTTTTCTCACTTGAGCAAATGGAGTTCCTACACTTGGAAAGCTGAGCCAGAAGTAGATCCTGGCATCTAACAGGGAAGTTGTGGGTGACCATCTCACTGTGTAAAACCAGAATTTGGGTGGTGGGGTTTTTTCCCTTTTGTATTATGTAACACCATTTAAATTGTTTTTTTCTCCCTCAAAAATAAATATTTCCTAAGCCATATCTTGAAGTTTCTGCACGGCTTCCAGACAGTAGCTCAGTATGAGTGGAAAGTGGACACACGTTGGAACTTAAAAGATGCTTGTAAGAAGTCAATTATATGAAAGGAGAAGTGTATGGGAAAGGACTAACATTTAAAGACACTGTGATGAGGAGAAGATTAGGTTACATCTGAACTAAACTGCATCTGATACAAAGAAAAAAAATTCAGATTTAAATTGAGGTTAACAAATACTGGCTTGATCTTGGGTCTTTCTTCATAATCTAGGCAATATTTCCCACCTAAAGATTATTAATTGTTATGTAGTGTTGTCTCACCTTGTTTTTATGGAGGTGTCTCTGATAATTTTTAGAAGTTCATCAAGCAATGCAAGCCAGTGAGAGCTTAAATCTTGTATTACATAAGCAGAGAACAGTGAGAGATTACTCAGACTGATCATTTTCTCTTTGAGCACCTCTGGTGAAGTATCTTCAACAAAAATATCATCCCAGTGAACTTCCTAGAAGGAAGGAGAAGTGTAGAGCTTGCCAGAAGGGAGCTGTAGAGTTAATTTATGGTTGCCACATTCATGGTCACCTAAGCAAACACTCCTCCATGCACCTGCAGACTCATAACCCACTGTGACCATGGGGCAACTCCATGTGAGTCAAGAGCATCCTTTCATAATGCTTTTAAATAACTAACTCTTGCTGATATGTGAAATGCCTACACATGAAAACTCTGTGGAAAGCAGGAAAAATTTTTGTCTATGGAATGAAACTGCAACATGTTTAGGACATTACATAATCACCACATTATGTTACTAGAGGGTATTTTTATTATTTTATGGCTTAGACATTTTTATAACTGTTTCTTAAAAGTTCACCAGATAACAGTGGCATATCAGGCATAACAGTTGTCATTATCAGGCATAGAAATATTTTTGCTGAAATTGTAGAAGGGTTGGAAAACATGTTTGTAAGTTTATGCATAGATGCCATTAAACTATTTAAAGGGGAAGAAGCTTTCTTTTTCAGTGGGATTTTTTGGTTTACAATGGGAGCACTGGCTGGATCTTTCCATCTGCTGTGCTGGCTGTTACTGCAGATAGGCATAATCTGTACATATGGTATGTGCATATATAAACTGAAATCAGGGTTGTCGTGGGGTAAAAGCAGGCACACAACAGGAGTTCAGATGCCTAACACAAGAATGTTGGTGAAAGGGATCATTTTCTAGGGAATATTTACACAGAATTAGGGAAAGAAGCATTTACTGTTTGGTGCAAAAGAAACAATAAATGAAATCACTCAGCTCTTTTAAGTTAAACTCAGGATCTGCAATTTGTTTGTAATCAGGTGTTGGCTTTAGCTGAGCCTTGAATTTTTGTTAGGTTTTGGTTTAAATCAAGACAAGGCAACACCAGACTCAAAACTTCACAGTCAGCCTAGCTTTGGAGTCCCTGCTTCTAAATCAGAAATAGAGCAGGAGGAAGAATTTTCTGATTAGGAAATAGCCTCCCAGTGAGCAGGTAATAAAATAAAAGTCTTCAGAACATTTAATGGTCTTTAGAGATGAAGCTTCTGTTTAAGTCAATCTCACTACCATTAAATGGTCACTGAAACTCATAGTGACCAAAGAAGGGGCAGGAAACTTTGTCATTAAAAATGGTACTTTGTGGTGAATCATGTACTTACTAAGGCAGTTCTGTCACCTCTGGTAGTACCTGATTAGCACTGCTGAAAACTTCTGGTTGCAAATTGGTTTATGAGTCAAGGTTAAAA